>RJWH01000709.1:0-285050 GCA_004363575.1 Solenodon paradoxus
TGTTACTTCCGCATATTTTCCCCACTATATAAGACGCTTGTGTGACTAAGATTTTGAGACACACTGAAGAGACATTAAAGAAACTTCTGATCATCGAATGCTTGTGTGTGTGTCTCCACTCCTCGCGTTCCCTGTCCCTACCGATCCAGCCTCCCCTCTCGGGCCGAACAGACGTTGACTGACCTGCGGGCCGGGTCAAAGTAATTTGAGAGATGGTATACTAGTGACCTTTAAAAATGTTTTTACTATGTTTTTACTAAAAATGTTTTTTTTTACTATGTTTTTACTAAAAATGTTTTTCTAGTGCATGAGTCTAATGCATAGAAAATAATATTAAGTCAATACCAGGTAAAGAATGGAAATTCTGAGGAGAGGTGAGACTGGTAAGGTTCAGGAGATCCACCTGGAGAAGAGAACTCAATGGACAGAGTTTGAAAAGATAAGTGTGTTTCAGAGGTTCTCCTAGAAGAAATCAGGAAGAAACCTATTGAGATATGATGTTCACAAAGTAACAAACTGATACCAGAACGTACGGCCAATTTCTTGAGAAAAGAAAAAGAAGAAAATAAAGAAGCATTCTTCTTCTCCAGCGGCCTCCAGGACCAGTCAGACTCAGCACTGTGCTGTTGGCGTCTGCTGGCACCTGTTGACTGTGTGTTGCCAAAGGCAGCGGGTAAAGAGGGGCAGTTCTGCTTTACTGAAACATTTTGGAAACCTGTTCCCAGCCCACTTGATTTCTTCTTCCTGGAACACCTTCCCCCAACTCCATCTCCTATTTGCTGAACTAATTTTTTCACTACCATTTTCAAATTCGAATGACCACCTTTGAGAAGTTCTCCCAAAGTCTCCACTTCCACACATGTGTCTCCTGCTCCCTGCTCTCCTGACACAGAGCTTAGCCCAATTACAGTCCCACCAATCTTAAGGGCAAATGCCAATCTACCCATTTGTTGAGGATAGGAATTACATCTTTCTTACTGTTGTAGACCTGGTGACTGGAATATAGATGAGCTCACATACATTTGTCAAAAGAAAAAGTTGGAATGATAAATAATTCATCCAGTTATTTTTCTAAGGACATTTTTTGTCTTTTCGCTAGAAAAGTGCAGTATCAAATGAAGAGGTATGTATATATAGTGTTTATAGTTAAATAAGGGATTTTCCATCACTGCTTTGTCATTTATATTTGGATGACATTTGAGAATTCAACCTTGCTGAGACTTAGGTTCCTAATAAATAAAACAAAAATGACAATAATAGTCTCACCCATGTCACAGAGATGGTGTGAGGATTGCCTGATCATGAATGTGAAGCATTTTGTGAAAGACCATTGAAATATTAAGTTTGTTATTATTACCCAAACAGTAAAAGTTAAAAAAAAATGGTATCGTAAGTCAGATGGCATAAACCTCATTTATGAAACAAATAAGTATTTGAATATTCCCAAATTGGCTTTATTGCCAAAATGCTCTTGAAAATTTTGCTCTGTATCATCATCAACAAATATTTACAGAGTTCATGCTGAAAACAGAATTTTTTCCCTTGCACCAAAAAACATTTGCATTTTGAGTGAAGGTTCAGGAGGCTAAGATCTTTAATTACATGATGAGAATCATTTGAATCTCTTCATTGTTGAAATTGCAACCTTTGGTTTGCATTTGTTCATAATGGAAGCTCGCTGTGTTTGATAGTAGGATTAGGAGAATTTTGTATAACAAAGTAGGGCAATTAGCCTCTGTTTTAACTTCATTTTGCTTTTTTTCCCCTTGAGACACAATAATAGTTTACTGTGTTCGTTTTCTGGTGCTACTATAGCAAATGATCACAAATACTGTGACTTACCAAAAATGTATTCTAGTCCAATCTAGTCCAATCTAGTTCTTCTGGAAGCTTCACTAGTGGATCTATTATTTCCTTGTCTTTTTCAGCTTCCAGAGTCTGGTTACATCCTTTAGATCATGGTCTCTTCCTTGTATGACTCTAAACTTTTGCTTCTACTGCACATCTCCCACATTTCATTTGATCCTCTTTCTTCCTCCTCATAAGGACTCTTGTGATTACATTGCACCCACTTAGATAATCCAGGATAATCTCCTCATTTCAAGATCCTTAATTTAATCATAGCTGCACTTCCTTTTATTATATAAGATTATTAATTGACAGATTCTGGCTATTTGTACCTCTTTGAGTTCTAAAGGCAGTCTTTAGGACACCATTGTTTGGTCTACCATAATAACTAAAACTTTTTTTTTTCTCCTGAAACTATTGTTGGCAGTAGCATTGAATTCATTTCTAAATAGGATCATAAGTGAACAATTATGGGCTGTATTAGGTATCTTGATTGGACTGTATTCAATAATTTTAGTTGCTATGCAACATATAACTTCAAAATTTGCAATTTTAAGCAACAGTAAACATTTATTATTCACACAATTTATGTGGATCAGAGACTTGGTGATTGCTTAGTGGGGAGATTCTCTCAGGTTCTATGATGAGGTTTTCGTCAAAAAGCTAGCTGGGGCTTCACTCAATAATGTCACTGGAATTTTGGATTTGCCTCCAAGATGAGTCACTCACATGGATGCAAGCTGATGTGACTATTAGAGGGAGGTTACAGTTCGTCTCCAAATAGACCTGTGCATAATACTCTTGAGTGTCCTCATGAAATGCAGCTGACTTCTAGAGACAGCATGTGGAACTCGCAAAGTTTTATGAACTGCTTTTGGAAGTCAGACACTGTAAGTTCCACAGTATTCAGTTGGTCAGCAGGCCAGCTAAGAATCAGTGTAGTAGTGGACTACAAAGGGTAAGAATACTAGGTGGGAAGAATATTGGGAACCATCTTGGAGTCTGGCTACCACATAGGTAGATACAGGTGAATGTTCTTTTGGTGTGATTGAATGTTAACCACCTGTGAGATTGAAGGAGCTATTGCTGATAAAGTGATTTTTTAAAAAATCAGCTATATTGTCTCCTAAAATGAATCGATGATAAAACCCAATTATGAGCATTTTTCTCAGACATGAGTAAGAGGTCAGTCATAGCGAGTCATCATCATCAGACTTGAAATTCAATGATCTTATCTCTAATCTAAGCCGTATTAGAAAAGAAAATTTGCTATCTGATCCACTAAAAATTTTTTTCACTTTATTTCATCAGATAAGTATTAGGAATTGATTCTTGACTGCAGTGTAATAATCTCTTAAATTAACCCCTAAGAACAGTTTCTCTCTACTGAAAAACCAACTTAAAAAGAAGAAATGTGTGCAGAGCTATGAGAGAGAGGGGCATCTGGCCACTGATAGTTTTTCTTCTTCAATATAGTGTTCTGACATTTTCCCGACTTGGAAGTTTCATCTTTCAGAATTCTTTATAATTACTTTCAGGATCCATCACATCCCACTTAGTGTATTTTAGAGTATTGACAAATTGCATACTTCAGTTTTATATTTAGTGCTTTCTGGCAGCAATTTTCTTACCTCCTGCTTCTAACAGTAGCCAAAAGTGTTTTGAACTATTATCTCTTGTCTTCTTCCTCAAAATACACAGAGATAGAAAACAAAAAGGGAGAAGGGAAGAAGAGGGAGGAAGGGAGGGAGGATGGGAGGGAGGTGGGGGGGTAGAGAGAGGGAGGGACAGAGAAAGAGAGAGAGAGAACCTCTGTCTCATGGCATGGAAACTAATTTTTTTGTCAATAAGTGTGAAATCTTCAAAGTTGTCAGTGGTTTGGGTTTGGGGGTTGGTTGAGAATGCCAGAGATGCAGCAGTAACACTTTCTTATGGTTCCAAAGAAAGTGTCAAGATAGAGCAGACACTTCAGCAGCCAGCAAAACAGATTTAGCGACAGTCATTCTCTCCTGGGCTATTTCTGGAGACCAGGATTGTTCTGTCATTAAGAGTAAATTTGAAACCAAATCCTCTTCTGAGGAAAATCCCTTTACTGCAAGTATTTTGCGGTGGCCGTTTTCCCTCCAGCACTTGTAGTACCTCAGCTGCTACAGGGGAGGCAGGAGCCCTCATAGTGCCTGGTGACCCTTCTAGGCCTTTCTCTCCTTTCCAAGCAACAGATGACACCTAAATGCAATTTATCTATCAACCCAGCCAACATCCTTGAAGATGTTAGATTCTGGCTCTCTCACTCTTTCAAACCTACTTCTGTTGTAACAGTGGGGGATTTCAACATTCACATGGGTTATTTATCTAAACCCCTAAAATCTGTTTCTTTAATGGCTTTCTTCCAAAGACTTTTTCTTTCTAAACCACTTCAAACACTGATTTTCACTGAAAATATCAATACTGATATCACTCACAATATTAAATCCAAATCATAGTCTGTGAGCAGCATCTCTCAATTTATTTGCTCATTCTTACTATTTTGACCACTGTTTCCACCTCTTTTAGAGTGAAAATCCATTCATTCTACCATATTTTTACTTTCTTTCATCTTCTCTCTTCCTTTATTAAATTCATTATAAATAATTATAATCATGTCGTTCATTTTCCTTCTTGTATTTATTTGGAAAGTCCCAATCCTGAGTAAATCTAGATCTACACCTATCTTAAACACTCGCATCTGTTCAGGTGAAAATACTTAGAGAAAAACAAGCAGCCATGATGATCAATCTCATTTAAGCTCACTATTTCTTTAATTGGGTTCTTAATGCTGCTCAACAGAAATTCTGTATTTCCTGCCAGATTACTTTGTCCATTTTCCTAAACAACTATTTCAGAACTTTTTTCAAGCTTTTCACAACTTCTTCATTTTCCTGATGAAGCTATCAGAAGAAGATTTCCCAAGTTCTTGACATTTCTATACACTCTGTGTTTTCTCATATTACAACTGAAGAACTGTTTGTGTGCTGAGGTAAAACCAGTCTCTCCTTTTTGTACTATACCCCATCATCTTTTTCCCATAAATGGATGTGACTTAAATCAATTCTCTCTTTTTGTGTCCGAGTTCATAACGATTTTCTCTCTATTAGATTTTCTTCATTAGTGTACAAAGTTATTTTCATTAGTATATAAAAATGCTATTGTTTCTTCCATCCAAAAAGACTTCACTTGGCTCAGTTCGCTCACCTTCACCTACTACTCTACTTATTTTTTTCTCTTAGAATAGCCCTCTTCAAAATAGTTCTGTTTACATAATGTTTTACTCTGTTCATTTTTTTTTCAATTCACTACAGTAACTAACTTCCACTTTTCCATCACTACTAGTCTTTTCCAGGTCACTAGTAAATCTGTACGTTCTAAATCAAAGGTCAGCTTGTGGTTCTCATCTTACTTGAACTACAATTAGAAGTTACAGGTTTAGTCATTCTCGAAACACTTTCACTTGGAGTCCAGAGCATCATACACTACAGTTTTCTGCTACCTCATTGGACACTCCTTTGATTCTTTCTCATCAAACCGTTCACTTACATTGAGATGTCTCAGAGATATGTCTTATTTGTTAATGATCTCAGTATGCAAGAATATAGTATTTCATTTATTTTAGGTATAATTTATATATATACATATATATCTTCATAATTACGTATATTCAATATACCTTTTTCTTTATGTATATACCTTAGCGATTTTATCTTTATATATATATACATTTCTTAATGTATTATAGATATATTTCTTTATGCAATTTATATCTCTGTACACAGCGAGAAATATGTCGATATAGATATAGATTATGTATACCTTAATCTTTCTTATATTTACATAACTAAGTCCTACTCTTGGTTAAATTTAAGACTTGTCTTTCTGGCTCTGCATGTGATCTCTTTGATGATTGTTCCATGTACACCTGAAAGTCATATATTTTATGTAATTTATGGGCATAGTGCACTGTATATTTCAATTTGGTCAAGTTTGCTATTAGTCTTCTTCCAGTCTTCTATAGCCTACTGAAATCTTTGTCTTCTATCAATTGTTGAGACAAAAATATGAAAATCTTCAAGTGTGGATTGTGGCATTAAATATTTCTTTTCCTTTCCCCTATTTTTTCAGATGTTTTAAAGCTGTGTTATTTGGTTAAATATATTTAATACCATTATGATTTCCTAATAAATTAATATTTTTATCTACAGAAAGTTTCCCTCTTTGTTTCTGTTAATGTTCCTTGTTTTCGAATTACAAAATTACAATTACAAATCTGCCTAATATCAATAGGAATACTATATATATAGTCTATATTATAGACCTTTTTTAAAAAACTGTTTGAATGATATGTAATCCCTTATTCATTGTAGCTCTGTTTTCATTTGTTAAAAAAATCCCTGTAAACAATATTTAGTTGGTCTTTTTGTTCTCCAGTCTGACAATCACTGTTTTTTAAAGAGTGGTTTAGTCCATTCAGGTATATTATAGTTACTGTAAGTCTGGCTTTAAGCTTTCGACAGGTTTAAGTCTTGCTCTTCATTTTGTGTATGTTCCATTTGGTTTTTTTTTTTTTTCTTGTGAAAAGAAATTTTAAAATAATCTTTCATGTTTTCCTTTGTTTTGTTCATTTTGTTCCTACAGTCTAGACTTTCATCTGGGACCATTTCTCTTCAATCTAAGACTGTATCTACTATATGTGCTGTGTGCTTTTGCTGATTTGAACTTACAATGCACTTATTTGTTTGAAATGTCTTTATTTGACTCTAATTGTTGATGATATTTTTGGTGGATATATAATTCTAGATTAATAGGTATTTTCTTTCAAAATATTAAAGATCTCATTTCATTCTCTTCTGGCTTCCATTTCTTTCTGATAAGAAGACAGTTATTTTTGTAGTTTTTACTCTTGAATATAATGCATTTTTTTTTATCCCTGGCTAGTTTTTGATATTTTATCTTTGGCATGCTTCAATGTCCCTGGTGCTTTTTATATTTGTTCATTCTTCTGGATTTGCTGGACTTTTTCTATCTATGGATTTATAGTTTTAATTAAAATTGAAAAGTTTTTGTTCATTATCTTTATAAACATTTTTTGTTCTGCTCTGTTTTCTTTAGATTCTAGTTGTTTATGTGATAAACTGACATTAGCCCAAGTGATATAAAACTTTTGCCTTCATTTTTAATTGCTCAGTTTTACTCTCTATACATAGGTTTGGGTCATTTCTATTGATCTGAAATGACATTTTTTTAGTCTTACAAACATGTGCTACAGATATTCTGAGTAATTAATGAAATCACTTTTTAAGTGCTGATGGCGGTATGTGTGTGTAGAGAGAGTAAGTTCGAAAGTCGGCATATAAGACATCAGCAGCATATTCTCAAAATGATCATTGAAAAGCCCTTAGAATTAAGATTTACATGCCATTTTTCAGAAAGATAGTTGCTCAGTTTCTCTGAGCACCAGATGAAGAAGTTGGCTATGTTATAAGAAAACTTATGTCCTTAGGAGGTACAAGATCACACGTAGGGCTTACACTAGGAGAAGAAGCTGATGCTGACTGAAAAATTCAAGGTTCATATTTTGTAATGTATACATGTCTTGAAGCGTATACTCTGTGAATGAAGCACAGACATCTTTTTTCCTATATGTAGTGAATTCTCTTGCCTTTCATTCATTTTTGCTCATTTTTTCACTAGGTTTTTTGTTATTGTTTTACTGAATTTAAAGGGATATCTTATATTCTAAATACAGATACTTTATTTCATACATAAGTTTCAAGTATTGTTTTCAAGTCTCTGGATTATCCCTTCATTTTCTCAATGATACCTTTCAAAGAGAAAACTGAGGCCAAGACAGGCAATTTGGATTGCTTAATATCACTCAGCTAATAAGTGTTGGATCAAGAATTTGAACTGAAGACATTTTATTTCCCAAATCTTAGCTATGTGCTATATTGTTAATAAACATTTCATTTACTTACACTAAAATATTTGAATGACTGTCAGTAACTTTGTACTTTCAGCTTCTTGAGTAGTGATCTATATAATTAAAAGTACATGGTCCCTGTTGCTGAAATATTCCAGACAAATGTGGGGAAAAAGGCAAACATCTAGAAAGATATAACTATAATACAGAAATGCGGCACAGGCAAGACAGGAACTTACTCTTGGGACTGTTGAGGAACTGGTCAAATAGAGCTGACTGCTGATTCTAGTCTAAAAAGCACAATGGGTTTAGACAGTAGAAACAGAAGAATAAGGAGGTCCATGTCCTCACGAAGTAGATAGTGTGAACATAGCAAAGTCAGACAAGGTTAAAAGCAAGAGGTCTCCAAAGAATGAGGACTAAATAAGAATGTTTGGAGGAATACCAAAATATGCTATTCAAATATATATTGGGGTTTCATAATATTATGTGCCTTGATGCATAGACTTTATTCTATCAATAATTAGTTATGAGATTTATGTGATTTTGGTAAAAAAAATGGTAGTCTTAAAATATTTCTTTAGGCAGCAGTGTGACTGACTGGCAGAATGAACATGACACCTGAAGCTAGAAAACAATTGGAAGCATATATAATAACAAAAGAGGGATTGAATTGAAAGGAATTGATTTGGCAGAGAGGAAAGATCGGATTTATGAGATAATTTTAATGCCTACTCAATAGTTCAGGTATTGAATATACAGCATGCTGTTTAAGTGTAGTGAAAGAGCCAAATTAAACACGATGCATTAGATTACTAACTAAGGAAGAATCCTAAGGGGGGAAAAAAAAGTTCAATTAAGTAATTGAGAATCATTATTATTTGATGACATTAGTGGCTCAAGTGCCAGTAAGCTAGAAGAAAGCAATGGTGTGTATAATACAGAATAAACAGAGAAAATTCGCATATAAAAAGTGAATGTGTGCTGCAGAAGGAAAGGTAAGTTTATTTAATATTAGCAGTAGTTAGCAACTAGCCTTAGACATTTTCATGAGGTGGGAGAAAAAAATTGTAAACACTATAAATCAAGGTGCTACATGACATGATTATCCCATACAGTCTGGTAGAATAATGAGTCCTAACACATATTGTCAAAGGTCTTTGAGAACCAACCATTGTATATGTCTTGAGAAGACCAGCCAGAGAATCATTAGAGCTGCAAATCAACTGCTAGCATGTTATATCGAGTACACATCTATACCTAAGTTACCTAAGCAGTTTATAAACTAAAAATTACATAACTGCATAAAAATTGGTATTTCTATATTCTCTTAATATATGAGAAGATACAGCAGTTCAAAGCCAGTGGTCCTAACTGACAGGAGCTGCACATAGCAGCTGCCAACCCTTTATCTATGCATGTACCCCTCACTCATGCAATGCAACCTATTCACCTATGATCCAAGGATCACTCAGTTTTATTATCTTACTGAGCTTCTAAGCATTTGAGCTTGTAGTTCTGATTTAAGTTGTGAATGCAACCTCAACTGCCAGAGTATTTCATATCTGGACTCAGTAGGGAGGAGGCAGTAGGCTGCCTACCCGAAGGGTAAAGTAGTTGGGATTATTTTTTTTGAAAAGTGTAACAAAATAGTTCTAGAAATGCTCTCAGTGTGAAGGCTATTACCTAGAAAAGAGACTCCCAATTATATTAGAGTAAGTAGATTTTCCGATCAGGACCATTCTATGGTAAAATTATCAAGTGCCCAAATTTTATTTGGACTCAAAAAGTCACCTTTCACGTTATCTTTTTCTTTCTCTTCACATTGAACCATATCACCATATTTTTACAAATTCCTTCTATAAAATATGTGTGATTATACTTATATATTTAGAAGGTATCTTCTAAAACATTCTTAGTAGCTATGAAAATTGGAATTTTAAAATTAGTCCAGCTTAAATTATAGTGTATTAGCAAAGTCTTGAGCTTTAGATTAATTTATTCTTTCAACAAATATTTATTTAGTTCCTGGGATAATGCAGGTTCAAGTTTCTTTCTTTCTTGGAGATTAAATTCTAAGTAGAGAAGACAGATAACAGATAAATAGTAATGATAAACAAATCATTTTGCATATTTATATAAGCTATGAAGCTTAAAAGGATAATTGGGAGGCAGAACAGTTAAGGGCTGTGAGAGTTGCTGTAGAAATGCTGGTCAGGGAAGGCTTCTGAAGGATGGCTTTGAACTAAAACTGCGTGATCAGAAATCAGCCTCAGGCCAGCCATTTTCTGGACAGTGAAATGGCAAGAATATAGTCAGAAAGGACCTTGATGCAATTCTAGAGGCAGAGCAAAAGGCAATGAGGAGGATAATAGCAGGTGTCTGAGCCTTATTTATCACATCTCTAAGTTACTTGTGACCCTAGATTCCTTGCCATAAAATCAAAAAAATATAAAATAGCAGCACTTTCTCGCTGGGTTGTATAAAGATAAATACAATACAAAATGAAGTATTTATCTGTTGGTTAAGTTCTGGATGCTTGTGGAACGACCTGGAAGAAAATTCATCCTGGAGGAAGGAATAAGCAGACACCCTCATCTAGTAATAAATGATATGTTCAGTCCCTTATCCAATCTGTGCCTGAATATTGTAGATTGTGTGAAATAGTTTCAGTATTGGGTTAAACGACAGTACAAAGTCTTTAGTGTTGTCTGCTTTCAGTTAAAACTTTTAAAGATATTGGGACATAGGCCAAAGTTACTTGGGATTCACGTGAGAACAGACCAATCGAACAGGTCTGGCAAGTCCTGTCTATTTCTGCAGAGAACACAGGCAACTTCAGTGTCTTGGCTTACGTGGTGACACACTTGGCATGAGATGGCAATTCCTCCCCAGAGTAGTCATGAAGTCAAGCGGGTGAGATAGTTCCTGTGGATGTGCCCGTCTTTACAGAGGCAGCCACAGCACCTGACGCATATGTGGTGCGCAGGAGTGTGGTCTCTGGTGATGCCAGAACCACCTCCAAAGTGGTGTAGCACCCAGAAGGTGCTGTAGGACTTGGCAGGAGTGGCAGTGTCAGCATATTGCCTCTGACGTTGTGACCAGACTATACAGTTGCCCAAAGTGGGAAGCAGAGAGGAAGAAAGAAAAAATGAAAAGGAAGACATAATAGAACATGAAAGAGTGACTGACTGATAGCACATGTGAAATGTGTTCTGGAGATTTCCAGAGAAACTTGGGAGTTCAATGCAAAAGGCTGGGGGATTGGATATGGGGTAAGAGACATGTGTGATACCTAATGTCCATGTACAGGTGCCAGGTAAAACACGGATGCCCAGTTACCTTGACACTTCAGATTACTAATCCACATTATTTCGGTGTAAGTATTTCTCAAATATTGTATAGGACATATTTATACTCAAACTTTTTCATTGTTTATCTGAAATTCAAAATTAGCTGGGCATCTGTTTGCTAAATCTACGATCTTAGGCCCATAAAACTCCATTTGTTTACAGGGTACTCTGTACAAGAAGTAATTGCTTCTTACTTTTTGGAAGCCATTTTCTGAGTAGCAAACCTCCCAGCAAGCTTATTATAATTGTGTTTAAAATTATTTACTTAAAACATAGTGCCACCTAGCTGGCACTTTGCTACTTAACTGTTTCATACCCATTTACACATAAGGTTCATCCGAGTAGTCACAGTCTGTCCTGTGTTGCTAAACAAAAATGCATAAGATTTAGTTGATTTCATTACCTAGTTGGAAGATCCCCTTGAATTTAATGGGCATTTTTTTCTTAACAACTTTGCCCTCTAACCAGTCAGCATTTCTTAAATGCTTAAGATGTACTCAAGCCAAGAGCTTAGTTGTGAAGGAATGAGAAAATAAATTACTAAGTTTTGAAGTAGAGTAAGTTGTTAGAAGGCAAAAATAAATGGCAAGGAAGAAATTCTA
This sequence comes from Solenodon paradoxus, assembly GCA_004363575.1. NCBI lineage: Eukaryota > Metazoa > Chordata > Mammalia > Eulipotyphla > Solenodontidae > Solenodon > Solenodon paradoxus. The sequence continues at coordinate 11,757 of RJWH01000709.1, forward strand.
AGCACATTGGATTCTGAAGAAATCAAAAGAGGGCTATGTTGAAGGAGACTTGATTAAATTTAGTAATCAAGCAATTTAGTTTCCTTTGTAATTTTGTCTCAGTTTGTCCAGTTATGACTCATGCTATACTAGCTTTAATATGCTTTGCTCTAGAATTAAATTTTTCCCCCAGATCAAATATGATGTTATTAGAATAAGTCATGACTTCTCACAGATTCTTGAGAATCTGGAGGTGAGGAAGATAAGACCACCTGATTGTTTGCCAAGAGTAGATCATGTCTTCCCTGTCCACTCAGGTTGCTGAGTTAAGCCTGATTCTGAAGCTGCATCCAGGCTCAGTGAGAACACTTCAGTGATGGATTAACAATGTCTACCAGGAAAAATGGGGGTGGATGGAAGTAGGAGGTGGGGAGTTATGGTATAAACAACCAAGAGTGATTTATCAAAATGCTACCTTTATGCGTTTCTTGATCTATATGTTTAGAGCAGGAATAACAAGAAATAGGCAAATTCCAAGGCCAATGTTCCAGAACACTTAGTAGATGTTGAATTAAGTTTACCACATAGAGAGAAACAAATGAGATTGAGACTTGGCAGCCCATGGCTGGGAGGGACTGTGTTCAAATTTTGCTCACATTATAATTGTGAGAAGAACGTGAGACTCTGCATAGAAGAGTAAGATTTTTAGGGCTTGCAGAGTCTTGGTTAACATATCCTTTGTTTTTAGTGTGAGTGGATGATAATTACAATAGGAGTCCTATAGGCTGTGCTAGAAATGGAAGCCTCACAGGGACGTGGATGCAATGATTCTCTCCCTTAGCATTCAAGGTTGATATTGCTAATCCACCGCAGGATTCTTTCCCTCTAAACCCAAATGCAGCTCCAAAACCAGACTTGACTGAGGAACCAAGACAGCGATTACTAGTATTGATTGGAAACTAACTTGACATTTCTGGTCTGAGACCAGATTCTGAGTCAGCAAAATTTCACACACTAAGTTCAAAAGAGTAAGAGGAATAACTTGGCTCTGGGACAAAAAACAATGATCATGGAACAGACGAAGTTCTGAAACAAGGGTAAGTCAAGGAGCAGGTCATCTCTTGAATTTCATGACTTGCTTCTATTAGTGTGTCCCTAAGACTTAGAGATGGAACACTATAAACAAAGTGCCTAAAGTAAAGACAGTTTTGGTTCTTGGTTAAAGGGGATTTTATGCTTCTCCAGCATTTTGAGTTGCTCAATTTCAGATTTTTATGTTTTTAAAGGAAAGGTGTAAGCAGGAATGAAGGTGATTGGCAGGCAGGTAGAATGGAAGAGAGAGGAGGAAAAATCATTTATTTGTTTTACTTGATTGTTCATCTTGGTTGTTTCCCTTGGTCCTGGGATACAAGTCTGGGCCCTTGGAATGTATGTGATTTGTGCTCGCAAGAGGAAGATGACTTATCCATGAAATCATCAGCCTGTACCTAGTTAATAGTTAACTCTTAAAAAATTATTTCCCCTTTCTGAATGACAGTGAGTTGAGGACACTCCTCATCCCAGAAAGTTTGACTAAAAATAATTTTATATATGCATGTGCATTGCATTTGCATGTTTTAATAAATTCCTGTCACATAAATTTACTTTTTACTAAGTTCTCTTACTTCCAGGTTTTTGTATATATCTGACTTACATTACACAGTTTGTTTAATAGCCTCTGCCTTTCACAATCATCAGCGAGATTTTAAAGCAGGTATTGATTTATATGACGGAAATGCCAACGATCTTTAATCTCATCCTCTCTACCCTTCAACCCCCTAGTCTCAAGTCCCTCTACACCTTTATGATTCATTTTTCCAAATTACTGCATTGACTCTGTAGAGTATGCTTCTTACTCTTTTAAGTAATCTCATTGCTTAAAATGTGCACCATATTGATTGAATCAAAGTGGGCCACTTTTTGGTCTATCTAGTTAGGTTCTGTTAGCTATTTATTAGGCTAGGGTTTTACATGGTAGTTAAAAGCAGACTATCAGGCTTGGGTTTGAGCTCCAGCTTTGTACATTATCTGTCAATTTTTACCTTATTACGTATGTCACAGAGAGTAAGTTATTATATATAAGCGTTGCATGCAACACTTACATGCAAAATGGAGGATAATAATAATAATAATCAAGTTGATTTGTTGGGATCACCTGCACCATGTTGGCATACAGTGGCTGACCAATAAATACTAGCCATTTTGTTGTTATTATCTTCTTCATCTCCTCCTCAAAGATAATATAATCTTTTTTATCACTCACTTGTATTCTCTGTGCTATTCTATTCCCTAGAACAAATATTGATCCAGACCAAGAAATACTCAATTAGATTCCACCTCGATTTTAGGATACTAATTTACTTCTTCCTCCTGCCTTTCTCTCTCCCTTCCCTTATCCTCTTTCCTTTCTTTCTTCTGTTCCTCTCCCTCCCTTCTTATTTTTCTGTTTCTCTTCTTCCTTTCAAGAAACATTTATGAAAACCTGTTGTGAGCCTTGTATCTTCATAGGCATTGAAGATCAATTGATAATAAAATGTTATCTTTCCTTATGATAATCCAATGAATTCACACTGCTGAAGTGTTTTAGAATATCCTGAAACATAAGTGCTCTCTACAGGTTTGCTACATAAACCTTGGTTTTTGCTTCCTTCCCTATGCTTGATCTTAATCTTATACTCCCACTGGTAATCAGGTCATATTGCAATCCTTATGTTTTCATGCCTGCTGTGGTAACACATCTATTAAATACTCTGATCATTTCAGAACAGCAGATTTGCCTTATCTTTTTCTTTATTGTGGATCGGAAGGGGTGGGAGAAAGATGTCAGAGGATCAGCCCCAACCCCCCCACTGTGGTTTCTGAATTGCTGCCCTGCCAGTAGAAACATTCGATGTCAATGGGCTTTTGACTATGTACTAGCAACTACTGTTGTCATGGCTTCTAGACTATTCTCTTTGGAAGACTATAGGTAGGTTGAAGCTAATCTGAACAATGAAGAAGTGGGTGGGTTACATGCCACATGGCAATGGAGTGAAAGGTAGGTGAGAAATTGACAGTTACACGTGAAAGATGGTAGCAGAGAAGTAGTAGTTTGAAGTAAAGGCTGAAGGTTACCCACCAAGAATCTTGGTCATGTATATAACAAAAGGCAAGGATCCAATGGCAAAAAAGAAATTCAAGAGACAACACAAGAGCATACAATTGATTAAGGAAACTAGATCATTTTATGTGGGAAATATCAGTAAGGTAGCATTATTTTGTTATGGTTTTTATTGGTGTACTCCAAGGAAACACAAAAAAATTCAGAAATTCAAAATCAGCTACTCATAAGCTATTCAATAATTACTATTACCCTCATGTTTTTCAGTAATCAACTTCAAGATACTTTTCAAGTATGTATGATTATAATACTTACGTCGTATATTTGGCCTCTCAAAATACTGTGGCATAGTCTTCATTTTACTCTCAGAATCATCCCATGATGTAGGGTTAACATTGTTTATTTCCATCTTACAAATAAGTAAATTGAGAGGTGGAATTTCAGTGGCTAGCTCAAGGTCATTCTTTTAACAGTGGAAATAAAACTAGAAGTTGGATTTCTTTACTGTTAAGTTTGTATTCTTCCCACTGCTTAGCCCAGAGTTTTTCTATCTGGGTACTAATGACATTTGGGGTCAGAAAGTTCACTGTTATGAAAACTGTACTGTAAGGAGTCCTATACATTATAGGATGTTTGGTTGCATTCCTGGCCTTTACCCTCTAGACGCCAGAAGCATTTGCCTCTCTCCCATGCTGTGACGATGTCTCTTGACATTGCCAAGTGTCTAATGGGGAAGAAAACCGACTCCTTGTTATAGAATGACTGGCCTTAGTCCATCAACCACTTTAGAGCAATGAAGACATAGATACTGAGCCCCTAAACATCAAGCAATTATATTTCAAAAATCTTGGAAATTTAAAAACTACATTTTAGTTTAAATATCAGAAATACATTATAACTAATATGTCATTCACTAAATATCAAAATTTATTTAAAATAGAATAAAAAATTCACAATAATAATATTTGCAAAATCACCAAAATGTCAAAGTTAAATTACAAGTTAGAATGGGATAAAGTTTGGTTAGATCAGAGCAGAGATATTAGGATTTTAGTCAAGATAAAATCTTTTTGGTTTGGTGAAGCATAGTTTTCTGTGGTTCCTTTCATGATAATTTTGAATCCATTTCATAATCAATACTATAGAGGTACTTGGAAAGCATCTGGCAACAGTAACAAGATAACTAACATGTATTTTTTTAAAAATATTATAAATTGTACATTATAGATTTCACCATACCATGTTCTCTTTTAATCTCATGCATTTACATATGTGATTTTTACATCACAGTAATTACAAGGTGTAATCTTCTTCCTTTTTTCACTTAAAATTATATCATAAACATTTTTCCTGTTGCTACATAAGATGCATAATTATATTTAAATGACTACATAATATTCTGCATAGCAAGCTTTAATCCAGTTAACCATTCCCCTATTGCTATATACTCAGGTTGTTGTTTTGATATCGTGAACAACACTGCAGCCATCATCTTTGTGATTATTAAATTATATTACTTTTGGATACAGATGCACAGAAATGAAATTACTGAGTCAGGGTTATGAGAATGTTAGTGGCTCATGAAATATATTGCTAAAATGCTTTCCAAATGGATTTACACTGCCAGAAGAAATATATGTCTGTATCAGTTATATCTTTGCCAGATTTAGGCATTTTAATATATTTTTATGTTTTATAATTTAATAGTCACAACAGTCACTTTGAGTTTTCAGTTGCTGATGTTAATGATATAAGTACACTGGAAAGAAAAGAAACATTTCTTGGGGGCCTACACATCTATGCACTGCACTAGAAATTCGTACTCACTGCCTAAATATCCACTCTACCATCTTACTACTCCAGTCTTATAATATTGTTCTGCTTCACTTTTCTTCATGACACTTACAAGTATCTGAAACTATATTACACATCTATACTTTTCTCTATCTTTCTAACTCCTCCAGTAAAATGAGTACTTGCTGGAGGCAGGGATTTTGTCGTGTGCCTTCTATCTGGGCACATAAGAGAGCTTGTGCAAATTTTATTGAATGAATATATGAAGGATTTAATTAGATAACCTCAATTTATGATCATATCAATTCTGACAGATGGTCATTGGAACCACTTGCAAGTGGTTGCAACCTCTGTTGCCTCCCCACTTTTAGTGCATTCAAACATGGTTAAGCATTATGGATTTGCAGTGAGTAATGGAAAGTGAGTTGAGTGATGCATGTCTCCTGGAGGCAGACTATTAAAGAGTCTGTGCCTCACCAATGGTCTTTTCCCATGGCCACAGTTAATACCTATGTGCCAAGTAATGTCTCATCTCAGCCTGAGTCTCAATTTAGGATGTCTAGGATCAGAGCCTCCATGTGATTCTTGTTAATAAGTGTATGAAGAAGATATGGACAGTAATTACTTTGGGTTGAGATATGAGTGTTGATTGTTACTGTAGTAAAATCTGTTGTTACTGACTGATACAGAGATTAGCAGGTTTAGATAATGTGGCCTGAATCATGGAACTGGTAGTGGAGAAACCAAGATTGCAACTAGTTCTGTCCATGCCTTTCCCACTACTCCAAAATGCTATTAGCAGTAAACAGGCAGATTTGTTTGTTAGGGCTGAGCATTGCAAATTTAGTAACATAGCTAAGACATTAATTTGCTAGGGACTAACAATCAGAAGTAAAAATTTTGGCAGAGTAGTTCCTGTAGAAGATTGTGAGGGAGAATTTTCTCTGTGCCCCTTGCTCAGTATTTGCCAGTTTGCTGGGAATTTTTTGAGTTTTTATCACATAAAACATCACTCTGACCTCTGCCTTCATCGTCACGTGGCATTCTCCCTGTGTGTGTTTGTCTATGTTCAGATTTTCTCTTTCTTTAAGGGCAGTAATTATATTGGATCAGGGCCTTATTCTATTCCAGTATGAATTCATCTTAACTAATTATATATGTAAATATCCTATTTCCAAATCAGGCCACATTTTGAGATACTTGGGGTTAGAACTTCAACATAATCACTTCAGGGGGATTAAATTTGATCCATAACAATAGGACTAAATTGCTCATTTGGTCTGCTACCCAAAGTTGAAATATATATATATATATATATATATATATATATATATATATGTATGCAGCAATAAATATCATGAGTTTTATATTAGGATACAAGCAATGTATATGAATTCTGTGAATACATCTAGATTAACCTAGAATAAGAGAATTTAGTTTCTACTGCTTCTTTTATCCTTATAATGTTCCTGGAAATCTGTTGAATTAGAATCATCAATAATGGAAAAAAATGGAGTTGAAGGATAATAATGTTATCTCTTTAAGAAGTATATTATTAAAGTGAAGATTATTAGTCTCAGTTGATGGTGGCCCAGATGGCATGTCCATATGTCTTTAGGATTTCAAGATGTGGACCAAGAACTCAGAATAAATATAAAGGCATCCAAAATGGTATAGCTATGATCCCAGATGCTGCCATCATATGTCTCATGAATTTCTCATTTGAAAAATACCAGTTCTATATCATTTGGCTTGTCAGGTGTAATAAAACTTGATCGCCCCTAACACAAAGTACTGAATCATGAATAAAGCAAGCTAGCTAAGAGAGCTTGAAGTTTTCACAGACTTGAAGCTTCACATTCAATCATTGTAATTTAGGATTTCAGAGTTTTAAATACATTATTTTATTTCATTTTAAAATATTTTTATTGAAGTAGTATTGTATTAAAACATTATAAAAGTTTCAAATGTGCATAATCATAAATCAATATCATGTTCATTCATTCATTTGGTCTACTATGTACCACTTGTGAATAAAATCATGTGATGTTTATCTTTCTCCTGACTGAGTTTACTAAACTTAATAACAGAACTCTAGGTTCATCCATGTAGTTGCAAATAGCGAGATTTAATTTTTTTATAGCTGAGTTGTATTCCATTGTGTATATATATGTATATATATATATATCACCTCTTTATCTACTCATCTGTTGATAAGCTCGAGTTTCCAGCCCTTGGCTATTGAAAATAATGCTGCAGTAAGCATGGGGGTGCACAAACATCTTAGCATTTTTGTATTTTCGAGTAAAAAACTCAGAAGTGTGATAATTGTATCATATGAAATTTCTATATAACATTTTTGACAAATCTTCATGCTGCTTTCAGTAACGCTGCATCACTAACAGTGTACTAGAGTTATCTTCTTTCCAGATCGCCAACACTTGCCGCCAGTTTTTCTGATAATTGCCATTCTTATGTGAGGTGACATATCATTGTTATTTTGATTTGCATTTACCTAATAATGAGAGATGGTGAACATCTTTCCATATGTCTGCTGGCCATTTGTGTGTCTTCTCTGGAGAACTATCTATTCAAATCCCATTTTCTTTAAATTGGGTTTGGTTGTTTTTCGAGTTTTCTTTTTTTTAATTCTGAGTTCTTTCTGTTTTTTTTTGATATTTGACCATTGTCAGATGTTTAATGTGCAAATATTGTCTCCCATTTAGTAATTTATATTTTCATTTTGGTGATATGTTAAAATCATTCTTTTAGAAAACAAATATAATTATTTTACATCTAATTGAGTTCTTTAGATTCTCCTTAGGGTAATATCTGGAAACCTGATGTTTTTCATTTTTAACTTTTAGTAATGAAAGAAAAATATCTCTGTTTTCGAGATACACTTACCCACAACTAAATTATAGTCATGTGCCAACTTTTAATCATCAGATGACTTTAATGAAGGGACATCTGAAATAAGTAGCACAACAAAACAAGTCAAATAGCAGAAAATCTATGGCAAATCTCATGCATTTTTTTCATAAGAAAGGAGTAAAGTTAATTGATTTAATTTTGCATGTAACGACATGGTAGTCATCTGCATTTTACTGACATCCTTTAGTTCTTCTGTAGGATAGAAGATGAAATTTTAAGACAGTGGATAGCTGCTCTAGACAAAACTACAGTTGCCCCCACAAATTCACATTTTGAAGCTCTGACTCGACTATATTTGGAGGGAGAATCTTTCAGGAAATAATTAAGGTTAAAAGAAGTCATAAAGGTGGGGCCATGACACCATAGATCTGATGTATTTATGAGAAGACAAAGAGACAGTATAGCTGTCTGTCCCTGAATGTGAACAAAGGAAAGATCATGTGAAGAAACAGTGAGATGGCAGTAGCCTGTAACCAAAAGAGAGAACTCCCAGCAGCCACTAACTCTTCTGGTACCTTGATTTTGAATTTCCAGTCTCCAGAACTGTGAGAAAATAAATTTTTGTTATTTAAACCATACCATCTGTGATATTCTCTATGAAAGCCTAAGTTCAATAACATAATTGCAGACTGGAGTAGGTGAGAAGGATACTAAGCGACAGATTTCAAGTCAAAAAGATAATGAGAATTAACAGCAGAGGGCAGAGAAGGTAAACAGGAAATTTAAAAAAAAACAATCGTAGCTCAAGAAATTCTTTAGATCAGGAACAAACTCTCCTCTATAACTCTGCATAACTTTACATAACTCAGTAGCTTTACTTTCTTAAGTACCAAAATATGCTCATGTAATTTTGAAGGCCTGGATGGTTAATTTTATATATTTATGTACTAAACCAGAATATGACAAATATAATTTAGAATTTAGAAAGTTTGCTTAAAGTACCAAGTTCAAGTTGTTTAGAAAAATACTATTTTTCCTGATCTTTTTTCCACTCCTTCCAATGAATAGTCTAAATAGCTGAGGTGGCGATAAGGCCATAGAGATCTCATGCTGTGTGTTAATACAGGACATACAGACATGTCTTTTAAAAAAGTAAGAATGGCACACCCTGGTGTAGTAGTGGCTAGGCCAGCTGCCTCTGAAGGAGCACAGTTCATATACCTCCCAAGGATCTGGATTCAAGTCCTCAGTTTTGGAGGAACAATTAATATGAACAACTAAACAAAAATAAAATATTTCTCCTCTCTCTTCTTGCCTGCCTGCCTACTTGTCTTCATTCCTGACTGCACCTTTCCTTTAAAAAAAGGATATGTGTGTGTGTTTGTACAGACATATATATACATATATATATATGTATATCCATCTTTCCCTCTATAGGTATAAATATATATATATATATATGCACTATAGATAAATACATATACACAGGTAGCCTTCTCTTCATGCAGTAGCATGGAATCATAAGCATTGCCATGCAAGTTGAATCCGTGCAAAGAAATCTTGATAAGCAATAGGGAAAAAAATTATAATTGACCTTTAAACATTTTAAAAAAACAAAACAAAATAACCCTGTTACTGACAGTTTTAGATCTTGAGGACTGTAACTGAAATTTTTTTTTTGGTAAGTTTTATCAAAAGCAGTTTACATAGGGCTCACTGCCTTCTTGTCATACAACTTAGGACCTAAACTATCTCTTCTAGGTTGTGGCTAATGGTCACATGCCTAAGTTTGGATTGGCTACCAGTATTTTAATCTTGGTACAAACTTTCAAGGTTGTGAAGTATCTCCAAGACTTCCTTAAATGTGACATTTTCTTTTACAGTTGCTTCCTCTGGAATATCTTCATCATTTTCACCACAGCCTCATTGTCATCGGTAAGCTCATTTTCACTCAATTCCTCCTGCTGCGTTCTAGAGATTCGGATGGCTCTAGAGCAGATGGCTCCACTTAGGTTCAATTTTAATTTCATTTTCAATATTATTACCTTTTCTCCTCTACTGTTCTTCCATCTTTGTTTACTGATTCCCTCTCTAAATTATGCCTTTTTGTGAAACATCACATGAATGTACCACTGGGAGACTCAGTCAACACAACCGTATACTTTGCTACCTGTGTGTGAACAGAATAACCAATGTGCCTCTCTATGACGCTAAAAATTAAAAGTGACCTATTGGTCACTGATTATAAAGTGCTTGTGTTACTTACGTAGTGATTAAACTGAAGAGCTGAACTGAAGCGTACATCAACATTTACTTTATGCAATTAATCAGTTACATTGCAGCAAATAAAATTTCAAACCCTGTTGTGGGTATAGTGTTTCTTGCTTAGTAATTTGGGGCAACTGCAACAGAATGCCCCAGACTGAATGCTTAAACAATAAACATTCATTTCTCACAGTTCTAGAAGCTCTGATGTATAAGATTTAGGTGTCAGCAGACAAGATGTCTGATGAGAACCATCCTCTTGGTTGGTAGCCAGCCATTTCCTTGTGTGTCTCTTCTAAGGGCACTGACATTATGAAGGCTACATCCTTGTGACTCAATTCCCTCCCAAATCATTATTGCTAAATATCATCACTTTAGGGTATGGACTTCAAAATAGGAATTTGGGGGAAGACGAATATTCAGTTCATAGCACTATAGCAACTGCAAGTTGTGAAAATCAGAATCGCACAAGGTAAGCACACACAATACACACAGACAGTACACATACACTGCATACACATATCAAAACTTGACATTGTATTTTTGTTCTTTTTCCTTTTAAGGTTTTTATTCCTCTCTCTCCCTCCTTCCATCTTTTCTCCCACCCTCCCATTTTCGCTCTTAAATTATAATTATGCTCTCTTCCTTTATTATTGCCTGTGGAAGACCAAGGAAGACATTCTGAAAGAACTGAAGACTTCAGCAAGTTCCCCACTGTCTGCAGTTAAGTACCAGTGGACCATTCTCTAGCAGTATATCACAAAGACTTTTGGAGGGGGTGTTGGTGATTGGTGGGGTGGCTACTCTTTCTCAGATACAATGGTTTATTTTCATTTGTACGTTTCTCATACTTACCAGGATAAATTTGTATTCAACAAGTTGAGGAATTCAATTTGTGGACACTGCTTGCGCATTCTTAAGGCTGGCATGCTGTGAACATTTGTGGTAGAGCAAATGCACAATGTGACTTTATAGTTACTCCCTCATTCTTTGAATCTGGGTTGTCCTTGGACTTGCCTTGAACAGTTGAATGAGATGGAAGCAAAAAATGCTAGTGTCTGGTAAGCTTCTGCTCATTTGGCCCCTCCATGAAGGAGCTTAGCTACCCAAATGGAGGTTGAGAGAACAGGGAGAGAAAAGGTCTGTTGTCCTAAGTTAAACCATGTTAAAACAGCCCACAACCAGATCATTCCCATGCATGTAAGAATATTTTCATGATTAGCAGAAGTGCCACCCTAAATGTGGGAAAGGAATGAACCCAGCTCAGACTAGAAAAAGACTCAGCTAACCCATAGATTTGTGAGGAATAATAAATACCATTATAGCATTTGGAGGGTTTTAAAATTCATCAGTAGTCAAATTATACAATGCTGTTTATGGAAGAAATGTCTGTATATTAATCTCAGCTATTTATATAATCAATAAAAACGTTATCTTCTTAGTCCTGAGGGGTAGGTAACTGGTTAACTCCTAGCCAATACTACTAGCAACTTTAAGCCCTTTCATGTTGGGCTATCCAACATGGAAGGGCAGGGACCATGTCTGTCTTTCTAGCCACTGTTTATTAGCACAGTACGAAGTATCTGCTCTATAGAATGACTTGATAAATATTTGCTGCAGGAGTGAAAACTGAAAGGCCTTCTTGAACAGGAGCAATACCTCCAGGGGAAATCTGATCAGTACTCAAAAGTATCTCAGTATTTTGAAAAGAATTCAATTTTTCTCTATGTAACAATTTTAAAATGCACCCTTTTTCTTTTGAAAAGAAATCATTCCACCCCTTTTCCAAAAGTGATAGTGTTTTGGTGCATAATAAAAATGGAAATGTATTTTGTACTTGCTATTGCGTTTTATAATTACATTAAGGTAAACTAGTCAGAAGAGGATACATCATCTCTCAGGATTACCCTAGTTAAGAATGGCATCTGAGACAGGAGTTGCAAGTTTTCATCTGAACATTAGAGATGGTTGTGTGTTGACTCATGTTATCTGGAGGTCCTTGTGAACAGGCCACAGAATTGAAAATGGCATTCTGAGTTATAATTTAGATTTGATAACGCACCGATGACTAACAAAGCTTGGAGAAAGCAGACGTTTTTTATTAAATGTCGATCATGCCCTGAGGCTCTATCAGAGTAAGAACAAGTTATAATCTAAAATAAAGGGACAGGAGACAGAAATTTGAACACTTTTCCTTCTGAGAAGTGACTCATTCACCTAAAATCGGGAAAAAAATTTGATTTGATATTTTTCGATAATTGTAACTCACAAAACGCTTTAGAAAGCCCAAGCCTGGCAAACTGAGAATATGTACAGGTGTGAATTGAACCATTTCATCCATGTCCAGGGCAGTGTTTTAGAACAATAATCCAAATTTAATAAACAGTGCCCTAGAAACAGGAGCAGGTCATTTACATCTATTCTCTGGCATCCTGTTAGTAGGTAGAAGGCGGATTTTGTGGTACATTGCATACCTGTGCAGTGTCCCAGGTAGATTCCAAGGGATTGAGATTTGCAGATGAGGAGGCTGATATGACCCCAGGATGGCCCATGAGGTACAGTGTCATTTAGCTGCTCAAAGCACTTACCTAATTGGAACCACTGGGATCTCTTTCTAAACATTTTCCAGTCATTCTAACAATTTGATGCTGCTCACACTGACAAGCATTGCTTTCCTCTACCTCCAAGAAAGGATTAATAAATGGAAAAACAAACTTTTTTTTCAATTTAATTTTTTCAATTTTATTTGAAAAATACAGTACACAGCAGAGAATTATTTTCTCCCCTACTGCTCCTTCACAGAGGAAACTGTATGGTGAATGAAACTGAGATATTTGGCTAGGATAGATCCTGAGAAAAGAGAGGCCCAGTTAGGAGTGGAATAGACAAAGTCTGTCAAAGAAGGTTCACCTCTCTTTTAACATAAAAGAGCCTTTTAAATAATCTTAGGAATCTTTTAAAACATGTGCAGAATTTCTGCCATGCAAACATAGACTACTGAAATTTTCAGGCTGACCAATTTATACTGACCTGGGCCCCAAGAAAGTAGAATAAAAAGATGTCTTTATCAGAAAGATATGTGTTTGACAGTTTTTTACTAGACTATGTATGTACATATTTACAAATCAACATTTTCTTAAACGTGTTTCTCATTAGTCTCAGTAACAGCATCATGGTTAAGGGCTCTTTGCTGGCTTTTTGCCTTACGTATCTTTTTATGTTTTTGAATTTCCTTCATGATAAGATCAATGCACAATCTTGGACCATGACATTTAATATCACCTTACTCTGATCCTGGATTAAGTTTGTGTTTGAGAGGAATTTATTACTTCTGCATTCTGATCAGCTTTTGCAAGATGAAGCATATACATACAAACAGATACTACAGGCTTCCAACAGATAAATAATTGCTAATTGTCTCCTTGGTAAAGTGATGGTGGGACCCTCACAACTCACCTAACTTTAAGTCTCACTGGTGATCCTGCCTCGTAACATAAGACCTTTTCACTCACATTCCCAGTAAATGAATTCCCCATTACAGCTATTGCCTAAAAACTCTGCAAAAGAGGGTCAAGGCATTCTAAGCTAATTCATGTTCTAAATTTCCAAGAAAATTGAATTGCTAGAGAAGTCTGAAATTCACGAAACAATATGAATTTTCTGGGTTTAGCCCTACTAGAAGTGTTTTGACTCCCACAGTGATGGAAAAGCCCAAGGGCCATCCATTTGGGGAGAACAGGCATGTCTTTGGTTATATTTATTTGCTGATTTCTGTTGACATTACAGAGAAAATTAAAAGTTTATTTTCTCTAGTATGGTCAAGGTTAGAAAGTTTCATTTCAGTCAACCTGTCAAAGGTTGACCAAACCTCCTCACGGTTTTCTCAGAGTCCAGTTCATCCGTCTTGTATTTTCATGATTCACAGCCTTACTTCCACATGCTCAGTGTAAGGTATGTCCTTCAGGGCCTGGAGGGAGTGGCACAAGAGACATCTGATTTATGTCTCGATTATACAAAAGACCTCTCATCTAGACTCCTGACATTATTATTTTTAAATAGGATTATAAATAGGTTAATATATAGATAATATAGTTACTTATTTGAAAAGTATTCATTCTTAAAATGTAAGAATTTAAAATACGGCATAACTTTTGTAGCTCCAATTTGGCATTTCTTCACTTTTTTAAAAAACAGGGACAGTTGCCCAGGACTCTACTCACCTCTGTGAAATGATATAGCAGCTGTGACATACTTGAAAGAAACGCTAGAAAATGCCAGAGTGGGATCGGAAAGTATGCCTTGGAGTTTTAACTGCTTCTTACTAGTTGTGTGGAATTGCGCATGCTATTTACCCTACCTTGGCTTCATCTTTCTCATCTATAAAACTTAAAACCATACTCTTAATGTTCAACCCTGAATCATTTTTGCGAAGATTAAATGCATTTATAATGGAAAATGTACTTTGTAAAATATAAAGCAGTACAGCTATTCCAAATAAAATATGTTAACTACATTTGTTGCATTTCTAGAATTTGAATTATGTGTCAGGGTGTGGTTCTTTCCTATTTAAATTATGTGCAACCTTTATGAATAAAAAGCTTGAGAATGGAGCCTTTGACCACTCTTGAGACACTATGATCAATGAAAAATTGCTCAATAAATAAGGACCACTGCTTGATTTAGTCACTTACATTATCCTAAACACTGCCTGCATTCAGAAACCACAAGTCAACAATTAAACCACAATGGTTAGGAATGAAAGTCCAAATAAATAATTTTTAATTATGATACATTACTTATTACAGTAAAAATTGGCATTTTCCCCTTCGAAAGCAGAAGCACCAGTCTTAGAATGTATAGTATGAATGTTTTTTTAAGTGAAATATAGCTTAATATTATGTGCAAACATTATTTTAGTACAGAACATAGTTTGTAAAAGTAATTTCACACACTGAAATCTGTTAGAATGGAAATAATGTCATGCTGGAAAATAAAGTAAAATAAAATCCCCCATGACTCTCAAAGTCCACTTCACATGAAATATGGTATTCTGTTGAGCAGATATAAGAAAAATTAAAAAGCTTAACTAGTCCCAAATAAAGGGATTTCTTATATAAATGTGATTTGTGTAGATGTTTCTTTTCACAGCTGCAGTGAGTCTGTGAGAAACTAAAATAAACATTTTGTTTAAGAATTAATTTGGTCATTCGGTCATCACATTTTTATTGAACACCTACTTTGTGCAAGTTTTGTGTAGGTGCTGGGGACACAGAGAAAAAAAAGACACAGTCCTGCCCTTGAGGAGCTCACAGTCTAGAGGGGGAAACAGATAGGCTGACACTAATTTTAAAATTATAAAAATTATTAAACAACCTTATAAACTTTGTAATCAAACAAACTTTGGGTGTTATGAATGGATGGTGTAAAGGGATGATGTCCAATGCAGTGAAAACCCATGTGCTTCAATATCATGTGACCTCTGCGAAGGCGGTGATGTGGTTCTGCAGAAAGAAAAGGGAATTACAAAGTCAGAGTCTGGGGGAAATTGGCTTGATGAAACACTTAGTGCTTTTACACATAATCTCTAGCCTACTGTAAAATTATAGCCCATATATGTTATATGCAAAAGCATACAGCGTTATTAAATTCAGTTCTATTTGTTATTTCATAAAGTTGGCTGCTAATTATATATTTTATTCAACATTCTTATCTAACCAAATGGATTAAAATGTTATACCTGCTTTATTCAAAATTAATAGTGAAGTCTGGAGAGATATTAATGGCAATGCCAGTCATGTTAATATTCTGTTCAGCATTAATGGAATTTTAATGCCGCATGTTGGAATTTCAGATTAATTGCTCCCTGTGAGACAGATGGCATAGAATGAGGTGGTGAAATGCTCAGACGGAAATGGCATTTGCTAGTTGACAAAGATCTACTTAAACACTTCATTTTTGATGCATGAATCCAGACTCAAGACTGTAATCTCTGTTGTTTACTTCGACTATAGAATTCTTTATAGAACCTTTTTCCTTTTTTCTTTTTAAGCAACAGCAAATGTATATTAAGAAACCCTGTGGAACAGCTAACACCTCGATGGGTACAGATATGCAACAGGCTATATCATAGATGCTGAAATTTGACAGTGGAAAATTAATACGATGTAATCATGCCACATAGAGGCTCATGTCAAGATCTAGCATAAGTTGACAGCCCCAACCAGTAACAGCAGCATTACAAAAGGGTTTTACCATCATAATTCTTCTTTTGAATGTTTTTCATTGTGTTTCTGTATAGACTCTTTATAAATAAAAGATATCATAAATAGAATTTCATCTAAGAAATGTATGCCATAGGATTTCTTCCATGTTCACGTAACTCTTTTCAACACAGTTGTTTTGACTAGTTAATTCCTTAAAAATTTTTTCAAGGCATATATTGATGTATGTTGCCCTGTCATGAAGCATTTGATAGTCCTTATCAGAAATGTAGTTAAAAAAGCTTCTATTTGTTGTCCCTCCCTCCTGAATTAGGAAATCTTTTTAAATCTATAAAAATTTATCTCAGAATAAAAATATTTTAATTGTGAGCGAACAAATTAAAATTCATTTTCATTGAATTTAGGCATAAAATAAAACATATATAGAGGACGTCATTGACTATTGGCTAAGGCATTATTTTCTAGGATTGACCCACTTAGAAAAAATCCAGTATCAGTAGTGAGCAGAACATGCTGACTTTTTCACTGACTCCTGATAAGACCTTAAAAACTTTAATTCTCCATTAAAATGAGTGATAAAAGTGTTGGGGAATTCAGGAGCTCAAGTCTCAGTTTTCTTGTTTTCTATATGACTTTAAGACAAAAATGACTTCTCAGAGTTATGTAATACACTATTATTGTGTAAAAGTCACAAGAAAAAGTACACCATAGTTTTATTTCTGGTGACTCCACGGAGATGTGAAATCTGTGAACTGAGAAATATAACTTGATATACATATAATGTTTCAGTAAAAATCTGACAGGAATGTCAAAACTCTGGATAGGACCAAGCACATAGTAACTGCTGCAAGAATGATAAGAGGAACTGAAGGTTTAGTCATTCTGTGGAAACCAATGGGTAGGGGAAAGGGTAAAGAAGTGACAGTAGAGAGAGAGAGAAAAGCAGATTTTTTTAAAAAAGAAGAGAAAGGAATGGTGTTAAAAAGGTCATTGGTTAGTTATTAGTGATCCCACAATCCAGATAATGAAGTGTTCACAAGATTCATTAAATTTGCCAAAGATATACCTACATGAAGGGTACAACTATTATCTTGGAAGGCAGAACTGAAATATTAAAACACCTTAACAAAAATCAGAGAAAGTATTAGAAATAAATCACTGATGATCAATGCCAGGCAGAATGGAAATAAGAGGAAAACCCAAGTGACAAGTGTCAGCTGGAAAGAGTGACAAAGAATGTGCAATGATTTACGACAACCATATAAATTATCACTTACACCTGGACATGCTGAAGGGGTAAGAGGGATGCTAATAATGAGACAACAGGCTTAAATCAACAGTGTCCCAGTGATGTAAGGTCACTTTAGAAATGAGGCATGGAACCTATTAACTGTAAGTGTGCATTGAGATCTAGGAAACACTGGATTCAAGGCTTGGCATTTAACATTATGTTTTGGTGACCACAGGATCTTCCATTTGCTGTCCATATTACCCCTTTCCTTATACCAAGTCATTACCAAGTTAAACTACAAGGATAACTATTGGTTTCAGACTGACCATTTTATATCAAGATTCCATGGAAACTTCTTTTTTCTTTCTGATTTAACATCCTTTCAGTTTTACATAACACTTAAGTATTAACCCCTGTGATGATCTTTTCTATTTGAGTGGAATTAGAAGGGTCCTGCTCAGGGCTTTGATAAGTGGTCATCAGCAGTGAAATAAACAGATGAAAATAAAATACTGAAGTGATTGTGCATAGAGAAGAAAAAGTTGAAGGAAAATTCAACCATAGGTTCTAAGTTCATGAAAGAAGTATACAGAGGGCAAAGGAGCCATCTGGTTCATTAACTTCACTAAGAACAAATGAACCCACACTATCAAATGAAGGACAGGTTACTTGGTAAACTCTAAAAAATAAGATTCTACTCCAGGACAGGGGAAGTTTTCTCTGAGGGATCTAGAGAAAGGACAAATCAATTACCTACAGTCCCTTACCATCTATAAGACTGTGTGATTCTATATTCTAAAAATTACATTAGCAAGGTAGGTAAATATATCATTTGAAATATACAGATGGCATAATTTGAGATATTGCCCACTTCCCCATATTTTTCTCAGTAATAAAATTAACAAAAAATGAAACAGAATTGCATTCAACATTTTCAGATTATTTCTATGGGGACAGATGACAAAGTTTCTCAGTTTAATCCATCTGAATTTTTAATGTTCAATACTAAATCCTATTAGATGATAGTACAAACACAGTAGCAAACTAAAAACTCATGCATGAAACTTTAACTCACAGTCACACAAGAAAGGAGTCATATAACTTATCAGTGCAATTACTAGTCCCTTCTGTAATTGCACATAAAGAGGCTTATAATGGAGACGATAAGGCTTGAACTCAAGGAGTTGAAGATTACAATACGCTACATCCGTTATGAAGTATTCATTCAAGCCCAAAGCAAGTAAGTGAGCAAAATACTGAATCTGTTCCTTGAGTGCAGAGATCCCATGGAAAAGCAAGCATTTATTTCTGAAAATTACTTTTGGATTCCCGAATCTGATCAATTCTACAGTATACAGTATATTAATTTTTGAAGCTTTAAATTCTACAGGATCATCTCTATCTTACTGATTCTGACCTCTATTTGTAGAATGAGTTAATAAGCTATTTAAAAATCAAACTGTCATTTATTCATGACATGACAATCTGACAATCACTTGCCATCTAACAAGACCTGTTATTCATCACTCCCTTTGAAAAAATAGGGAAAATGCAAAAAGAACACTTCAGATGGAAAAACACAGAAAACGCTATTATTACGGACTAATTGGTTGAGGAATGTCAAATTCCCATTAAGGAGTAAAAAAAATTATTTTTGAAAGATAAATAATAGCCACAATCAGTACCGACATTCCTCTTGGCTATAATGGAAGACTGCACAGAAGGATACATTTTTCTGTATTTGCCTTAGCTTTGCAACCCAACTCCAACACCAGTGCGCTCTAGCGCACATACGTTTATTGCCTTAATTGAAGTTGTTCACAGTGGCTTATTCCCATTATCCAGCTGAAGAGCCTGGCAAGACAGTCTTTAAAAGATCTTCCCTGTGAATTTTCTTCTTGATCATTCTCAGTAGGTTGGATTGGAGACACCTACAAAATGTGTATTACATATTTAAATATTCACTTGCTCACTTGAACAAAGCAATAGTTTATTTAAAGTCTACATTGTTACATAGTTAGACCAAGTACTCAAGTAAAATATTGTTCCATTTTCTTTCTTTCCAGGTGAGTATGAATAGCTTTTGTGTTTTAATAGGAAGCTGTCAGCAATTAGTTTCGGATTATGGCCTAAGCAAAAAATGAGATCTGTGTTTATAATGTCTTTATGTCACTGATTTGTATCTTTAATTCTGTTGGGAAGGAAGCTGTATGGTAGAGAGAACTTTGCAGTCAAGTGGTGTGTATGTCAAGTGCTTGAACGTGGGCTCCACAGTAATGGACATTTTCACAAGCAGTTTAACCTTTCAAAGACTCAGCTTTCTCATCTGAGAAATGGAAATACTTCTACCTATTTGAATGGATTTTTACTAAGATAAAATGGATTTTATGCAGTGAGGACCTTGTCTCTACTCAAATATACCATTTTATAGTTGTCTATAAAAGCCACAGCAACAAAATAAAAAATAAAATGAAGATAAAAAAGCAAAATAAATCTGAAACTTTTCATAATTGCTTGAAATTTCAATTATACAAGTCTACAATTCTAATACCCAAACATACTTTAAAATTCAAATGTTTCTTCTAAAAGATTGTTGCAAACTTACTTGGTGGCAAAAACTACCAGTGAATCACTGAGGATATTGACACTCTATGCCATGCTATTTAAATACCCATCTTCGTTTAGGAAGCGCTGCTCAGAATTTGCTGGAAGACATAGCATCTTTCTCCTAAAATGTGAAATATTTTTAATCCTGAAAAAGTACCTAGCACTAAGAATTCAGGAAAAGAATCATGGTGCTTTACTTAAATCAACCAACATTTCTGCTCCTCTAAGATGTAGCCTACACGTTATGCAGGACAAATAAAAGAATGCCATAATCTCAAATATTGGCCCTCTTTATTTTGCTATTTTTCCCCTTAAATTATTCGATTTTTCCTCTGAGGAGGTCAAAGTGGACAGAAGAGAGGAGGGAAAATAGCAGTGTATTGGATATGTGCTCTCAGACTCAACGGTTCAGCTCTTCGGAGGTTTTGAAGTTGGTGATTAATTTAGTAAAGAGAAATAACATTTGATCGTTTAAGCAGAAATTAATGTCCAATGTGAGACTGTAAAAATGATCGTTTAAGCAGAAATTAAAGTATGTCCAATGTAAGACTGTAAAAATGTAAAATTCATGTTAAGCTTTTTCTTGTTTTAAGAAGCTGGATATATGGAGACATAAAAGTTAAAATATGACAGAACTAGAGTTCTCCTGGGCAAGAAGACTCTCTCTACAGTGGTTCTGTTTCAGTTCAGAGTTTTATACTAGCACAGAGTTTTGTTTCCATTCAGGACTTTTCTTTCGGTACTATTAGGAGAAAAGGGCTAAAAGCTACTTTCTGGTAGAATCCTTTCTCCCTAGAGAACAGAGAAATCTCTAAGTGGCTCTCTGATAAGCTAATTAAATCAGAAGTAGGCCCAGTTTTTACTGTAGCATTAGCTACAGATCTTATGAAGTATTTCCAAGTCCTAAGGAGACAAAGAAGCTTAAGACTTCCCACACTGAATCCTTAGGAGCACTGGTTCTCAGTCTTGGCTGTAAACTGGAATCACCTGGGAGCTTTAAAAACATGCTGATGTGACCCCAGAGACATGAATTTAATTGGTCTGAGGCACTGCCTGGTCAATGGTATTTTTAAAAGCTCTCCAGATGATTCTAACATGCAATCAATATTGAAAACCACTGTATCAGAAGCTCTGCAGACCCAGATGGATCCAGGCCAACTGTTGGCTCTTTTTCCAAATCAATGGAGGTGCTGGCTACAAAAGAGATCCCCAGGCCCAAACCCAGGTCTACTGGTTCAAAATCTCTGGGCATGTGTCCCAGAAATTTGCCTTGTGTGCAAGTGCTGCAAATAATAGATTCTTTTTTATACAAGTCTGAGAACCACTGCCTAAGAAAGGCAATTGGTTAGTAATTAACCATTGTTAGCTATTTAGAATCAATTCTTTCTTTAACATGCTACCTTTCTTAGGCGTACCCTAGTGATACGGCAGTCTAATATACCCTGGGAGTGTTCCCACATCCATCACAGGGTCCTGGCTTCACTATCCAGGGCTGGGGGGGAATGACCAATGTGCACAACTAAATAAAAAATGAAGTGCTTCCACCTCTCTCTTCTTGCCTACTTGCCTTCATTCCTGCCTGAAACTTCTCTTTAAAAAGCAAACAATCATTTCTCTTGTAAAAAGGGTAATACCTTCAAAAAGCAATAATACTGAATGATTCTCAATAAAATTTTTTGTGCTAATAAATTTACAGGAACAACTGTTCATCATGTTCCTTGCTTAGAGCTTCCCTGCACATAAGGGCATTCACAAAATCTGTGCAAAAACTGTGTATTTCACTTTGACTCAGTGTTTCCCAACATAAGGATGGAAAACTCCATGTGAGTCTATTAACACTAAAGTGTTTCTGGTCTTTGGTGGATGTAGATATCCAGCTACGAAGTTCTAAACCAACCTGACTCCAATGAGCTTCCTATCCGCCACACTTTCAGCTGATGTTCACAGCTATAATCTCAACCATCAGACAAGTCAGAAATATAAAAGCCCCAATTATGGTCGGCTATAATCCCTCATAGTATAAAGTTCCATGAGCTGTTTTGGAAATTTTCCGACTGCTGGTGTGTTCATCCACTCCAGTCCATCTTTCTCCCTCTCAATTCTGTTTCTTTTATACTCTTTTCAGACCCCACTGAGCACTCTCCAATGGCATCCTCAAGTCTCTCAAGGTGAGCTTCTTACCTCACCTGTCAAACAAAATCTTTGTGCAAGCTGGCCCCTCCCTCTGGAACATACTCCTCTCAGTAACTTGGCGAACAGTCCTGCAGGTCTCCCCTCAGCAATGCCGCAAGCGTTGCTAAGGGTGGGTAGGTTCTCCTTTACCTGCTCCTCTGACATCGTCACCAGCACCCTGTTTTGTACTTTTTTTAAAACTATCTCCTCACATGATTATTAGCTCATGAGTTCTGGGGATTGTACCAGAGTGCTTCTTATTTGCTATTTCTCACATGTTCATATACTGTAAATTTGATCAGCAATAAAATTATACTGCACATAACAAATGACGGTGAGAGGTAACTCAATGAGGAATTGTATTGTTGCCTTATATTATACCAGCATTTTATTCTATCTAACAGGTCTCATCCTGTTTAACCTTTAAATATGTTTTAAATTTGCTAAATAAGCAAGCCAATGCTGCTGGACATATGAAAAGTCAGAGGATAAATATAATGGATCAAATTCATGACTCTTGTATGACCAGAAGCTGATTAAAAATCCTCATTAAAAATTTTTGCCTATTTCCAGAAAGAGGTACCAGTCAGTGAAAATATGAATGAGTCACATCAAGGTTATTCCAAATGAAAAGGCCCATTAGCTTTGACACAGACACTCTGGAAAATTTTTATAAAGGCAAACGTACATTTATTGTAAGCCCAGAAATCTCATTCCTTAATATTTATCCAAGAGATGAAAAATACATAAATTCACACATAAATCTGTACATGAATTTCTATATGAGCTTCATTCATAATTTTCACAAACTATAAACTACACAAAGTCCTTCAAATGGTGAAGAGATTAAAAAAACACTGTGGTACATCCATATATCAGAATACTACTTAAGAACAAAAAAGAAAAAGGAACCCACTACTGAAGCAGGTAATAACATGAATGAATCCATGAATGTATCTCAAATGCAGCATGCCAAATGAAAGGAGTCAAGACTCAAAAGACTATATACACAAAGTATGAATCCATTTACATAAAATGTATAAGTTCACTTATATAAAAGGAAAAACTACAGGAACATAAATGATAGTACTGATTTCCAGGTTGTTGGGATCGAAGGAGGGGTCAACTACAAAAGAAAGGAGGGAAATTTTCAGGGCTATAGAAATGTTTTATCACTTGATTATGGTGCTGAATACATAATGATATGCTCTTGTCAAAACTCATAACACTTTATGCAAAAGGCATAATTACACAAGATAAAAATTCTGCCTTAATAAGCCCCAATTGGAAAAAAAGGAAGAGTGCCCTGGTGACTCAGGCACCATAATGGTGGCCATCTACATCTACATCTACAGCCCAAGGACCAGGGTTTTCGACCTGGGACTCGGGTGGAAGGGGAGTCAACCCAAAATAAATAAAGGTGCTTTCTCTTCCTCTTCCTCCCTTCCCTACAAATGTCTCTGCCTCCTCTCTCCTCCTCCTTCTCTTTAAAAAAAAATTAGAAGCATTAACTATGACATGGACCAAGCCTAAAACCAAGTGATATCTAGAATTTGAGTTGTTCAGTATTAAATTACTTTTCAATATTTTGTTTCAGTTACAATATAAAACACAAAATAAATATTTGGCATAATATTAAAAAAATACAAATCAAAATGAGGTACTTCCATTTATTTTGACCCAGAAAATTGGTAAGGATTATTAAGAACAGTAGTTGGTGCTGTTGGAGAGGACACAAGGACATGTATTAACTAAAGATCTGAAAATAGTATCCTCTTTTACCAGCATTTTCCCTTCTATGACTACATCTTACATAAACTATGCACTGAACCTAAAAGGATGTATATTTTAGAATGTTTACCCTAATATTGTTTATAATTATGTGGCAGTGGAAACAATCCTCTATGCCTGAAGGCAATGGTTAATTTACATGGATTATAACTTTTCTGTATGATTATTTGAACTCTGAAGTGATCCACATGGAACATATTTGGAAGTGGAAATGGAAAATACAATTCTGGACTCATTTTTCAGAAAACAGACCAGTTGTGTGACCTGGGGCAAGCTACTTAGCCTCTTGATGTCTCTTTCTTAGAAAAACAGAAATAAAACACTCAAATTATTTCTATAAAAAGGAAAATTACGTATCCTTTTCTTAAAGAAATATTCTTATTTATTTTTATTTAGTTGTACATATTGGTTGTTTCCCCAGCCAATGGGATGTAAACCTGGGTCCTGCACTCAGCCAGAGCCGGCAGACCAACTGTTACCAAGGACGTGCCTAAAATTATTTCATGTGTGAATTTCTTTGTAAAATTCCAAACGCATATCAAACTCTCACTAAAGATTAGCCATTACTGTTATGGTTGTTACGATTATTGCATTCATTGATCGGTAACCAAACATATGATGTAAGCTAACACTGGTAGCAGAAAAGATCACCCAAGGAGACCCTGTACTGACACAAACTCACATGCACACTCAGGAGGTCTTGAAGGCTGTTTGAAGAAAATGTTTCTAGTGATTACTGAGGTGAGATATGAATGCTTTCCTTTCAATTTTGTTTTCTTATCAGGACTTTCAAGTGTTAAACACTGTATCCAAATTGTTTGTTGCTTCTTTAATGAAAACAATAAACAATAGAAACCTATGATTGTTTCCTAAGACTATGAATGGGGTCATCACTTATTTTCTGAGTTTTAGTCACATAAAATTTTAGATTTTTCCCTACAAAATTTGTTTACAGTTTCACGGTGCTTTTGACATAAAAACCTCAGCAGAGTCTCTAGGACAGTCCATAATGGGAACAAGTCCTAGAGAAGACAAGAATGGGGGTTATGAGCAGTTTCCCTTGCATAATTAATTATGTCTATATTGAGAATGAATTTTTGATCCATTATTTTATTCTCTCCTTAACTAATGATTGCAGGAATCATATAATTTAAAGATGCAATCGTCAACTCTATTCAGACAAATGAGATGAGAAAATTTGTTTACATTAAAAAATAATTTACTGAAAAGATGCTTTTATAAAAGTCCTGTTAAATAACTGGGAAAAATCTTGCTTTTATTTTTTATGTAGTATATTATGATTTATAAATAAAGTAGGGAATAAATAAATACTGAATATATGAGAGCACAAATAGGAAAAATGCATATTGCGAAAAAATAACAGAATGTGCTAGTTTTGCTAACTGTAAGATTTTGATGCCTGTTAGAATTTTTAGGCCTCTATTTCCAATTGACATTTTTTAAGCAAAATTAAATTTAACAAATGAGAACAGAGCATGGGAATACTGACTGACTTCAATATTTCTCATAAGTGATCAAAATTTAGACTGAGTAACAATACTTAAAATATGAATATATTTATTCCAATATGTGATCACTAATAAAGTTGTTTTGACAAGGTCTTATATAACATTTATATTGCAGTTCAGCAGTTCTGTAAAACAAAGATTTGCATTACAGAAAAGTAAACGAATTTTAACTAGATTACCATAGTTATTCATACACAACACTCTGAAACCTCAAAGGAATTTAACACAGACAGCACTGTAATGCATAATCATATTTGTCTTGACAAGAAACCACAGGCTTGTTTGCTGTTGCTATGACACTGATGTATGCATCCTTTTATACTATAATATTTTCTGCCACATGAGCTATGTATGACAAAGACCATCTGTATAACTATTAAAACCATGAAATACACCTATAGGGGTATCTTAGTCTGAAATAAAACGAAAATACTGTAAGAGAATAATTTATGTTGCAAGGGAGCACTAACTTGTGCTAAGCACCTACTATATGCCAAAATATTTATTTGTGATCTGCTGATTCCAACAAATACTGTACAAAGAAATGGTTATTATATCTGCATTAATTTTCCAAGTAAGGAAAAGAAAGGTAATTTGTCTAATCCTAGCTTATATAGCCAAATTTGGCTATAAGCCCAGGATTTCCAGCTATGGCATACTAACTCTGCATTCCTTGCCCCCTAAATTCATCTCAGACCCCTGTGATTTTATATGTACAAAACAGTCAATGTAAAGGTCAATGCATATGCTTTCTTGGGTCATTGTAGATTAGAATTTTCCAAACCATGTAATTCCCTTTGAAGTTGCCACATGCATTAAACATGGTAATTTCCATCTATGATAGTACACACTCATAATGACATTTCTAAATTTGGGTTACTATCATCACGGCTTACCACTCTTAGTCAGGTGATGCTTCTTTTAATAAGGGAGTGTGTTTACATTTATATGCTTTTTAGACAATACAGGTTAGTGAAAAGCCCTTAACCTGAAATATAAAATTGTAATCTTATCAATGATTTCTACCATGATTTTCCCTTGTTGGTAAGATGAAATTTCCTTGGTTTGATTGATTAAATCATATAAACCAAATAAAAATGCCTAGTTTTAGAGTGGAAAATTACTTTCTTAAAAAGCATTCTCTATATCTGGCTGGATCAACTAAGTTAGCTATAAGTGGTTACAGAGACATTTCTAAGAACCTTAATAAAACCACGTAGATATTAATTTCTCCTAGATCTATCAGAAATATTTCATTTTCTAGTAAAGTTCATTCATTCTAATATTTACTTTAAAAAAGTTTGCTCCCTCCCGTATAAAGTATCACTTCCCTTAGATTTTCTGCATCAGTTAAAATTGGTAGTTCATTTGCATGCATTATTTGCTTGTGCTTATCTATGCAAATCTGAATGTCAGCATTTTGTCTTCCAGTGAGGATAGTAGGGGACAAGAGTGGGGAAAAAGACAAAAGGCTTTTTTGCTTTGCTGGTCCTATGAATGAATCTGGAAGGAAAGCCAGTGAACCCCTTATTCATTAGTTATCAACAAGAGAAATCTCTGAAAGAGAGAACCGAAAAATGCCATAGATGAAAGGTCAGCATATTTGAGGGCAGAATTTGGGTAGGAGTAGCAGAATAGTTTTCTTAGTAGTATCTGGTATAACTAGGTAACTCTTGCTACATACTAAATGCCTATGCACCTCCCAGATTCTTCTGCTGAAACCTAATCTCCATGTAACAGTACTTGGAAGTGGTGCCTTTGAGAAATGACTGGATCTTTGAGGGTAGAGTCCTCACAAATGGGATTAGTGCCCTTATAAAAGTGATACCACATTTCTTCCATTTTACAGAACCCATTCAGTTGAGAACACTTTGACTCCTAGTGACATATGGCAAGAATCTACACAATGAGAAGTCAGAAGATCAGAGGAAAGCTTCTTGACTGAAGACTTTCATTTGGTAGGTTTTTGTCTATTTCCTAACCCTGTCTCAAATTAGTGTTGGTTTAACAAGCTGAAATGCACTCTAAATGGAATAAGCCACTCAGCAGAGGATGCTCCTATCATTCAGTCAGTCTTTGAAACCTTGGAGTATTAGTGAAATTCTATAGAATTTTAGCCACTTCCATTGTCCTAATTGGCAAAAAAAATAGTTTTGATTGTCTTTTGGACAATCAAACTGGATCTCTTTCTACTATATCTAGTAGAAATGTTTAAAATTTCACTCTGCTTCTCACTCTTAGGGACCCAGCTCTTAAGATATTAATTCCTATTTTACTCTTGCTATTGTTGGAGACTGAAGATACCGAATATCCAAATATTTCCAACTCCATTTCCTAGGATCCTCAGACTTTTGTTTCTTGGATTCCCAGGGGCAGTGTAGTGCCTTTGTGTTTTTGAGCCGGTCTGCAGCCAATACCACAGTTTGGGATACCAGGACCCTTGAAGGCAGAAGCCAAAAAAGGATGAGTTTGAAAGGAAAGGGTGGTAATGACCTAGGAAGGAGGCCAGCTCCCTGGGGCCCTGCCTGGGTAGGACTTTGTGGATCCCGTAAAGGAGAAGCAGCTGATTATACCTTAGTGAAGCGCTCCTGGACATACAGAATCTGCAATGGGGATGACTGCAGGTGTCTAAAGGGATGCTGGAACGTAGGCTGAGGGCACAAACGTGTGGGAGCTACAAGCAAGGTCTCCATCCCAATTTGACAGAGAAAGAAAATAAACCTAACACTTATAAAAGAATCATGAGTGTCATAAAGAAGGCTATGCTTCCTGACAACACACATGATCTTCTTGTTAAGATTGAAATTGCTCCTGGGAAACTTCCTGAGAGAAAAACCGAACATATCAGCAGTCAATATGAGGAGAGCAATATAAGCAAGACCCCCTTAGAGAATAGTTTAGAAAACTGATTCATTAAAAAATACAAATATGTTAGTTTCAAAATTATTCATGAATATCATCTCGTTGCAGAAAGAAAAAGGGAGAGAGAGAAAAAAGGAAAGAATGAAGTTAAGAAGTTAGAGAGGAAGAGGAGGAGGAATGAGAGAGTGAAAGAGAATGAATCAGGTTCACTATCTCAGTTGCCTCTAGATTTAAGCATTGCTTTAAGATTTGTGTCTGTAATCGCTCATATCCACATGCACTTTTCTATTCTGTTAGAGAAAAATATCTGCACAAATGACTGTATTATACATACATCATATATGTATGTATACGTACATATATATATATATATATAAACTTAAAAAATATAGGATGCCATGGAAAACTTTCCTCGTCTTGATGTACTTCATCTATTTTAAATCTTTAATGGTAGTAATAATTATAACTGACAATGATTAAGGATTTCATAAGTGCCAGACACTGTTCTAAGTACTTTATTCTTAGCTTACTAAATTCTTACAATGACTCTTTGACCAAGGTCAAACCTGTCCAACATTTCCAGCCATTCTACTTTCAGAACCTTTGGTCAGAACACCATACTGGATCCCATTATGAGAGTGTACCACAACTGATTTAATAATTCATTACCAATAGGCATTTAGACTTTTCATGGTTTGATATTACAAACAACTGTCATGGAGTAACTGGTGACTTAAATATTTAGAGGGCATTGTGGTATGATGGGCTAGTTTTCACACATGATTAATTCTTTTTAAAAAACCAAATGTAATGAGTGTTCAGACTAACTTAGCTTTCAGAAATATCATTACTTTTCCTCATAAACTGTGGTAATTAACTATATGACAAATTCCCTGTAATTAAGGGATAAATTGCTGACATAAAAATAAAGAATGCTTGCATACTATATTTACTCTGCAACTTACAGTTTATCAAACATGCACTATGAACATAAGAGGTTATAAAAGTACATAAGTTCTAGAAGGAAGACTTTGCCTTATCCATATAAAACTGACACAGGTAATGATAGCTTGGCATAATCATGTTAAGAGTATTGGCTGTGTCTTCAGACAAAATTTTCTCACTGGGTTTTCTTTCTCTCCTCAGAAGGCCAGATTTAAGGATGCAATGTCACTCTCCAACTATCAGGCTCAAATGACCCGGAAAAAATGGGCATTCTCTTTTCTTCCATTGTGAACTTTGATGAAAGCAATACCATTATTTCAAACACTCCTTATTACTGAAAGAGAAAAAGCTATTGTGCACTTCCTTTAAGTGATGGCCAACTCCCTGTCTGGCTGATGAGCACAAATGCATGTCCTCTCAGCACAGAGCTCCAAAGGGAAGCCTGAGACTAATTGCCAGCACCTCCCTTTGTGATCTACCTGTGGTCACTGTGAGTGTGGGGAGCAGACCACACACTGTGTAGATAGCATCCTCCATGGAAACAGGAATGAGAGAGCAGAGAGGAAAGAGGGAGCTCAGCAGGTGTGTTGCCAATGCCGGCATTGTGTAAAGGAAGAATCAGATCAAGTTATCTTTAATCCTTAGCTACCAGAGTGAAAACAAAGCCCATGAATCTGTCACAAACAAAACATCTTTAAAAAAGTTAACACTGATATCTTGCAATTTGCAGATTTTAGTAGCATATTTTGCTTTCCCCATCTAATATTTTAAAATCACTATAAATAAAAATGAATCAGCATAAAATCAACAACACACGTTTTAATCATTTGCTATATGAGAATGATGTAACAGTGCATAAGAATGCTTGGCAATGTTAGGAGGCTATTAAAGAACCTTTAGGCAAATAAATATGTTAAAAAGCAGAAGACTATGATTATTGTTCAAGTTAATTTCAGAGGTAAATAAAATGAAAAGACTCTATTACCCTGACCATTTTCTGCAAATGTTTAAAATCTCTTCCTAAATTCTGCTGCTTTCTCTATTTTTTAAGTTAAACAAGATGGAATTTTGTAAAAATTCATTTGAAAAATACATATTTGATCACATAGGCATCTATCTTGAAATAGTTCTTCACCACCTGGAAATTCAGTTTTCTTAACTATAAAATGGGGAAATTTATTGTAAATTCAGCATCAGATGAAATACTGTAGAAAAGATATTAAAACAATGTAACAATTCAGAGAAGTAAGAAGTTTGTTTCTCAAAATCAGTCTGTATATAGACTGCTCCATGAGCTCATTCAGGACCCCATGCTGTCAAGATGGAAGAATTACTCTAGTCATTATCTTTTCCATTTGGTGAGAAGGTTTAGAATGTCCAGCACAAGAGTCTTCAAAGAGATGAATCAGAGGTTCCACTTATCCTTTTGCTTATATCAGATTTCACAGGACTCAACTTAGTTGCATGGTTACATCTAACTTCAAGGGAAGCTGGGAATTAAAGGCTACAGCAGGGTCTCTGGGTGTAGCTCAAATTTGTTCAGGAATTCCAATCATTAAAAGGAAGAAGGAAAGAAGGGAAGCTTAACTATTAGCAGTCTTTGCTATTACAATGCCATTGAGCTTTAAAAACTGTAAGCAATTTATTGATGAATAATTATGATGTAAGGAATGAAAATACTAATGAAATGAATTGTATTACAGATAAAGAAGTTGTCCTATGAGATTTACATAAGCACAAGCGGAGTATTTAACACATACTGAATGAGAATTAAATAGTAATTACTGTTATTTGCATTATTATTATCTATCTCTATCTACATCTGAATGCTTAAATTCCCTCCACAGTATCATGGAAAAGTGATTATAGAGCTATCCTTAAAAATCGATGATAGGCAGATATTCTATTTGCAGAAAGGTTTTCTGCTTTCTGGACATTATCGCCTTACATATTCTTTCTTCTTACCGTAACTGATCTTGGAGGTCCTGCACAACAAACTGTACCCTTCTGACATACAATAGTCCTTCAGGAATTTATGAAAGGGTATTGCTCTGTCAAAAGTTTTCTTTTCTCTAGACTCATCATTTTTCATTTCTTCCTCAGTCTCTCATAATCCGTGACTGAGTCCACTCACTATCTTGGGCATTCAACTCATTTAACAAATATTTATTGAATGTCAGCTATCTTAAGAAGGTCCATATTAAAACTGTCATCACAGGCATACAGAATATTCCAAATTGGTTTGAGAAGATGAGTAATCTCATTCAGGCTATCATTTTCCCTAAGTGAGACTTAAGATCATGGTGAATCTTGGCAGCCATATGTTGCTGTAAAAACACACTAAATGAAAGCTGACTATACCTTTTTCATTTGAGCAGTTAACCTAGACATACTCTGCTGTACATGAACTTTTTGACTCTAAAATACAAAACAACTCCTTTATTACTAGTTGATTGTGTTTTATTGTAATCTGTCAGGAATGTCTATCATTTCATCCAATAAATATCTTTTATGGAATCACACCACCTAAAAACTCCATTAGCATATAATTGAATTCTTCAGTTAATATATTGACCAAAATATGGATGTGGACAGGGCTGAGGAAAAGTCTAAGTAATCCTCTGAGCAATATTTAGCTAGTGTAACCAGTTATAAATATACATAACTCCATCATCATTTAAGAAATAGTACCTTATCTAGTTCACAAAGTCTCAAGGAAAACTTTTGTTAAACACCTGGTTTCTGGATTCACTGCAAGGCCCAAAGCAGCCTGGATAAATTGCTAGCTAGTCTGGCTCCATTCAGCCTACTGACCCAGAAATGGAATTTAATTTATTAAAAAATACCTATGTTCTCAAGGAAAACCTGTTAGTTTGCCTTTATGTGAGATCTGCGCACAATGTTCCTTATCCAGAAGCGAGCAAAATATGTTTTCTATACAGGTACTATGCTTTTAAGCAAAATTCAGAGAATATTAAGACAGAGATATTCATTCTTCTAAGATGATGTCGACAATGACTAAATTCTTCCTAAATACCGTGTTTGACTCTGAGCTTGCTTCAGTAAATCAAAAATGGTTGTGCAAGTGCTCCCAGGAATAGTTATTCATTTGCTCCAGGTTACAATCAGATGTTAGAATTTAAATTAGGAATCACCTGTACAGATGTTACCTTTTCCAAAGGACTTTCCACTCGAGGAATGCTGATCATGGGCATCTGCGTCAGATTATCCATGTGTATGTGCTCATTTTCTGGTTGTCTTCCCTTGAAATTATTTACCACACACACAACCTAAATTTTCAAAAAAATATTAGTTAATGAAAAGTCATGATCCATGGGACAATGACTCCGTTAATAGCTCAATAAATATAATCAAATTTTTAAAGTCTTGAATAACTTAACTATTACCTATATATAATTTTACATATAGGAGTTACCTTATATAAATTTTAAGTTAAGGTGCTAAATAAATATCATCAATTAATATATCGATCAGTTAATATTTCACTATTTAAAATTTTTCATTTAAATTACATTATAGTCAATGTTCAAATTAATCCAAAATGACATCATACATAACCTTATAAAAATTCATAGCAAGCTAACCTTTTCCTTACGTGGGTAACCTACAACTTAATTTAAATGCTAATTATTTCCTATTGCTTCAAGATCATTACATTCATAACAAACTTTCTACAATTGGCACTCCCTAATTTAGGAGCAACCTTTTCATTAACCCAATTTATTATCTATTATTGTGTGCCATATATACTTGGCATTTCAACAATAGCTTTACTGGGGCTACTACAGAAATAGAAGACCCCTTACATAAAGAGAATTGACCCTTGTTTCAACTGATTATGATGCACAGGTGACAGAATTTGAATTAAACCAGAGGTTTTCATACTCTAGTGTGCATAAAAATAACATTCTGGCACTGTTAAAAGACGTACACTCATAAGCTTTTCTCTATAAAGAGTCTGATTTTGTAGACTAAGAACAGAACCTAGGAACTGACACTTTTAAAATATATTCTAGATGCTTCTGATGCAGATGGATCATACTTTAGAAACAGTGTATTTATTGCAAAAGACAGAAAAATTACTTGCTGTTATTTGCTTATCTTAACCAGCAGTTAAAATATTCTTAAGCCTTCTTTTTCTGAATTATATATTCTATTTTAATATTAAACCACACTACTCACTTGCAGTTATAACCCAATATTTATTTTTTTAAAATAAATGCATAATATATATAGTATAATTGCATTGTATATTTTCAGATACTTCATTGGAAAATCTTTTCTTTTACTAAGGGTCATTACTGAATATTTTCAAAGTTCAGTTAGATCTCAGTCTTTGGCTTTTAAAAAAATTTACAAGTCCGTGAAATAATAACATGAGACTTGATAGAAAAAATTCCCTGCACATTGTTATATACTTCATCCTTATATTAAAGTATTACAGATATAGACCAAAATATGATAATTTGGTCTTTCAACTTTATAATTGTCATTAAGATTATTAGAGTAAGGGTTGATAAACACTTGTAGATGAATATTTGATAACCCTATTATCAAATGAACCTACAAAGGAATCATAAAGAGTGATTAGCCTAAGGCAAGGAAGCAAATTTTGCTTGTAAAGGTAGATAGTATCTTTGACTTGGCAGACATACAATCTCTGCGGCAAATAATCATCTCTGCTGCTTCACAGACAATTCATAAATGAATGAGCATGTCAGTGTCACAACTTTTTTTTTTTTTGCAAAACAAAGCAACAAGACAAATTTGACTTGTGGGCTATAATTTGCAGACCAACCACTACACAGGGTGCAAAGGATATAGTTTAAGAAGTTTAGGCAACAGCCACAAAATAAACGAGCAGTTATACATCCACTTCATGAAATATACACATATATACGAAATCCCCCTTTTATTAATATTGCAAATTAGTGGAAAATTGGACAGATGAAAAATTACCACAAATTCTTCTGAAGTAAATTTTATTGAAGTAAAATAACTTTATACAGACATAGGGAGCTTATAAGATGAAGAAAGTTCATCTAGAATTAATAAGAGCTTCTGAAATTAGTGTATTTTTTTTTTATATCATGTAGGTTTTCAAAAGTCTTTGAAAGCTTCTATCAGTTATCTCTCTGAACTGAGAGTCTAAAAAACACCATCAAAGCAGCTGAAAATTCCTACGTGATTTTTAAAAGCCTAACCCATAGTATATAGTCACTAAGTGGTATATATTAGCATAGTAATTATTCTTCATTACTATTATTATTTTAATTACAAATAAGGAAATTATCAAATTTTCCTTAGAATCATGTTCAAACGTGATAAATCTTGTCTGCTAACATTTGCAAGTATGGAACTGATTATCTATTAGTAAACTTGCTGATAGGAAAGGCAGGAGTGCTGGTTTTGATCCTGAGTCTGTAGATTCTTGAACAGTTTTCTGGGTCTGTGTTTTCTCAATTTAAAAGCAAAGAGGCTGTAATAGGTCACCAATTAGCTCCCATGCCTTGGTGGGCAAAGGTATGATAAATTCAACAAATGTGCAAATGAATTCCAAGATGGCCCTGACCCCATTCTAAAACTAGATCACTTCCTCAGGAAAGAAACATCCCACACACCTTCCATTTTATTTTTTACACTTTATGTACTCAAAAAGTCACCCAATTTGCTCCCTAAATCCAATCTTAGCCTCCTCCAGTCCATTTCTACAATGACGTGTGAAAGATCTTTCCAAACTGCCAATTGCATTGTGTCATCCTTCTTAAAGACATTTTGTGACTTGGCTTCCTATATCTCTTAAAGTTTAAACTCTGGTCTACCTTTGCAGCCTTCCTTCTCCCAGTTTTACAGATATGTGCAGTTCCTTTTCATTTCCTTCTCTTTGGAATGCTTACCTCAATTGTCTTTTGAGATACTGTCTTCTTCCTCTATGATAGTTCATATCTCAGTATCACTTCCTCTCTAGTATCTATGACCCAACACTGAAATTGCCTGTCTGTTCGCTTGCATGGAACTCGGATTCTTCCCATCAAAGTACCTACCTTTGAATGAAATTATACATCCATTAGAGTAATACTTTGGTTAACATAAGTTCTTTTCAGGGCTGTAAATCCATGAACGCAGAGACACTATCTCTTTTGCTCACTACTGTATTCCTAGTGCCAACAAATGACTAGATTAATGAATGAGGAGACATTCAAGCCAAAAAGTCTCACATTTTCTGATGTTCCTATTTAAGTTAAGTAGCTTTCTGCTAAAACATTCGATTTTTGCATTAGTGGCTGTCTTGTGTGTAATTCTATCCTCTCAAACAAAATGACACTAAGAAGTTACCACTCCAAATGTATTTTTCTTTTCTTTTTTTCAATGGTGATAATAAATTAATCTAATGCATTTGTGATCATTTTCCTTCATAGTAAATAAAACATCATTGTCACATAGGGCTTAATTAAGTACATAGGGTCAAACAGGCCTGGGTAATAAACCTGGACTCTATTTTCTACCAACTTTATAAGCATGGGCAACTAAATGTAACTAGATCTCAGTTTACATATCTGCAAAATGAGAGCAATAATATTTTAATATTCTGGGAGGATTATTTGAGTTAGTGTAGTAATGAGTACTCAAATAAATCTTCTTGTTATATGTTACTAGTATATGGTGTATGATATGTGTTATTACAAAAGGTAACATGATAAGCTATAGCTGCAACTCAGTAAACTTGAACTACACTACCTAACACTGTAATGCATATATTTTTGAGTTATAAATGTTTATATTTTACTAGTCAATTTATAGCTATTATTCAACTAGCATTTTTTTATCTTCTGTTTTCTAACTTTGAAGAAAAAGTACATAGAATAATCGTACAGAATGTAATTCCAAGTTAGAGTACAGCCATCGAAACTGCAAGTACAGCAGAAATTCAGGGAAAATGGGAGATCCAGGCTATCAGGGACACTTCCTGGGGAGTATGGGACTTGTCTGAGAAAAATATCAAGTGCATAAAGGATTTCAATACAGTTACAAAAGTGAGTCCCATGATATCCAGAGCCTTCTCTGTATCATATACTGTACTACATTTGTTACAAATATAATTTTGCTTAACTCCCAAAAGAACCCTGGGAATTAAATAAAACAGTGGCTCACTCATTCATTCATTCATGAATTCATGATTCATTCATGATGATTGATTCATTCAATCATCAAATATTTTTCTGAAAACCTCCTATGTACCAGACTGTCCTGTGCTGGGAATACTCAATGAAGAAAACAAATAAAAGCTCCATGGGAAACTTACATAACAGGAGGTTTGGTAGCACGCACACACACACACACAAAATCCCCGAAAAACAAAACAAAACATAACAACAAAAAAACCCCAATATTATGTGTTATATTAAAAGTTGAATCATGCAATGGAAAGAAGTAAATAGAAAATGAGGGAACTGGTTCTTGCAGGAGGAGCAGACATTTCAAATAGGTTCAGAGGAGGCCTCACTATTTTAGGAATAATGAGGGACTATGTGACTTATTCAAGGTCACACATCAGCAAATGGCAAAAGCAGGATTCACCTTAGTTTTATTTCATTCCTAGGACCCTGCTTTGGTCTCTGAAATAAATGGACGAAAGGCCATTCCTGGTGAGGCAAATGTAGACTGGTAATGACTGAGTTTGTCTGTGAGAGAGGAAGAAAACTGACTGGATTTCAAGTGTAGGATTTCCCTGCAAAGAGAGAAAAGCGATCTTGACTGGGAAGAGTACAGTCAAATTACTAAAAACCCCAGGAATCCAATGGAAGTGTGTGGACTTGATACAGCAGGAAACAGGATTTTACTGGTGGCGGCAATGGTATCTGTTGCTAGCAAAGGACAGCACTGCAGTGTGTTTAGAAGCAAAATGAAGGTTATTCAGAGTAGAGCCTGAAATGAAGAGGCAGCTAGTAACCCAATAGATCAATAGAGGTTAACAAGCACTGATCTTTAAGATCGATAGGTTATGAACAATATGGCAGTGATATATGATACAGAGTAAACATTCTTGTAGTGGAAATAAAGTGGGATTAGATGAATCACTGGGTGTAGCGGATAAAAGAGGAGAATGAGTCAAAGGCAAATGCTAGACACTGGGTCTGGATGACTGGGGGACGTGGATGCCTTTAACACAGAGGCTTGGAGTAGGTGACGTTATCTTCTTTGGAATCATTTTAGACTTTTGCATACACTGCAAGATAATTGGAAACACCCCAGGATACTGAAAGCCAGAACTGTAGTCACTGCTCAAGATAAATATTCTACTTAGTTGCCCAGATGAGAAACCTGGGAACCATCAGAGCTTGCTCCCTCCCCTTCATCTTCATCATTTGCAGTATGCCATCAAGCTCTGGACCATTCCCCCTCCTAAATCCCTCCCAGATATCCTTCCTTCTTTGTGTCCACTGAGGCCCAATTTATACCCTCTAATTTTCTAGTTCTGTATAACTTGCCTCCACTATCCACACACAGATTCTTATGGATTCTTATTTTCCGTTAAACATGTCTTCAAAGCACAAATCTTATCACTGACTAAAAGAAACTGAAAGGAAAAAAATTTCATTAATGGAACTTATTTCAGTAATTCATGTGGCCATTAACTGAACATACACCATTTTGCTTAACCTTTTAAAAATCTTTATAATGATTCTTTAAGGAAGCTGATATTAGCCTCATTTAAAGAGGGAAAAAGCTGAGGTTTAGAAAGGTTAGGAAAGTTGTTTAGTAGTACACATTTGAGTACATAAAGAAGTATGGTTGGAAGCTAGGTTGGAATCAACCTAGCTGCTCTTTCTGTTTCAACTCAGTCAAGTCCTGAGAAGATACTCCAAATCGCCTATATTTTTCAATAAAAGCCCAGCTTATTCTAACACACAAGGTCACTCAAGATATCCCTGTATGCCATCCCATCCTCCACTCTTCTCACTCATGCTGAACGATGACTACATCCCAGGATGCCATGCTCTCTCCTGCACTGTGCCCTGGACCTTGAATACATACAGCAGGGGCTCCATGCATGCTTATTTTATGAAGCACGTCATATTACCTCTGTGCACTCTGCTCTTTGTCCCTCATTCCTGATGCCCCAGGCTGGAGGCAACCTACCTGCTTTACAAACTTCTCAGGTTTATTTATCACCTTCCCTTTCTGATGTCCCTCATCCCAAGAGAGTTGACCTCTTTAGTATATACATCTGTCATGACCTTTAAACCTCTATAAGACTCTTTTTCTCTATCCCAAGTGACAGTAATATACTTAAGCATACAGAATATAAATCGAAATATTTATTCCCAGCACCAACCATGGTGTCTGGATTATAGTAGAGGATTAAAGGTTTATTTTATGAAGGCGAGGGAGGGAACATTTGGGGGAATAATCTTACTATTATTGTCTGGCTTCCAAATAACCAATAGTTTCCAAGACAAAATGCTGTCAAATCTCCCACAGGAGACAGATCATACTCACCTGAGCCTCTTTGCATCCCCAGATCTTAGTGACTGTAGGCATTCATACTCAGAAGCAGTTGTGTGTGAATGCACAGTTTTGCTATATAGTTAAGCCATCATTCACATGACCTTTTCATGAGGTCATTTTCCTGGATGTGTGTGGGAATGCCTGACGGACCACTATGGCATGTTCTGAATATGTGCAGCAGGAGGGTCTTGAGCCCAAGAGGGATCCATAGTCCAACACAGCATTTGACACATAGTTCTCAATGGGGGAAGTGACTGAGAAGAAGGTTCTAGATCTGGCCTTGCAAGGGTATTAAGACGCCACTGGAAGGAAAGCGAAGATGGCAATAGTCACGGGAAAAGAAGCAGGAAGTCTGATGATTCCAGGGAAGACATTCTGGCTCTGTGGAGCTGAAACACAATGAGATCTAACACTAGTGCTTTGACTTTTGACTTTTGCCATGTTCACTGCCGTATCTATGATTATTTTCTTCAGATTTAAGTAGGTTTTATATTTTGTTTAACATTAACATTTCAACTGTAGTGAGTGAAAAGAAAGGAAAGATTTTGAACTAAGCCTAGGTCCCAGTTTTCATGAAGATGGAGGATTATCTCTAGGAGAGAAAAAGGGTGGTCCTTGAGAATCAGACAGAGTGACACCAGGAAGAAAAGTAGCACAGGACATAGAAAATGATGACAGCCTAGTCACCACCTCACCACAGGAGGTTCTAGATTAATCACCTATTTAAAATGCCTGTCACATTAACTGTGCTCCAATCTTTGGTAGCTGGAAAAATTCATAGATTTTTGCTTAGCAGTTATTAACAAGTGAAAAGAAGCTTAGGAAGGAAAATTAAAAGTAAAAAGTAGCTTAAATGCAATCAAAATGTAAATAACAAGCTTTTTCTAGTATAATGCGTCAATGCAAAAACATGTTTTGATTTATAGTCGATTCTTTTCTATCTGGATGAAATGTTAAATACTCATAATGGACTGCTTAATTCTAAAGTCAGACAAAAATATATTTTCCAACAACCAAAACCCATATAAATACTTATGAAGATTTTATAACAGGAATAGAGATAGTATAAGCATTTCGTTAAAAGTCATTATGTAAGTGCTTTTTTGAGATGATACTGTATTGGAAACTATGCATGAATTTTAGTAACTGATAGAACTGAGTTTTCTCACTTGTGAAGTTTACCTGTTATTGAATACTGTGACATGGTGGCTCATGGAAAGTACTCTGCTGAAGTATTAAAACACTCTGGGATACTTTAGACATTCTAGGATGCAAAGTATCCTGTGAAAAAAATGTAAATATCCACATGACCCAGTCTTAAAAACTAATAAGGACTGAATATTTTTAGTCCCCTGCCATTTCATATGAATATAAGCTGTTCACCTTTAAGTATAGAACTTACATTTTTTTCAATTCCAAACTTGAATTACAGAAGAACAAATGAGAGAAGAAACAAATAACATAAAATCTATCGATCTATCTGTCTCTCTATCTACCTATCTTTATTTAATATACCGCCTTTAGACAAACCCAGCAGCTCGTACTTAAAGAAGGATATAAAATTAATTAAAAACCAAGTTATATCTAATTAAATTTGTACTTACCAGAAATACTGCTATAGATATTCCAACCAGAAAGCCTGCTATCACATCTGACCAATGATTTCGATATTCTGCCACTCTGTTGAGTCCAGTAAGAAAGGCCAAACACATTAAGCCCAAGCACAGAACGGGTTTAGCAAGTCTTGTTCCTTTGGCTTTGATTGTGTTGGTAATGTACATCTGAAATATTAAATAAAACACATGCTGTTTCATTTCCATAATATGCACCTTATATATGTATATTTATAGACATATGTACGCCTACATAGTCTAAATAATTAACAATAGTTTATACATTTTTTGAAGATTCTTAAAAACAGAACTGAGCGGTTATTATTTAATTCCACTTATTTGACTATCGTAATAGCCAATTCTTAGGTAGCATTAATCACCTAAGAATATTGAGCATAGACATTCCAAGTAACTTTTTAAAAATTATTAAAGTACCTACTCTTATTTTATCGGAATTTATGTTTTTCAATATTGTTAGAAGAGAAAAACTGATGAAGGAATATTTCTAATGTTTAGATTTTTGTATGTTGTATTGAGAGATGCAGAATTGATAAAATCAGGACCCTGAACATAACTATTAAAACAAAAGAGTAGATTTCAACAAAAAGAGGTATTATTTTGAAGAAGGAATTTAAAGTTCAATGCAGTGCCAAGGTTTGCTTTTATGTTGCTATCTGAAATTGCAAAATTACTTTGTTTTAATTAAATCTTATCAGTCAGAATTAGGACAATAAAAATTTAATTACAATGTGGAAATGTATCAGCTAAGCCCAAAACAAAATAATGAAGGGATACCTACATTTCTGAAACCATCACACATGTTAATGAAGAATATAAAGTGTCAGCTGATTGTACTGAATAAAACGACTTCAATTTGTGAGCCATAGTGCTCAGTCTTAACTTGGTCTTTCCCATCCTCCCCAGATGATTTATTCTATAGCTCAATTGCTTATCATTTAAATGACATGCTACTCTATGAGCAAATCTGCCAAATGCATGGGGAAATGTGTCAGTAATTATTTCAAGTCATTAGTCACTCTAAAAGAGATGGTCAGTTTTTATGGTATTAATTTGGTAAGCATCTGATACTGATAATATACTCAGAAATACTTAGAAATGCATATAACCATTTGCCTATTGTCCTGGGTTAAATAAAAAAATACATTTCCAAATAATTGAACAACTTTCTAGTTCATAACAGCTATTTTAGAATGCTATGAAATTCGGTAATTAGCTTCTCTGTGATTTGTTCTGGGCAAAGTCTGCAGCTCAATTAGTTGCCAGAGAGGCTTTATGAATATTTCAACAGCCCATGTAACACAAAGTTTCTATCTAGCCAAATCTAACGCTTTGCA
Organism: Solenodon paradoxus; assembly: GCA_004363575.1. Classification (NCBI taxonomy): domain Eukaryota; kingdom Metazoa; phylum Chordata; class Mammalia; order Eulipotyphla; family Solenodontidae; genus Solenodon; species Solenodon paradoxus. Next base: position 53,665 of record RJWH01000709.1, read on the forward strand.
AACTTTCCCAGGTCCCCATACTCTAGTGAGTAAAAAAGAAGCTAGATTTTCTCCACCTTGGGTCTGTGACCATGGGAGTTACACCTGTGTTTTAAGTATATGCTCAGAACAGCGGAATAATTTCAGCTACAGAGGGGAAATATACATGAAAGAGAAAATGATGTTACTGTCATCCTGAAAGAAGGTGTTAAAGAGCTCTGACCACGTAATAACAAGGCAAGGATATCAAAACATTTCAGGTTTCCAGCAATGCACTGAATTGAGTCACTCCTTATTTGACTACTGCATATGAATAAAGATGAGATATGGGCTCTTGTGAGATTTTCTTTAACACAGCTCAAAGCTGATTAGTGATTCCTTACCTTTGCATTTCTTCACATCTCTCAGAAACTGAAAGATATCCTAACCACATTAAGACAAAAAAAATGTGGAGTGATAACTAGTACTGATACTGCTTTTATTATTATAGCTATGATTTAAATGAGTGATTACTGTTAAAGACGAAGTTTTAAGCATTTTGCATTACCTTATTAAGTTCTCAAAATAACTAAATTAGATATCATCGCCTTCATTTTATGGATGAGGAAAAGGAATCAAGATAAAACTTATTAGGAAGGCTACCACAATTTGACCACTGAGGGTAGCAGAGTTGAGAAAGGAGAGATGTAAATGGGAACTAGAGGGGAAGCACTTAGGTATTTCTTCAACTTCCTTTTTTATTTCTCATTGACTTCCGGCCGGGGGTAAACAGTCAATGACTACAAGCTGCATATCAGTGAATGCAAAAGAGATAAAATTAAAAAGAGAAAAGAAGGCTGCTATAGTATCGTGGCAATAAAGGTTACACTATGCTTTGCTATTAGGGGAAAGTAAAAAGCAGTGAGGGCATAGTCCATGCGGAAATCTCCTACAGAATCTGTATGGCTTTGAAAAATATTTACCTTCCCCTTCATCTCCAAAGGCCATCTAAGACACACCCAGGTCTTACTTGTCCAAGTTGTGCAGGCCTATAGTAATCAGTGAGCTTGTACTATGACCCTCTGAAATTTCTCTTGAATGCTGAGTTCATTGCTAAGTTTCTCTAGCAACTCAAATATGGTTTATAAGGAGTTCTATGACATAGTCTGGCCACAATGCAAACTGATGGAAAAGCTTCTATACTAGTGTAAGGGAAAAGGCCTGCCTGCTGCTTCCAGCAGCCATGAAGACAGTCATGAAACCGCCAAGCTAGCAGAGCAATAAGAACATCCTGTGATCTAAGCTCACCGGAATGCTGCAGGCACACCAACCAAGAACTTCCCACACTTGAAACCCCCACTCTAATTTACATCTCTCTCTTCCTATGCTTACTCTAACCTATATAAGTGTTCTCTAATCTAAAGCCCGTGCTCAGCCTTGGTGGGAAGAATCCCTGCTGAGCCTGTGTGTAATAAATCTTCCTAAAATACTTCCAAGAGTGCCTGCTTGGTTTGTCCCAGGAGAGCCACAACATTTGGTGTGTTGGCCGGGAAGTCCCAACCGCACTAGTATTAGCCACTGGTGTGGGAAAAATGGCTCATGGCCAAAGGGACAGGAAGACACGGGGGTAGGCGCACCTGCTAAACTTTCAGGAGACCCACGGTCAGCAGTCTCTCGTTGGCCCTGAGCCATGGACCCTACCAGACTCTCAAAGGGAAGATTAGGCACTAGGAACAGCCACCAGGCAAGGAAAAAAATCTCGAGATTTTAGACCCAGCAGGGCTCTGCCTTAGGGCAGAAGGGGAATCTGATCACCTCCCATGAGACCATCAGAAGTGTCTCAGTCAGGGAAGTCCAGGAGGGAATGTTTAATCTCTGCGTGACTGAAGTGTGAATGTTCTGTGTTGTCCCAGGGCACAAGCTACGGGCCATGAATGGGCCTATAACTGTGGTTCTACAGTGATGTCAAACGGTAAAAAAAAAAAAAAAGGCAGCCGAATCTGTAATTTTGTTATAAAGATTGGCTTTAAGGGCTGGGTGAGTTTGGGCTGGGCACAAAGCAGGGCTGAGAGTGCGCGCTGCGGTGGAAACAGGCGCCACCACCTGCCTCCACTCCAGAGACGCTCCCACCCAGAGCACCCCTCCTACCCTCTCCCTCCCTCTCCCCAAGGTTGGAGGCCCCCAGCGCAGTGGTTCTGCACACAAGTCAGGCCCTTGCCCCAGCTGCACTGGCATCACAGCCATACCAGGGAGCTGGGCAGGCGCAGCTGCAGATCTGGGCGCTAGTGTGCACTCTAGCATGCACACATCTGTCTGGGTGCCTCCGGGAACGCGGTTCTGCTCAATGCAGCGCCCCAGCCGGCACCTAGCTGAGAATCCCCGTGCTTTTTAAGAAAGACTTGTAGTCTTTGCAGAGATTTTCAGGAGATTATGAAGTCAAATTGAGCCCAGAAAACTCCACACTCTGTAAATTAGAGTGGCCAGCCTTTAGGGAAAGATGGCCATCAGGGGATCTTAGCTCTCCCCACAGTTGGGCTATATAGAAAACCCAGGCTACCCTGATCAGTTTCCATATGTAGACCAGTGGTTAGAAATTGCCCAAGTTAAGCCTCTGTGGGTATGGTTCTGCATTAGTAGTCAAGGAGAATGTAAAGTTTTAATCATCCAGGAAAGAAAACAGAGGCTAGAAAATAGCTTAGGAGTCAGGCTCCGGTTGGCACCGTAAACAGAAAAATGGGTAAAAGAAGCCCTTCCAGATGATGCCCCAATGGGACTCTAGCACTGATGAAGGAGGCTGACAAGCAGCTGAGGACAAACAAGTAAACCTTCTGGCAGATGCCTTAGGACTGCCATTGAAAAGGGAGGTTACAAGACAAGAGCCAGAGACAAAGGAGGAAGGCTTCATTATATTAGGACCAGTGTGCATACTGCAAGAAAACAGGACACTGGAAAAACAAATGTCCAAATCACCAGGGAAGGGAAAGCCAGTTCTTCCAACCTGCCTAGCCGATAGTGGCCCAAGCCACCTGAAGCAGACCTGATGGCGCTAGCATTGGCAAAAACAGACTCTGATTAGGTCAGACCAGGCTCTTTCCAACTAGGCCCCCATGAGCCCATAGTCAAAATGAAAATTGGAAGCCAGGCTGTGAACTTTATGATCAATATGGGGGCTGAACACTCAGTTGTTACTTACAAGGTAGCACCCCTCCCAGAGTGGGAGGTCACTATCATAGGGGCTACCAGGCCAAGACCCACAGACTGTTCTGTGGCCCCCCGCAAGTGCTGGTTGGGAGGCCACCAAGTATCCCATGAGTTCTTCTATCTTCCAGACAGCCCAGTACCTCTGATGGGCAGAAATCTGGCTTAAGTGAAAGCAGAAACAGCCTTCACCATGGACGGCTCAGCACAACTGCATTTAGGTAAAGAAACCAGGGACGACTGACTACTGCCCAGTCCAGGGCCTAAGGGCCATCAGTGAAACAGTCCTCACACTGCATTTGGTGCTGCCAGACCCATGTGCCCTACTAGGACCTATACCACCATAGGCAAAATAATCTACTTGTTTGGACTTAAAGGATGCCCTTTTCTGTCTTCAACTGGCACCTAGCAGCCAGCCTGTTTGCCTCTGAGTGGGAGAACCTGAACACAGGGGCTAAGGAAAAATTCACTTGAACCAGGCTGCCTCAAGGGTTCAAAAACTCGCCAGCCCTGTTCAGTGGGGTACTAGCATCTCACCTTTCCAAGTTTCCAGGTCAGGACTTAGGGTGTGTCTTACTCCAGTATGTGAATGACCTCTTATTAACTAGACCCACTTGAGCTCAGTGCTGGGAAGAAGAAAGGGCCCTACTGCAGCTCCTGACTGAAGCTGGCTACTGGGTCTCTAAGAAAAGGGCTCAAATGTGTTTGAAAGAAGTCAAGTACCTAGGCTTCTGAATCACACAAGGCAAACGGGGTCAAGGACTGAGAGAAAGCAGGCAGTAGGTGCCACCTCTGTTCTCACTACTCGGAGACAGATCCAAAAATGCCTAGGAGCAACTGCACTAGATCACATATAGATCCTAGGGTTTTCAGAGCTGGCAAAGCCCCTATATGAGGCCCTCAAAAGAGAGGAAAAGACACTCCTTGTTTGGAGACCCAAACAAAAAGCGTTCACAACTATAAAGACAAAATGCACTGAGACACCAGTCTTGAAACTCCCAGACGTGACACGGGACTTTAACATGTTTGTACATGAAAACTATGGGTAGTTCTGCAAGTGCTAACTCAAGAATCCGGGGCTTGGCAGAGACTGGTAGCTCACCTGTCAAAGCGGATTGATTCTGTTGCAGCAGGCTGCCCATCTTGCCTTAGAGCTCTTGCAGCCACTATGCGGCTAGTTAAAGAGGCCGACAAACTTACATTGGAACAGAATCTAAGTGCCCCATTCTGTCATCACGCTCAGGGATGTCAAGGGACAGCATTGGTTAACTCATGCCTGGGTGACCCAGTACCAAGGCTCCTGTGCGAAAACCCATGGGTACAACTGGAAGCAATAAAAACCTTAAACCCCGCCACCTTCTTGCCTGTTGCTGTGGGGCCCCAGAGCATGACGGCATAGAGGTTCTTGATGAAGTCTATTCTAGCCAACCAGACTTGACAGACAAGCCCCTGCAAAACCCTGACCTTGTTCTTTATACAGATGGTAGGCATTTCATAGATGAAGACAAGAGACACATTGAGTATGCAATTATATCAGACTATGAGACTACAGAGACAAGGGCCTTGCCTGGGGATGGTCAGCCCAGAGAGCAGAACTACGGGGTCTAGTGAGGGCATCAGAACTCAGCAAGGATAAACACGTCAACATCTACACACCGACTCACGCTATGCCTATGCCACTCTGCATGTACATGGGGCTATCTATATATGAATGGAAAGAGGACTTCCAATAGCAGGAAGAAAATAAACTAAAAATTAAGGAGAAATCTTACAACTACTAGAAGTAGTTTGGGAGCCCAAGAAAGTAACAGTCATATACTGCAAGGGGCACCAGAAAGGAAAGGACTCAGTATCAGAGGGAAACTGCCGAGCAGATGCAGCACCTAGACAAGTGGCCCAAGAACAGACAGTACCGTCAGGATCAGGCTGGTCCCAGAACTAGCTACACCCACACCCACACACGGCCCAGGAAAAGGAGTGAACACAATGGGAAGGGGAAAGGTAACAAAGGAAGGATAGTAAGTGCTCCCAGACCATAGAATCTGTGCCAGGACAACTAGCACACCGGATGGTCCTTCAGAAGCATGAATTTACCCACCTAGGAAAACTGCTCTAGAAACAGTGTTGAGCCAGCACTACCTGACTGGTTGACTGCCGTCCACCTGTGACTTGATGACGCAGTGCTGCCTCCTTTGTGCACAGAACAACACCAGACAGGGTACTGTTGGACCAGCAGGAATTCAACACCGTGGCCAGACTCCCTTTGAAGACTTAGAGGTAGATTTTACTGAGATAGGACCAAGCAGAGGAAACAAATATCACTTGGTGTTTGTCTGCACCTTCTTAGGCTGGGTCCAAGCACACCCCACCCGTACAGAAAAGGCCAGAGAGTTAACCAAAGCACTGCTAAAAGACATTATCCCACTATATGGGATGTCATTAATTATAGGATCAGACAATGGTCCAGGCTTCATAGCAGAGATAATACAACAGGTAGCTAAGACCCTAGGTTAGGATATCCAATGGAACTTACACACGGTATAATGGCCCCAGAATTCAGGCAAGGTAGAATGCATGAACTGGACCCTCAAACAGATTATGGCTAAATTATGTCAGGAAAGTAGTCTACCCTGAACATACATACTGCCCATAGCCCTCCTATGGGTTATGTTGTGCCCCTAGGGCCAGAATAGGATTTCCCCCTTTTGAGATCTTATATGGTAGAACCCTCCCCCTTAAATAGACTGGAGAGAGACCTAAAGGAACTAGAAACCTTCAAAATCCAGAAACAACTTCTGAGCCTTGGAAAGATAATTCAGAAAATCCATAAATGGGTGATTAATCGAATCCCAGTCTCCTTTGAGACCCCAATGCATCCATTTAAACCGGAAGACTATATATGGATGAAAGACTGGAAAAAGAATCCCTTCAACCAACCTGGAAGAGACTTCATCTTGTCATACTAACTTCTCCCATAGCCCTTAAAGTTATAGGACTGGATACCTGGATCCACCATTCCCGAGTGAAGACAACCAAACAGACCAGCGGATCACCCAACCAAGAGAGACCCCTCCAACTGGAAATCTGCCTGGACTGTCCAGCAATTGTGTCCCACCCGTCTCAGGCTGATGCATAATCCGCCAGAGGTTTAGAAGAACTGATGACCCACCAGGGGGCCCCGTGTCTATCTCTGTTCATTGCTCTTATCTTACTCTGGGCCTTACTCCTCCCATTTGCCATGTCAGCCAATTCTGCAGACCCTTTCCATGGGATTGCTGCCTGTCAGCTTATATGAAACATTGGCACAATCAAGCCTCAGTTCTTCCTCTTATGATAGTCTGTAGGGGAGAAGTTAGGAGTTAAAATTTATGATGAGTTAGACAGACCAAAGTGAAGCACAGACACTGGTCTTACTTTGACTGGTGATACTAACAAATGGGGCAGTGAATGGTCCCCGCTGTAAGAATAATTCAGACTTGGGCACAGGATGCCTGCTGGGGATACCAAACCCCCATCTACCTCCTAAATAAATTAATAAGATTACAAGCAGTAGGTGACATAGTATCAAATAGCTACTTCACTAGACTTATTGGCAGACCAGGCTACCCAGATAAGAGCCACAATCCTCCAAAACCGATTGGCCTTAGACTACTTATTAGCAGTAGAAGGGGGAGTTTACACTAAGTTCAATTTAATAAACTGCTGTTTACAAATAGATGATAACAGGAAAATACTTAAAGATATTGCCAGAGGCATGCGGAAAATAGCCCATGTCCCAATCCAGAATTCCAGAGTCCCTCTTCGACTCAAAATGATTCTCTTGACTTTCTTGAATCAGAGGATTGAAAGCTCTATTAGGGACCACGAGATTCTTTTGGGAGTCTATCAATTGCTCCCTTGTCTTTTACCTATAATAACAGGCCAGATCTGGTCCTCAATAAACATGACTGTTCAGCAGGTCACAACAAAGCAAATCCTTTAGTACAACGATATAACTCCATACTCCCCTACGATGAGCAGGACTGCTAACTGTATCTTCTTCCTATATTCAGATGGTTGAAGATGCCTCAACCCCACTACAGGCCCGTTCAGCAGGAAGCAGTCAGAATTATCGATTTGGTGTCCCTTTTCCCATCCTTGGATCCATCAAAGCTGACTATGGATCTGTTTGAGGAACAAGAGGGGGGAATGTAAGGGAAAAGGCCTGTCCACCACTTCCAGCAGCCATGAAGACAGCCGTGAAACCATCAGGCTAGTAGAGCAATAAGAACATCCTGTGATCCAAGCTCAATGGAATGCTGCAGGCACACCAAAAAAGAACTTCCCGCGCTTGAAACCCCCACTCTAATTTTCATCTCTCTCTTTCCGCACTTACTTTAACCTATATGTGTTCCCTAACCAGAAGCCTGTGCTCAGCCTTTGTGGGAAGAATCCCTGCTGAGCCTGAGTGTAATAAATCTGCCTAAAATATTTCCAAAAGAGCGCCTGTTTGGTTTGTCCCAGGAGAGCCACAACACTAGGAGTAGCCTGAGATTTGGCCTTTCTTCTATCAGACCCCCACTTAACATACAAAGTCTAAATGGGAGAAGATCACATTATAAAGAATAGTAGAAGGTGAAATTTATTCAAATATATCCAACATTAAGGCAGATCAAAGCAATTACTTATAATGCACGTACTTTCCTGGAGCAAAATTGATGGATGTTATGGAATTTGGAAAAGGCAAGGAATGACAACTTCCCTAGGACTCCTAAAGGGATAGCACTGGGCTGATACCTTAATTTCAATCCAGTAAGACCTCTGTTAGGCTTCTGACCTAAGGAACGCTAAGGAATACATTTTGTGTTGTTTTACGTCACTAAATTTGAGGTAATCTGTCATGATATCAAAAGAAAACTACTATATTCTGTCAATATCTGCTTAATGTATGAATGAATGAATGCATGTACTGGGATTTGTAATGATCATAGGAGGAGATAACTGTGGCATAGTAGCTAGAGAATCTACCTTGGAACCAATACCTGGGCTTAAGCTCCTAGACCTGTCACTTATTTAAACAAGCTAGTCAACTTGCCTGTGCCTTGTGAAAAATGCAGATATAATAAAAGTATGATCACACAGTGTTGAAAGGATTAAGTGACATAATACAAGTAAAGTATCTAACAGAGTTTGGCTTACAGTGGTCCTCAGTAACTGCAGAGGTTAATCAGGGCCAAGCTTGAGAATAGCTGGGATCAGGACAGTAACACTGAGTTCAGAACCTGGTGAGTGAAATTCATCATTTATTCTGGTGGCATAGTAGCCAAGCATGTAGAGAACTTGGCTCTTTTTCTAGTTTTCATGTTTCTCTTACTTTTTCCTATGTCATTCATTTTTTCACTTTTTAAATTCTCTACCTAAAAACATCCACTAATTGTTCATTTGAAGATGGTTATTATGGACTCTAGACTTTGCCTTTTCTTTCTTATAGAATATGACCTCAGTTTTACCAATCAGTATGAAAATATCTCAGTGGCAGATTCCTCAGCAACCGGCACACACTAGTGCTTTAAAAACACTCTAGTCCTCTGAAAATGTAGAGCCCCAAATTAAGCCCACCACTACACATATCCTTTGACCAGTCCAGAGTGCAGTCATATATCTTCTGGATTGTACCCTGCAGTCATATTCAAGGGTCTATATGTCATAATAGGTTTGGGATTTGATTATCTTCAAATTGATTTCTAGGTTTTGACTATTTTGATTAATGCAATCTTAAAAACAAGCAATAGGTTTGTTTAGTTTGTTTTAATAACCACAAAACACTATTACTGTTATTATTTGTGATCGAACTCCTCTATGACTTCCTCCCATGGATGGATTCCCTAGCAAGTTCTTCTTATCCTTGTTTCCTGGAATTATTCCAAAAAATAACCTTACTTGTTTTCAAAACAGCATGCCACCATGTCAAGACCATTTTGAACTTTCATATTGACATTTATTATTTCAGTGCTCTTTCCTCCAGCTTCTCCTTAGAGCCATACAGATCATCAATAACAACAGCATCAGGATTAAAACACATGGCGCTCCACCAGAAATCTATTTGCAAATTGATACAATGACACTGAACAAAAAGTTGGGGTTAATTTATTAAGCTAGGTATGCAGTAACCTAAAAGTCTCAATATTGTAATTCATACTTACCAACATTCATAAATTTGCTAAATAACAATACGAAGGTATCTGATAGGGTATGAGACAGAACTGCAATAGTACATAATGTGGTGGCAGATGGATCATGGACTTTTTACCAGATTTGCATCCACATATTTCATAACTTTCAGGACTGTCCTGAAGAAAAGTACATCAATGGTATACTTTAGTCATACATTTTATATACTATAATCCAGATTGCATGTAAGCATGCAGCTATTGTTTTTGATAGCTGATCTATACTTTATTACGAATATTCATCCTGTACATTATAGGAATGGAATGGGGGAGGGAGAAATGTTTTTCTCAGTTTCTCATTCTTCCATTTCTGATGAAATAACATTGGAGTCCAGTTCGAGGTCTGTAAAACTAAGTGGTTGAAGTAGGGCAACCATCTTAGGACCCCACTGCTAGGTGCCCTCATGTGGGATCATTGACAGCCACTGCTAAAGTTATTATGACCCACGCTGATCCTGTCCAGGTGCCTGTAGGCTCACATGCTGTGATGACTCTTTAACCATTATGTAACTGAACCCAGGTCAGCTGCCCACCACCTAAAAAGCCAATACTCTAGGGAAGGAATATTTGATGAACAGAAATTAGACATATTTGAGAGATGCCTGTTGAGGAAGTGGGTGACCTGCTTTGTCTCACATCCACTTACTTCCTGAATGGGCCACAGTGATTATATAGACAAAGAATATGTGGAGGAGGCCATATAGTGCGGAGGCGGGGTTTTCACAGCCCTTTGTGACTGCAGACAGGGCAGTACCCATAGGTGTCTGCTTGCTTATCAGGCAATTCCAAGAGTCCTCTTACCACAGTGAAGAAAATCAGCTCAGTCCATGGCCTGTGCCTCTCCCAGGTTTAATCATCAGCTAAATTCCATGTAAATTAAATGCCATAGATACTTCAGTTTTGCTGGAGGGGTAAGACTGGCTCCCAATTTAGGGGCCTGCTACAATTATAGGCCCTCCAGCATGTTTTCCTTTTAGCCCCAGGCCTGTTGACTGCCCTCTGGCTCAGGTGCAGGGTCTTCTGTCCCCATCCATGTCTTCTCTCCTGTTTGACCTCCTCCTGCCACAGAAGTGCACTGAAGTTGACTTCTCCCAGCCTCAAGCCACAGCAAAATACAAACCCATTTATTTTCTATTTTCTTTTTAGCACCTCTGGAGTTTCTACTACTTGGTGACTTCCTTCTCAGATTTTCTAACCTCAGGGTGCTGATTTGAAAACTCACACCGCCCTTCTATCCTTTGCTCTTCTCCAGTCCTCCTACTTCCTAAACCCCATATGCTACCTTTCCTCTCTCGTAGTTTGGGGGCACCGTCCCTTACACTGTAGCCTGTGTTCTCTCTATATTGACTTACAATAAAATACTAGAACTTTAAATTCTGCTTCAAGTATATAGACATAGCTTAAGCATTGAGAAATTCCTGCCATTAGTACCAACACAGATGAATCTGGATAACATTAGTCTAAGAGATAAAATTTAGACAAAGAAAGATAAATATACAATGATCTCACTTCGATGTTGACTCTAAAATAATCAAACTCATAAAAGCATAATGGGGATTGCCAGGTGCTGAGGACAAAGAAATGGGGAGATACTGGCCTTTCTCTATGCCCTACACTTCTCTGAGGTACTGAATAATAGAAGAAAAATCCTTGCTGTGTGGTCCATAGGGTAGCCACAGTGGGTATAGATGCTGAGTACTTGAAATGTGGCTAGTGGGGGCCAAGGGATTGGACTTTCAGTTGATTCATTTTTAGCTGACTCAAATTTCAAAACTGTCACTTGATTTGAATATTATAAAAATTTTAAATATGTTTGGAGCAAATGGAGTATGTGTGTCTACTTTTTAACATAATATGAATTCTAAACACAAATCAAATATTGCAAATAGAAATTCTGTATCTGAATTGCAATGTCAAATATATGCTGAATTTCAAAAATTCTACCAAAAAGAAATGCAAAATATCTTATTAATTACTTTATATTATACATGTCAAAATGACAAAATATTGGACATATTCAGTTATTAAAATATATTTTAGAAACTAATTTAGCTTTCTGTAACTTTTTTAATATCACTACTAGAAAGTTAATATTTATGTAGTTCATTTCACATTCTATTGGACAATACGCTTTACATTTCTATTGGACAATTCTGACCTAGACAAGTGCAAGGGAAATGAAAAATAGATCAGTTAATATTAAAAAAAATTATTTCACCCATTTCAGCATTTATTGCTATTGTACTATTCTATTTATTATATTGGTTGGAGTTGGATGCTGAACCTAAAACCATTTTTAAAGGAGAAAGTATTGTATTAGACAATACTAATCTCTATCTTTCTACCTATATCTATTCTTAATATCTATTACTATGTTACTATCTCATTTTAAAATACATAGAAGAAAACAAAGGCAATATGTTCCATAATAATGGCCTTGGAGACTCGACTCCATCAGTATGAGAAACAAAAATAAACTAAAAGTTAACTAAAAAGCTTCTGCACAGTTGAAGAAGCTATCAACAAAACCAAAAGACATTCTACTGACTGGGAGAAGATATTTGTACATCATACATCTGATAAGGGGTTAATGTCCAAAATAAATTTAAAAAACTCATATAACAACAGAAAAGCAAACAACCTAATAAAAAAATTGCACAAAAGATCTGAATAGATATTTCTGCATATCTTCATATACAGATGGTTAACAGGCACATATAAGATGTTTTAAGATGTTCTCTTGTTATAAGGGAAATGCAAATGAAATTGACAATGATATATAACCTCATACTTACGAGAATTCAAGTTTTGGCAAGGATGTGGAGAAAACGGAACACTTATACACTGTGGGTGTATAAATTGGTGCAACCATTATGAAACCGGTATGGAGATTCCTCAGAATATTGAGAACAAAAAATCCTTATGATCCTATTATCCCACTGTTGAGTATTTACCCCCAAAGTACAAAAACACTACTTCAACTCTTTGAATGTACCCTAATGATTGCAGCAGTATTATTTACAATAACCAAGAGCTGGAAACAACCAAAGTACCCAAGGACAGATGAATGGATAAAAGAGATGTGATACATATACACAATGAAATACTACTCATTTATAAAAAAAAAAAAAAAGAGATGAAGTCTTGTAATTACGACAGGGATGGAACTAGAGGGTATTATGTATACTAAGTGAAATAAGTCAGAAGTATAAAGATAAATTGGATGATTTTACTCATATGTGGAATATAAAGAAAAAAACAAAAGAATAGACAAGTCAAAACAAGAACCCTTGGACACTGACAACAGAACTGAGGTTACCGGAGGGAAAGCTGGAGGTGGAGGAGGATGACAAAGGATACAGGGGGTCCAATGGACATGGTAGAGGACTGTAAGAAATCTGGTAGTAGGTGTGGTGTGCTGTCATATTTTATGAAGAGTGAATCTGTACATCTAAATTTATTTTATAAATCAAATAAACCTTAATAAAAAACATGAGTTTCAAATAGCCCCTTACATAATAAAATGGTAATAGAGAATTATTTCGAATTTGCAGAGTTAAGCTATCGCAGTTAGTCTATTTTTTTCAGGTTTTGATTATCATAATAGCTGCTTCTTTTATATTTTATTTCACTAAAATTAATCAATTTTTTTATATTTTACTGACAGCTTTTAGATACTTGGGAGAGTCTATAGTCAGTGTAAAAACCAGAAGGAAAAGCTCAATTTTACTTTAGCAAACGCAGTTAAAATGACTGTCTACCACCAATTATTTATGTGGCCTCAGACAAATTATTTAACATCTGTAAGTCTTATTTATATTATTTGTAAAAACAAAATTATATTAACAGTTGGTTGGATTTAATATAGTAATCACACAAGGATTGCAAGCTTTATTATTGTCACATGGCACCATGAAGATTCTTGTTTGCTCTGTGACCAGAATAAACCTAAAAGATTAAAACAATATATTTGGATTAAAACGATACATTTGCTGGGGGAAATGAATTGCCTAATTTATGGGCATGGGGATAAAGGTTCTTAAACATATTGTATCTGAAAAATCAAGAGTAACCATCCATTTTCTTTACAATATACTTAATGGGTACCTAACAAAAGGTTACATAATCACAAACACAGAATTTATCATGTAGTTGATGTTCTTGAATGGGCGACACTAGGGACTCACAAATTTGATGTAAATGACAACAGCCTCAGTGTTGAGGACCAGCTGGTATGTGCAGTTAAGATGAGAATATGCTCATTGACTCAGCTGTCCTTCCACAATGGCCGATTGATGGTTTGGTTGTGAATAACAGCCCTTTCATCACTGACACATTCACCTAATCCCTTAAGAGCAGCCCTGCCTGGTGTTACATGGAGGTCATTTCTCTCCAGTATAAATCCCCTGATAAATGTAATGTACATGTGACACGCTGTCTGTCAGCTAAAAGAAAAAAAAAAAACCCTTTACTTGACATTTTCTGTCATCTATAAAATTGAGAAACTATGCACTCACCATTTAACATTCGTTTTCCATGAACCAGATAAAAAGCAAGATAATACTTAAAGGGAAGCTTCTGTTTTGTTCTGATGGTGATATAAGTTATATAACAAGTGAGGATTGATATATAAGCAAAAGATATTTGATTCCTCCATGATTTTAAGAACTGCATTGTCTCTAAGAGTTAAAATTCACAAATAAGGAGCTAAAATTAATAAAAAGGACTGGTGATTTTAAATTCTACAAACATGTACATTAGACTTTTGGATGAATTTAGGAATTACTTCTAGTTTAACTTATAGATAAGTGAATAAATCAGAACTTGCAAAATGAATAGTCAAAAATGTAAATTTGATGTCAGGGACAAGAAACAAGGGGTGAACAGGGAAGCACTTCTCAAATATCTCTAATCCTCAAAAATGTACTTGCATATAAATTTTAGGATTAGTTTTCTGAAATACTTCTTAGACTTTGTTCAGTTAAGGAAAGAAATTATAATAAATAAATGCAATTATTCATATGCATAAACTCTAGATGATATACATGTTCTATAATGTACCTATAAACATATATAGAAAGATGAATATTAAACATCAAGAACTGGATTCCAGGTCTTGAGATGTTATCTTAATTTATACAGTAGGAAAAGACTTATGCCATATCTTAAAAAAAGATAAACAGAATATTATAATGAGGAAAAATAATATGTGCCACAAAGCATGCATAGACATACTCACATAACATTTCATAATCACTGTGGCTATATATTATCAACTTCACACTTGTTTTAACAAACATACCTATTACCATAGCATGACATTTTGAGAGATACTGCAAAACTGGATAACGTACTTAGAGGATATAGCTGACCTCATTCCTAACCTTTACCAGTGCCTAAGCCCTGTGGAGCGGGGAATGGAAAGATGCTTTCATGGTTGGTCACCAAGGGATCTGAGGTGTTGGCATCTCCCTTCATGGTTTGAGATTTGCCTTCCCCACTCCCTCAATTTTCATTCAACTAAAAGCTGCCTAGGTCATGGCCGGCTCTTTTCTCCCCTACCCATCAATTTCTAACCCTTACTCTAAGTCACTGTGTTTGTCAGATGTCAGATCTGTATCTCAGATCACATTATGAGTCTTAGTCCTAGCTTGGTGATGGGTGGGAAGGTAGGGGGATACCATGGGGCCCTTATCTCCTTCTCATTTTGCTACCCAGAGTTTTGTTCATAGTAACTATTATGAAAGGATGCCATTTTTGTATTGAAATTTTTTTTTTTCTTTTGTAGCTTATGAGGGATAGAAATATCCATATCTATTGTCACCTCAGTGGTTGGCATGGTGCTTGGCTTACTCTCAAGAACCAATCATAATAAAAGGTAAGCTTTATTAAATGTTTACTGTATTTTAAAGACTGACAGGGGCTATACATCATGAAATTCAAATAATCCCATGACCTTGATACTTAACAGTAGAGGTCGCTAAGACACAGTAACTTTTCCATGGACATATGGCTATTAGTGAAGCAGGGATCCACACTGGAGCAGTTTAACCACAAAGCCCAGGCTCTGTAACAGTTTGATATGCAGTAGAGAAGTCTTGGAGAGTGTAGGAGTTCTTCAAGTGAGGTGGAGAATGCAGGAGGAGAAACTGGAGGAACTGAAAGTGACTCAATCTGTCAGACTGAAGGTTCTGAGAGTGGGGTGGGGAAGAGCACTGGGAGAGGGGACAGCAGGAAATTTTTCCAGAGGCTGAAAGGAGTCAGGTTACCAAAGGTTTTATGCATCAAATGAAGGAGTCTGAATTGTCAAAAGGAAAACAAGAAGCCATGAAAGGAACAGATCTGAGTTTTAAGGTATCACATTGGCTGAAAGTGTTCCAGGTTTCAGAGATATGAACAAATTGGGTAGATATTTAAGAAGCTGAACTGGTAAGACTTACCGGTTAATTGGATGTGTGTATGAGTATGTGTAAATGTGCATTTCTGTGAATGAGTTTGTTCTTGAGTGGATGGAAGTGAGCCGGGGTGGAAAGTAAGGTGAGTAGGAGTTAAAACATAAGGCTCCCCAGCCCTGAGTCAACAGAAGCTTCTGGTGAGGAAATCTATATTTGTACCTGGAGGGACAATGATACTCACATACACACTAAGAATCAAAAGTTTTACCTGTTTTCTCATGGAAACATTGTACTCCACTGTAGGCCTATGGCACTACTAGTTATATATATTTAAGTACATAATGAATTAAACAGGCCTTTGAAGGCTGAGCTTTGTACCAAAACTCTATGACATGACTGGCATTAGCCGCAGTTTCAAACAACTGAGTTAAAGTTAAACTAGACTGGAATTCCACGATGACCAGGGTGACTTTTGTCTTGTTCCTTACTCTTATACCCATGCTTAGCACAGAATTGGGAAAATAAAACAACAAATGAATGAACGAATGAGTGAACATACGTCTCATAACTGGATTTGTGTCTATTACAATGGTAATATCTGAATCAAACAAAAATACACACAAAATTTACAGCAAATTCCACAATGAATAAGCTAACGCTGTGAACTTTTGTCCTCATGTGTTACTTCAGCTATTTGTGTGTCATAGTTTTTCTCTTTCAAAAATGACCTCTAGGAAGCTGAATGTTTTCCACAAAACTATTGATTTTCTGAAAGATTCATGTATTTGACAGACTATGGTAAAAGAATCTCTACTTTTATCTCCTCTCTTTACCCTTCAAGAAGAATCCACATTCAGGGATCATGATGAGTGGGTCATGCCCCAGTACAATCAGAGGATCTATGTTCTAGACATAACAGCTCAGCACCTCGGGGTAGAGCATTCATGTCTGTCCTGTGCTCATTGAACTTTAGTTTCTCATTTGTTCAAATATGAAAATAGCGGTACTGTCTTAGCACAACTCCACAAATCCCTCGTTTGAACTCTCGAGCTAAGAAATATTTTGGAATTTAGAATTTTGTCAGATTTTAGAAAGATAATATGCCACATGTACACTTCATTACATAATGCTCCCTGTGGGGTCATATGTTTCTCCCCATAATAAAACAAATTCACATTACTATATTAGAATATAAGGATATTCACAGTAATTGGAGAATAAGTAAACCTATAAGTAGCTTTATGTAACTCACCAAATTAATTCAGGTCAAACTAGGCTTGCCAACCCCAAAACAAACACGATTAAAAATAACTTTGAGAATGCTAATCATTTTTGTTTTGGAAATTTCAGAATTGATAATCAAGGACTGTGAAACTGTGAGATATTTTTAAGAGCAGAACCAGATGCACACATAACACTAAAGGACCGCGATAAGGAGCTGGGCGACACACAGCTAAAGCTGATGTGTAACATAGGAATTCCCACTATGACAGTCAGAGAGTTGGGTCTCTAAATAGGGAAGGATTCCCATCCAGCTTTGAAAACTGAAGAAGTCCTAAAGACAGAGAACATTCAAATAGCACATGTGAGCACAGAGCAAAGATCATGTGAGAACATAGTGAAAAAATGTTTATCTGTCATTGAAAGAGAGAGGCCTCTCCAGATACCAAACCTGGTGGCACCTTGATGTTGGAATTCTAGCCTCTAGAACCATGAGAAAATCAGCTTCTGTCTTATAATACCCATTCAGTAGTACTTAGTTATTAATCTGCTAGGCAGCCCTAGAAGATTAATAATATACTCCTTCACCTCCTAGCTGTCTCACTGGGCTAAATACCCTGAGATCAAGGACGACATATCTGTCTTTGAATCCTCTGAACATCATAGGTGTTTAAGAATTATGTGTTAAATTAATTTAATACACACTCAATTTTATCAATTGTAAATGTAATTGTTTTATATAAAAATTTTATATTTAGTGTTTTAGAATGAAACATAACTTTGATTGTTTTGGTCTATATTCTTTAAAATGTGGTGCAAATGTTTTAAATTGATATAAAATATAATGACTCAAGAGTCAGTAAAGCAAACAAATGTTATTAGTATTTCTGTCAGGCAACGATGAGGCTCTGAACCAAATTTGTACATGTGAGTAGAGTTTTATTTTGAGCGCTTTTAGACATTTTCTGACACAAAGTAAGATAATCTATAATTCTAAAAAGTACTGAAATTCTCAATCTAGATCTGTGGATTAAAAAATAAAAAATAAAGTCACTGTTAAGAAAAATTCTGGGAACTATACGATCACCAGGTCAATACAAGTCAATATTGCAGTCTGTCTGATAAAACCACCAAGCAGAGAAACCAAAAACAAACTAGAAACAAATGCATCTTACTTTAATACCATTGGATCAATTTTTAAGATATGTGCAAAAATATTATATTTCTAACATCCTGTAACAATTACATTTACAAGGCACTTTTTATTTATGGAATTGTACAAGGAGGAAGCTTACAGAAAATTCAGGTGCTTCTAAACTGTATTCCATGAATTCTTAGGAAATTCACAGAGGGGCTTCCTGAGCATTTATGAGGAAAAAGGTGGGTGAGAGAAGGTAGATAACACAATTATATTTTACCAGGATTGGTACCTAATTTGCAGGATCCTATGCAAAATGCAAATGAAAGGCTCTTTGTTAAAAAGTCATTAGGAATGTCAAGATGGTGACAGCCAAGCATTAAACTAAGCATGGGGCCCTCCTGA
The DNA here is from genome assembly GCA_004363575.1 of Solenodon paradoxus. Lineage (NCBI taxonomy): Eukaryota > Metazoa > Chordata > Mammalia > Eulipotyphla > Solenodontidae > Solenodon > Solenodon paradoxus. The sequence goes on from RJWH01000709.1 coordinate 72,189, forward strand.
GCATAGGGTCTTTTGTGACAAAACAGCTTCTATATCTATGATGTCAGCACTGTGTGCTATAATTTCCATTTTAGAAAGTATTTGGGAAATTGCATTAATAATGAATGGATTACAATGGACAAAAAAGGGCTATCGCTAATTTCATTAGTAATCTAGTCAAGCAATCATGAAGGTCTGAACCAAATTTGTAGAGGTGGGAGGGGAGAGTGTCACCATCCTAAAATAGTGTTTTATGACAGTTCAAGCTTACTTTTAATTTTTCCTGCTTTAACTGTATTTATAAGTAACCCCAAAGCTAAAATTTGAACATGATAAAGCTTCATGAAATAAAAGTACCCAATAAGAAACCGTTATGGAAGGACAATTAATTAAAGAATCAGTTAAAAGACCCTTTGATTCCATGTTAAAAACAGCCCAGCTGAATTAGTTAGTGCCATCACATGTTAAACTTAATAGCAATGAATATATGAGCACACCAAGGCCATGAATAACACTTAAATACAAGAAATGTGCCTGATTTAGCTACAGTCGCCTGCTTTAGCATTCCTTATCTGGTGAGGGCGCTGTGATCTCTGATTTAGTCTGCTAACATGACAACAGCATGAGCACACACATTGCCAGCAGGGCCATGCTTCAAGTCAAAACTCCACTCACCGGAAACTGCAGGCATGAACAACACAGAACAAAGGGCCTGAATGAAGAGACCTGCAATTTTTCACTGTTTGCACTTCATGTGTGGTCTTAGTCTAATCGGCTGCTTAGAGAGGCAGTGGAAGGCAGAGGATCAGAGAGCACACTTGGGAGGCATTCTGGACTCTGCACGTGGCTCTCGCATATATCAGCTACAAGCTGTGTGACTCTGGAATATTTAGTACATTTCTCTGAGACTCAGTTTTCTCATCTTTACCTTGGGAAATATGATAGAACTGAGGGCATGCATGTGGAAGACTGAACAAGTTAACCTAGGAGTACACATACACAGCACTAACACAGGCAGTAAAAAGATGTTACTTATTAGTCCACTGCTCACACAAAGACAGTGCACCTTTTTTAGGAAAACTAAGAGCTAAAGGGGTCTTAAATTTAGGCCTTGCAAAGTGTATAAGGAGTTTTCTAAAGCTGACGGCTGGAGGGTCAGATGCAGTGGCTGTGCAGGATGCTGAGCCATGAGCAGCCAAACTCAGCGAGGAACAAACACCCACCAGCCAGCAGCTCTTCAAATCCATCTCAGCAGCCTACACAGCCACAGTTACAGGTGATTAGGATTGTTTATGGGGGTGCCGTCCCTAAACATTCCACCCCATGAGACGCAGGGATCTCCTTCAGGCATCATCTCCATTTACGAGACTGATAAAAAGGTTTCCTCAGTTGAGTTTAGGGTGGTGAAGAAGAGGCTCAGTGGGAGGGTCTATGGGGCCTTGTATTAATGCCTAAGTGCATCCCACTTTTGACTCTAATGGAATTGCCATAGAGAATCAAATGATTATTCCACCTCTAGGTATCTACCTGAAAAATATGAAAATACAAGTTTGAGAGGACACAAGTACCCCATATTCTTTGTAGCACTAGTTAAAATAGTCAAGAAGTGGAAGCAACCTAAGCTCCTATCAACAGATGCATAGATAAAGATGTGGTATAAACATACAACTGAATACTATTTAGCTATAAAAAATGAAATCTTGCCATTTATGACAACATGGATGAAGCTAAAGGCAATTATGGTAAGTGAAATAAGTCAGGAGAAAAACAATTACTGGATGATCTCACTCATAAGTGGAATATAAGGAAATAAAGCAAATAAACAGACAAAACAAAACAAACCAGTGGGCATTGACAGCAGAACTGAGGTTACCAGAGAGAAAGGGGTTGTGAGGTGGGAGCAAAGGGTAGTGGGATTCCAAAGGACAGTGGTGGAGGACAGTTAGAAATGTGGCGATGGCTCTGATGCCTTATTATATATTTGATAAGATATAAAATGCATATGGTAAATCAAAGCTACTCAACAGAAAAAGGAATTGCAAATGATTAATTTACTAAGGAAGTAGGCCTATTTACTCAATACAATCAGTCCTGTGCTTTGTGTAGGTACAGCCTTTTTAGTAAACATATCTCTCTCATTTTCTGCATTAGTATACCCTGAGATTACAGATTTACTAAGGACCGAGCGAAAGGCATGTATTCAAACCTCTTAGTTACAAATGGTAAGCACTTAAGATACGGTGTAGTTGTTTGAACCAATACATATACTTTTATAAGTCTGGAGTATATCACGCCATTGCCAGCATTGTGGTGGCTATAAAATGATGGCCCTTAACCTCAGACAATTTATAACCTGCTGGAGGCAGAGATGCACAAATAATAAAACAGCAAAGCTAATCTTTACCTGTTTAAGTTCCATTACCAAGGCCTTCCTGGGTCAGCACAAGGGCTGTGGCATCCCTAAGACTGGGGCAGTAGCTGCCGGCAACCCCAGCTGCAGGCAATAAGGGGCTGCAGTAATAAAACCTACCAAATGTCTATCTGCTCTTAGGATCGCTGTGTTCTGGCACTTCTAAACAGTATCAGTGATAACATACACCTGTCCCCCAGAAGGGTTCTTGGTTGTGGCAGACTGCATTTTTCAAATACGGGTGCAAGATTCCCCTATCTGCTTGTTCCCTTGTAACCACCACCACCCCACCCATCAAGAAGTAAAGTTCTTTTTTCAGTCCCTCCCTTTGGATCTGGGAAGCCTGAAGCTTGCTGATAACTAACAAAATGCAACAGATGTGACACTATGAATTTACAAAAGTGAATCAACTGCTTCCTAGCTCATTGGAACACTCATGATTGGCATCTTCAAGTGACTAACTGCGACTGTCATGCTGTGGGGAAGTAAGGACCTATGGAAAGATCCAATGTGGGCAGCCCTAGTTTGAAAATCCTCCCAGCATGGACAAAGACATGTGAATGAACTGTCCTTCAGATGATTTCATGCCCCACATAGCAAGTCACTCCTCAGATCAGCCATTCAGTTGTCTCAGTTGAGACCAGAAACCTCATGGAGCAGAGACAAGAGAGTCAAGTATCTTTTTCAAATATCCGGCCTACAGAATCTGTGAGCAGAGTAAATCATTGTTTTATGCCACCAAGTTTGGGTGGTTATGAACTAACAGTGAATGGAACATTGGTCTAAGTTGAAATAATTTCTGCAGTTATTATAGACTGTTAATACTATATATGCAAGCGTCAAATTAGCTTATTGATTACATGATCTCTAATGAATATTATATTATACATGGAAATCAATTTAAAGATAGCTCAGCTATTCATTACACTACAGGTATGTGGACTCAGTTATAAATATTCTCCTAGAAAGTAAGTGTGCAAAGTTTGGGAACCATTTAAGTATGCTTTGGCTACAGAATGTCTCCAATCTACAGTGCTAGATTTAAACAGTAAAGTTGAGAGGGGAAAAAAAATCCCACAATAGTAAAGCAATTGCATAGATAAGAAAGAGAATCTCGGCTACTCCAATTTTGCCAAATTGTGTGTCTATTTGTAGTTTTCATGCTTAACTTAATGCAATAATGTAATGAAACAATGAAATATTTCATTACAATGAACCAATGCAAATGTAAAGTACAGTAGTTTTGTTGGGTAAGTGTAAATTTAAGTTCATATATGAAATATTTTACTGAAGTTTTACGTCTTTACATTTTTTAAGTATTTCTTTATTTTAAAACTGTAAAACGGATATTATTGTTATCATATAACTATATCTGAAAATAATTCCATATAGTAGAAGGGATATTAAAAAGTATTTTCTTTAGAGTCTAATATGCTAGGTGCATCACTGAAGCTGGATAGATTAATCTCAGTTAAAAATATAAGACAAAACTTTCAAAACCTTAGCCTTGATAAAGGTCACAAAGGAAAAGAACTTTTAATTTTTCCACCATGGAGCATCTGGGGACCTTTCTTGTTGAGGGAAATTCCCCACAGTATGTCTTCTATATGGAAAGGGTTGTATACTCGATCCCACCCACCAAGCCTGGATAACAGCTGGATGTCACTTTCTTCAAAGCCCTGAGAAGCATGTTGCCGAAGCATGATTCACACTCAGTCCATCAGATGTGCCTGTATATGATGCAATGAAGTAGATAAAGTAAAGCACCCATTCCATGCCAGTCGAGGTGGCCACCATGCTGGTGGAGGCTTGGAGGGATGGCAGCAGCGCTGGTGTTCAGGGGCTCAAGGTCACAGCAGCATATCCTCACCACGCTCTTCCTGTGATCTGATTCTAGCTATGGTTCTGATTGTGCAGGTTCTTTCAGCTCCTGCTTATTCCCTGAATGTAGCTTTCAAACCTATCCTTTCATCTCACTTTGTCTGAATCAGCCAGACTCACATCTTATTATTTGTAGCAGAGACTCTGATGGATACATAAAGGTGAACAGAATTTTGACCAGGTGAATATGGAGGTATGAGGCTCTGGAAATAACTGCAGGTGGAGAAATAGAAAGAGCAGAAGTACTGAAGTAGAAAAAATATTGGGTTAGTGTGTGGTAATGTAAGTGTGAAGTGAGTTCACATGAACCGAGAGCAGTGCTCTTGAAAAAGGACATTATAGTGTAAGGGAGGTATCTTAGTCAGCTTGAGCTGCCATAAAGAAAATACTGTAGACTGAGACTGGAAAAACAGACCATATTCTCACAGTTTTGGAGGCTGGACATCTAAAATCAGGGGCCAATATTGTAGGCTCTGCTGAGAGCCCTTTTCTGAGTGTGCAGAGAGCTACTTTGCTGTGACCTCACCTGGCAGAGTGAAGGAGAAAGTACCCTGGTGTTATAAAGGCACTAATCCCATCATATAGAGCTCACCTTTAGGAATTTATCTAAACTTAATAAGCTCCCAAAGGTACCACCTCCAAATACCATCAAATGGAGGTTAGGATTTCAACATATGAATTTGAGATAGACACAATTCATCCATAGCAGAAGGGAAAAGAAATTTCATCCAGGACCAAGACAACCTCATAAGTCTTTTGTAGGAGTGTGACCCTTGATGGGTCGGTGATGGCAAGCTATGGAAAGCATCTGTGCAGAGATTTGCTTAAAATATATGCTTTAAGAGTGTTACTCCAATGGCAGAGTGTAGAATGAACAAGGTTAGTAAAGAATTTTCTTAGAAAGCTTATTTGTGAGACTCCTGCAACGCTCAAGGCAAATGCTAGAAAGGAGCTGAATTCAGTGTTAAGTATGAGGGTGGGGGGTGGGGGTGCAGTAAGGAAGAATAGTCTGGATTTGAGGGGTATTTCAAATGTAAAACCAAAAGAATTAATCAGACATCTGGATGTGGGGGTGTGGAAGTGGGAGGAGTTGAGAATGGCACAGAGATTTCAGGCTTGGGTAACTGGGAGGGTCAGAATGCCAATAATCAAATCAGAAGATGCAAAAGCAGGAACCAGTTTGGAGCAGTGGTTGCTGAAATGCTGAGTTTAAGGAACAAATGGAGCACTACATAGATATATTTACTTTAGGAATAAAATCTGAAGCTCAGGAGAGAGGTTAAGACCAATGAGGAGCTTAGGAGCTCTCTTGAAAACACATAGAGATGGTGATAAATGAGATCACCCTGAAAGGGGTAACAGGTCAAGAACAGAAGATTAAGTGATCAAGAATAAAACTTGGTAATTGATGGTTTTCTGATATTGCAATAATGCACTTAATAAGAGGGTAAACATATTTGAATATGTTCTGATAGTCTTAAAAAGGAAAACTTGACATAGGAGGGGATAATTAAGAGTATGAATATGGTAGAGATGATCAGCCAGGCAAGGATCTGAAGAGGTTCTTGGTAAGATCGCTGGTGGATGAAGTCTAAGGAGTACTTTTAGTATATGTTCAGTCTGTTTGTGGGTAAAAGGGCAAATCTCATGTTGTAACTCATTTATAAGGTGAGGAAGTATAAACTAGTCTTTTAGAAGTTTCTTCCAGAGACAAGATGGGTGTCCAAATTAAAGGAAAGATCTTGTGTGGTTGCTGATTTTATTTTTTGTTGCTAGGAATTTTAGCATGTCCAAAGAAATCTTATTTCCCCACATTGTACATAAGTTAATAGCATACATCCATATATCTATCTATCTTATCTATCTATCTATCTATATAAAGATGCCCCATTAATGTGTTTGAAAATAAGAAAAAAACAAGTTACTATATGTAAAGTGCTTAGCATAGTAAGCATCAATAATCATAGTTATTATTTTTATACACTAAATTTCAGTATTATTATAGAGGGATTTCTACTTGTTATTTGAAGTACTTTGTACACCTTCCAAGATTTTTTTAAATGGCATAAACAAATGACTCAAAGTAGACTGTGTTCATAGGAGAAAGTAACCTCTTATGTAATACAAAAGGAATGTAATGGAAAAAGTGCCAAGAAATCTTGATTTGAACTATCACCTCAATTTGGAGGAGTTTGATGACTAAAATTAGGGTACTGTATTTTTTTTCTATGTTCATTACACTATCAACCCTTTGCTGTGCATTAGCTTATTAGATACTCTGAGTTAGAACTACAGTAATCATCTCTTATCTGAGGGGGATATGTTCCAAGACCACCGATGGGCCAAAAAAGTCATAGATAATACAGAATCCAAGACATACTGTGTTTAGTCCTCTATATACACACCTGTGATAAAGTTTACCAGGTGACATGAAGAGCTGCCAACTTTGAGCGGTCGCTGGAGCAGGAAAGGGTTCTGCAACAGGTACAGGCTGCGTGGACATCAGCCCTGCTCCTGGGTCACATAATGCAGTAAACACTAAGATGCTTGAGGTGTTAGGGGTAGGAAAACATACAGTCTGGAGCTATGGAAGCCCAGTGGGAGATTCACAATGCTGGCTACCAGAATTCAGGAGCAAGGCCATGTGATCGACAGTAGAGTATGATGTGTCTTTTGTCGGACTATACATTCATAACCATACATTATACTCTGGGACCCGAAGGCCCCAATCAAAGTGGTATCGCCTACTAGGGATTTCTAATAGACTAAAAAGACTGCTTGAGTCAGTTAGGTTATTATGTATCCAAATACTGTACATTGTAAAGAAATTAAAGATAGAAATTAAAGAAGATGTCATTGTAAAAGCAATTAAAGTTCTTAACACCACAAATGTTGTTAAGAACAAAAGATTAAAAATTAAGGGACATAAAAATAAGATATGCATTTACTTAAAATTGAAGTACAATTTAAATCCAATCATCAAAATCACTTATATTACTCAGTGTCTGAGCTACTTGGATACTTAGAAAATAGGGCATAAAACACGCAATTCTGGAGTCCATACCTTTTTGACAATTGTCCCAAATCATTTTGTGTAACATTCAATTAAAATCAACTAAATATTCTCAGAAGCAAGACTAACATATTATTTATAAGTCTTTCCCTACAAAAAACCATGTAACTGACCAATGATGAATGCCATTTGCTATGTGGGCTCCAGCTGCTATGCTGAAGTGCTTCCTGTTGTTTGTGGTGCTGGTATATCTGTGGTTACAGGGCAGAGCTTTGTGGTGGATCGTGACAGGCTGCCATTTTTTGTGGCTCTTGACTTTGGCTGATCCTTGGCAAACTGGGTGTGTGTCGGTGAATTTGCAGCCCAGTGAAGTGAGCCCATGACTCAGTTTCCAGTCTCCAATGGGAGACAGAGTTGTGTCTACCTGTCACTGGCTTATTCATAGGACTCATCTATATTCAGACTTGTTTAGTTTGGTAGCTGTCATTTTTATGGAAGGCATGAAAAACAGCTCACAAAAACACTGGCTGTGCAAATTGAGGAGAAATCCCAACACAATGGCAAACATTTTGCTGCTGAAAAGGAGCATGCAGGGATCAAGACATCTTTAGAGAATGCTAGGCTATAGAAACTCATTAAATACACCTTGTCTTATACTTACTGAAAGGTGATGAAGAACTCAACTTGCATGAAAAAAACTCAATTCTCTTGTTTAAGAAGTCAATCAAGAGAGATTCTTATTGTTAAAACAAGAATTGATGAAAATGTAGATGCTAAAAATGCTCAAGTTCTTAGCAGAGGTTCTGCGAAGGAGGACATCACAACAAGCATTTCCAAACCTGCCAGGAGTCTAAGAGACAAGTCCTGAAGCTCTCTTCCCTAAGAGTGGACATACGACTTAGAGCAGCACTGTTCCTGCTCCTCTGCTAGGGACTTTTACTGCCTGGCTGCATTCACTCCCCCAGCTCCACTGAAGGACATGAGGCCATTGCATGTAGATTTCCTCCTGTGCTTATGCTACTCCAACATTATATCATGAATATAACCACCAGAACCAGCTTTTACCATCAAAAGAATATTGAAATTCTTAGACCACACTAGGAAGTGTGAGACTTTATTTCCATTTAGAATGTTCATCTCTTATTAGTGGTGAAATAAATGTCTTACTTAAATTTTTTACTCAATTTGAATTTATCTTAATTTTGTTCATCTCTGCATAATATTGCTTTGAAGTTTTAGACTATACTTACTATTTACCAATAAAGCTTTTAGTTGGATGTAGCAGAAAAAAATCAACTAACTAGGACTACACTTCTTATATATATTATATACATACATATATTATATATATGAGATAAACCTTAAACCATAATTCTATTCTATTGATGATGTATTATTCCTTCAATAAAATGAATTAAAAAATAAAATCTAATTCCTTGTCTTTATCCACTGTGTGTAAGGTACTAACTCTGTAGATAACTCAAAATGTGGCTGCCTTCTCTCCACTGGGCACATCTTAAAAGATAACATGCTATAAGAGACCAAATGTAGTAAGTCCTCCCCTTAACACTGTCAATAGGTTCTTGGAAACTGACTTTAGACAAATGATGTGTAATGAAACCAGGCCTTTTCAGTCAGTCTTGGCTGAGACATTTTTAAAAATCTTATGAGAGTTGTAACGAAATGGCAAATAAACTATGCTATTTAAGGACTTGCTGTACTGGCTTTGGAGTTACACTGACCTTGGTCACATTTCTGGCTCTCACACAGACTAACTGCCCAATTGTAGATAATTAGTTAGATTCATATGCTTAGTTTTGTTACGTGTAAAATGAAGATTGCTGTACTTTCATTCCAGCCACTGTGAGATTAAGGCACATGATGCATCGAATGATGCTCAGCAAACAATCACTTTTCAATAAATGGCAGCTGGGGGACAGGGAGTTGAATCGAATACTAAAGAATGGAACACTAAAATTGGGCACAAGAGACTTGGCTACGTTTAGCGATAGCATCTAAAAAAGCTGATGAGAGTGTCTTAACCCAGAAGGTGTACTCTCCTTGCTACAGCTAAGGCCTTCTGCGGCTCAGAGAGTTCAAGCTCATCCCCTCTCTCAGAAAAGGAATTTCATTTCCTGAGTCTGATCTCATCGGCACTAGCATCCCAGGGTTAAGGAAACCAGATAAATTCAAATCCTTATCATTTCACGTCTGAGATTCTTTGACAATTTCCTTAAATTGCTCTCTTTACTTTCAGTTTCTTGATCTTTTAGGCCTTTCTTTACTTTTCCTCTTTACTTTTTAAACTTCAGGAGTTTATACCAGTATGTACAGGCCATGATTCATGCTAGGCATTTAAGATGAATTCATGGCATTGAATTAAGTAAAACTATTCTGAAACACAACTTCTGTGACATCGTTTTTCAACTCTATATTGCTTATTAACTCAAGTATGAAGCCTCGGGTTGGTTTACAAAGGCTTTCTGATTATTTATTCTTGCTAATCCTTAAGTCCCACAATTCCCCACACAAACCCCATGATAAGATTCTCCCTTCGTTATTTCCTCATTGTATCTGCTGTTTCTTGATCACTGCTATTGCATTCCCTGTCCCCTATATTGAAATGCACTTTTTTTTATCCAAATCTCATTCATTTCCAAACCCACCCCAAGTACCACTTAACTCCCGAAGCACCACCCCACGAAGCACACATGGTGCTTGTCAGCAGTGACCTCTGCCATTACTGGATTCCCTGACAATTACACTCAAGGAGGCACTAGACCTAGGGCCCAGGATACTTCAAGAAACCCCTGAAGCGGTCTTAATTTCTTTTAAACGCAAAATGAAAAAGCGAACATTTACAGTGAAAGAAATGTTTAATATATATTGTTTTAAAATTTTGTATAGCAATGAGGTCAGAAAACAGAATTTTTTTTTAAATATCAGAAGGGGTGTATGAAGGCATAAGTACCTACAGTCTACAGAGGTCATCACACAGCCCTGAATGTCTTCCGCCGTCCCATTTGTGTATCCTGTTTTTCTAGCAAGAATGTGCAAGATGTTGCCACCCAAAGTGGATTTTCTCACCACCTAAGAAATCCCAGATACAGCAATGAAATCCCATGACATATTTTTCAATAGTTCAAAGAGATTAATATATATTTACATAGATGGACCTGAACAGAATTATGCTTAGTGAAATAACAAAGATAATATCATATGAGTTCACTCATTTGTGGTATATAGAGAAATCAAACAAATGAACCAAGTCTATATTCAAACAAAAATAGACTTTTAGTCTAAAGAATCAAATTTGTACTACCAGAAGGGAAGGAGACAGCGGGTAGGTATACTGGGTAAAAGGGGGCAATTAAATAGTGAAGGACAGAATTGACCCGCTAGTGGTGAACTTAATGTATTATAAACAGATGCTGATTTCAGACGCTGCACACCTTAAACCTATATAATGCTATGATGCAATGTTCATCCAATAAAATTTATATTAAAGAATAATATCTTTACCCATAATAAGCCATATGCAGTAACATACCATTGCTTTTTGTTGGAGCTGTATCATCAGTTAGCAACACTGGTGATTTCATGCTTTTTAATGGTTCTGATATAAAAATTGTTCTGATATGAGTGGAACCAGACAGCATTATAAAACCACTTGGCAAGCACAGAATGCCCCAATGTAAGTCATTCACAGAAGCCAGGTAGAATTACAGTAAAGATGTAGAGTATTTATATGTCTGTAATCTTTTACTTAATTGCTTATTAACATCCCAACCACCTGAATAATTGCATGTGTGCAATTTAAAAACAGCATTATTCTATATTTATTATTATGGACATGGTTTAATATCAGGGCCTACATGAGAATGAGATAATTAATATAAGATTTAAAAGTGTGGAGCCTATGGAGGAGTGTGGGGGAAACAGAAGAGGGTAATTATAAGGGGGTTCATGGTAGCAAAAATATGGGAACCCAATGAGTACACACAGATGCCTTCTGTACCTTCCCTACCCCTGACCAATGACACTTAGTGGGGCAATGGACTAATACAGTGGATGCAGCACAGCACAGCAGTCACATGTGAGTGGATGCTCAATAAATACTGCTGGACATAGTATCTAGTAGACACAAAATTGCTCATTTGGAATTTAGAGCACAGATCCTTACATATTTCAGCACAAAATGCCTTCTGCACAGGGAAGATTCTGAGGGATGGTTTACTGATAGCAGCCAGATCTCATCAGCCAGGGAAGACAAATATGTGAAAAACAGCTCAGAGTTTTGCCTTCTACCCACACCCAACCTGCTCCACCCAACACCATCCTGAGCAGACTCCTGATGGCAAGTGCTACCAGTAAACTAGCTGGCATCCCTCAAATTCCTGAATCCCAGCAAGAGGGCCTACCCAAGCTCCTAGGCAGAACTAGGTACAAAGTTAACATATTACTATACAATAATATCACAACTTATTATTATGAGCAATAAACACTATTATTATAAACATCTCCAAGTCTACTATAGTCTAGTGGGCTGTGTTCAACCCCTGTCTTGGCAATCTATGAGCAGTAACTGGTATGCATGGGAACTAGGGAGTTTATGATAGAAGATGGCTGTGTGAGAGATGAGAGTAGGATTATGTGAATGGTCACCAACAAAGAAGACAGAGAGAGACATGGCATTTAAACGGTTTCTACTCTTATTCTCGGTTAACAGTAAATTATTTTATGTCCACAAATTCTTCCCATCTCAGTATATTGGCCTCTTGACCATCTGACTATGCTGCATCTCCATTCTCTAGGTTGCGTCTATTTCTTTACCCGCATCAATCAAGCTGAACTTACGATTTGCTTATATCAACAGAATACAGAGATGGGGATGTTGAACAGTTTTGGAGTTGAAGCCTCAAAATGTCTTACAGCTTGGACATTCACTCTCTTAGAAAGCTGCTCAAAGATTGTCTGTGAGGAATCTGAGGAAGATCTTGGAAAATTAGAGAGGCCCAGGTATTTGAGCTGTCCCAGCTGAGTCCAAATGGTCAACTGACCCTGGGAGAAACAAACCAGAAAGCCTATAGTATCCTGAGGATAAGTGATTGTTTCTGATGTTTTGAATGGTTTGTTATGCAAAAACAGGTAACAGAAACAGGCCAATAAATGTAGCTGGTCCTTTTATATTATCCTCTATTTTTTTTTTTTTGACATTTTCAGAAAATCTAAGGTCAGAATTGGAAATGACCTAGAGATTATTTTATGTCTTTCTGTTTCAGTAGTTTATGAGGTTAACTGGAAAGTCACCAACATTACTGCTTCTCAACTTAGACATTTATTTGACATTAATTAGAAAAAACTCTGTGCATTTGAGATGAAAAGAAATACCACAAAGCTAAATTTAAATCTTATTTGAAGGCAATCCTAACACTGAATTATAAATTTAACAGCTGAGGGTTAAATAACCTTCAGAATTTCTTCCTGGAAAACCAGCAGCATTTATAAAAATAGGCATAGGGATATTTCCCCCCCGTGAAAGTTCTCAGTAAAGCAAGAGAATAACTCTGTGATCAAATTATCCCCAAAGCATTAATTAAAGTCAGACGCTAAGGGAAAATTCAAGTTCCTTAATTTTATTTACTAATCCACAAAAGAAACGTCAGAAAAATATTCTTCACTTCTTATTCATGTACTTCATAGTAGGGTTCATTTATTCTTTATGTGTTTACATATGTTTATAACACCTACATGACATTAAACAAATACATCTCCACCTAAATATAGCAATGAGCTTATTTCCACAGAGACTAGTGAGTAACTGTTTTCCCCTATTTACCTACTCATCGAAATTTTGGCAAGTTTTCCATTAGGCTGTATTAGTTTGAAACATCCCAACATTTCTATTATAAAGTTTTCCCAAGGTGTCTCTAGTGAATCTGGGAGAAATATATTTGTATATAGGTTCAAATATAACAGCAAAACCTGCCTGTAATGCCTACATTTGCAGCAGGAGTTATATTCAGAGTTGCCATAGCAGCCACCCACTCTCATACACACAAAAAGAGATGGTAGGAGAAGAGAAAAGCAGCGAGCAGAGAACAGAATCTATTGTTAAAAAGACAGAGGTACCTTTCAATGTAATTAAAAGCAGGAACTCTGACTTTTTGTCTGAACTCCTGGTTAGTGATAGAAGATTTCCGAGTGTGGAATTATCTTTTTTTTTTTTTTTTAACTAACCATCGGAACTCTTGGTTTTAACCCTGATGGGTGCTGAGAGTCTGCGAGAAAGCAGGAGGGAGGTCAGCACATGCACATCTGAGGGCTAATATGACTAATGATTCCCTCTCTGAAATATTCAGAATTATTTTAGTCAGGAAAATTTGAGGCTCTGCAGATATGGGCAATGTATTTCATTTTCTGAGTGTTCCCATATGGAAAATGGGTATAAATAATAGTACTTCGAGGGATTGTCATGAGGATTCAATAAATAGTACAAATAATCAATTATTGCATCAGTAATGATGATAACTAAATTTCATTAAGAGTTCATGTACATCAAATAAAAAGGTGAAGTACTCAGTGACTGATACACAGTAAATGTGCAATAAATGTTTCCTATAATAATTAAATTAATCTATAGCAACAATAGCTATTGCTATTATAGCTATTATTACTGCAAGTAATAACTATTATGATTACAAATATCTCCAAGTCTACTACAGACTAGCACAGGAACGACTTAAAATTTGAAGTTGCTAAGATAAATGCCAGCAGACCAGGAGAAGACAAGAAGATGTCAAGATTCGTCTAGTACATAAAAGGATAATGCATTCTCCCATAGCAATGATTTTAAAAACTCCATTTTGGAAGAATAAGGAGGCCAACCACTTTACTAAGTAGCACATTCCCCACCATTAGCAAGGGCTGGTTACACAGCAAAATCTATCATCTATTAGCATTAAGGAATCATATAACAGTAATTTGGAGTAGAAAGTATTATGGAGTTTGCCTTAAATCATTGCCTTGATCATATATATGCACATGTAGAATTGCGATTCATGTTCAGATGAACATAAAAACATTATATTTAGGTGTGAGGACAATGAAAAGTGTTTTATGACTTCTGACTCGTCCAAGTTTTAAATCATCATTTTAAGGCTGAATGTTTCATATTCTAAGAGAAACAGAACATGAATTCAAGCAATTCAGTGAGTAGGAAAGACTATGCAGGGATTAACAGATTTTATCTCAAGTGTAGAGGTTGCTTAGAATGTGAAGAAGCAAGAATGCAAAGAAGGGACTAAGGAAGTAAGGGGTAAGTAAAGGGACAGAGCTGAGAGTACAGTGCATGAGCAAGAGGGAGCTGCATCTGATGAATCAGACAAAAGTCAGAAGACAGAGGAAGAGAAAACAGATGGGAGGGGATTTGATCCTTAAACACTGTAGAAGTATTCTTGATGGGATTTTTTAAGTAGAGGCAGTGAGGGATAGATTTAGCTTGGCTTAACAACTTTTAAAATGTTCAAATGCATACACTGATGGGCTCCAAAATCACCCTGCCATTGTATATGTTATATACAATGTGGTATTTCCCCTCCTAGAATGTCCTTCTGTTTAGTAATCTTTATTTCCCAACTCAAGTAGGATATTGATGCAGGGTCACAGGAGCATTTCCATTATCAAACAGCTCTTTAAAAGTGAAAATAATGCTGAGTTTTCTCATGTCATTAGAAATAATCAAATTTAGTTTCAAGCAATTCTGAAATCTTTACAAATCTTTTGTCAATGAGCTGGAATCAGAAGAAAGCAGCTATTGGCAGCCATCTGAAATGAGAAATCCAACAAGGCATGTCATTCTCTGAACTTCTTACAGAAGCTATGGAAATGCCTACAAAGCATACTTCTGGTGTCCAACTACGTAGCTGCAAGGCATATCCTGCTGGCAGAGAGAAATGCTGATGACACAAATGCTGAGGTCAAGAGCTACCTGCAAAGTGGTTCTTCTTTCTACTCCTGCATATCAGTAACGCACTCAGCCATGATCACTCGCTTCCATCCAAAGGGCCTAAAACAGCTGGGGCTGGGGAGGGAGGAGGGCAGGGGACTGGCTCTTTCCACTAAAATGGTGGCAAATCCTCAAGAATAATGTGGAAATATAATTGAGCCTACTAGAAAATATAAGAACATTGGTTGAGATATTATGAAAACATGAGTTTTCTAAAAGAAAAGGGTGCCATCTTTCTACCCCCACCAGAGAATATCAGCGCTTCAACAGGCCAAGGGCTTGGGTAGCTCTCTTAATTTCACTATTACAAGTTCAAGAAGAGTGCTGCAGGACAAATTTGCTTCCATTAAATCTTATTTAATAGAAAGACAAACCCTTCCTCAAATAGAAATCCTAATGGCTATATTTTTAATACAACCAAGTACCCACACATAATCTCATGAGAATCAACTGACTTAATTTAATTCACAGTACAAACAGATATTATTAAAAATAAATTAAATGGCCTATAGAAAACTGTTAATGTCACTTCCATTATGGCAGGAAAAAATAATTTCTTCGTTGGGAGAATTAACAGAAATACAGAGTAAGACTGATTTTGAATCTTTACTTACTGTCAGATACATAGCTGCATAGACACTGAGAGCCGCCTCTTTGGATGGGAAGGTTTTCCTTGCTCTCATGATGAGATCAGGGTTACCTGTGCAGGCCTCTTCACCGCTGATGAACTGGGTATACTGCTGACAGCCAAGGGCTGTATAGTTGGGCTTACAAAGGGCAAGAAAATGTGGAGCCAGATTCCCTGTAACTACTTGTCCAGCATTTACAAAGATATCTGTAGCAAACAGTCCAAACGTATAAATTCCTGAGAAAGAAAACAAATCATTTTAATTCTTCGGGATTTCTGCATTTCACTTTATGATAAAGTAACATGGAAATATTTTAGAAATTATGAAATAGTTCATCTATGCATATGTTCTTTCCATTACATTCCTCCCTAGTTCCTCTGTTTGCTTTCAGGAGTGGTGGGTGTGTTAAATTATTTAACATATTGAGCTGTCTACCACTGGCTACGTTTTTCATGCACAGCAGGTTTATAAAATATAATATAAAAGAAAAAATATATTCTAAGACTGGGCAAAGGCAATGTGATTTTTTTTAAATGGAGACACATTTCCCTTGATGGAGTTCAATCTATCATTTTCTACTAAATTGACAATCTTTACTTTGTGCCCATTTCTGAAAACATTTTTTATTTTAATAACATAAAGCAAAGCAGTTGTCTTCCTTTCATTATGCCTCTTAAGCACATTCAGACTCATATTAACCCTGCTGGGGGTGCCAATTAGAAGTAAAATCTAATACATCAGTTTTCATTTAAATATCATGAAAAATCTTAATTCAGATTAATCTCCACATTGCCATCAGAAACACATTTTTTAAAAGTCACATAACAGCTAGTAACTTAGTCTCACATTATCTTTTATGGACTGACTTCTAATTTATCAAATCTGAGTCAATTAAGTTCATAATAAAGCAATAAAAACTATAATTTTCAATTATCTGCATAGTATTAAAACACATTAGCTTTGGTTACCTGAAGGTATAAAATTAAAAATTTCCCCCTGATTTTGTAAGGAACTTTCCAGTTATTCAATACCAAAAACATTTTCTAAATGAAATGTCATCGCCCATTACTGCCAAAACTTACTCTTCTACTTAGAAAGGATAGGTAAAATATTATCTGGTATCATTTTTTATTAAATTTACAATACAACCCACAAGGATGTGGTACCAATGTGAAGAAATCTATTCTCTTACAATTTTTTGAAATAAAATCTATAATGACATCTTAAAGTTATACTAAAATAATACTACCCAAACAGCTATTCATTAAAAAGTCATATAATTATTTTTAAATAATTAGAATTTTTCTTCTGAGTCATATATTTCTGGTTGTTTGTTTCCTATGTCTTAACAAAATTATTGACTTTAATATAGGTAATCACCAGGAAAGATGCAGAGAACCAAATAATTTTCCAGCATTAGATACATGGCTATCCTTCTAATTTCTAGGATAAAAAATAAGATTATATAAAATTAATACATGCAAACTGAACACAGCAAAACTCTATGTGTATATAAAAAGATAATAAAACAAAGATCTTAGTTCTGTGCAAACAATAAAAAGTTCATTATTTCATCTTATCAACTCTACAGAGCACACAAGCCAATGTTACCAAAAGCAGTCATTTGAGAGAGGCAGAGAAATGAAGAGGATGGAGCTCAATAGAATGTAGAGCTCACAACCTCTCCCTCCAAATTCTTATAACTTAGCATGGAAACCTAAATAACAAATATTCATCTTTACTCCCTTGAAATCTAGGCTAAGATGTACTCATTTTATTTAACCACACCATTTTTTAAAGCTGGTATAATAAGTTTTCCTGTTTAAAATAGACACAGCTGATGAGGGCATGGAAATGTCTTTTAACACTTGCAAAAATTCCCAAATGTACTTTAAAATTAAAATGTCAGTGATGGCTTGCCTTGGTGGAGTAGAGGTTAGGTCTACTGTCTCCGACCAAGTGTAGCCCATGTACATCTCAAGGACCTACCCGGGGATGTACATCCTGGGGCTGGGGGAACAACCAATGTGAACAACTAAATACAAACAAAAAATGCTTCTTCTTCCTCTCCTTTCATGCCTGCTTGCCTATTCACTTTCTTTCCTGCCTGTATCTTTCCTTTAAATAAAAAAAGTCAGAACATCAGACCCAAAGGTGGTATTGTAGTTGACTATTAAAGTACTTGTTTAAGTTGCGATCCCATTAGTGTATCCACCCTGCTGACCTCCAGAATAAAGTCCCTATAAAGAGTGATGAAGTATTATGTGGGAATGCTTTGCTTACAAGCTTGCCATTTTATTAAGGCAAACTAGAAATCTCTAAAGCATGATAAATAAGGAAACAGGGAACAAATGAAGCACTCCTAGATATTTTGTAAAACTGTATAAGAAAAATTATGCAGAAACTTAAAAGTACACTTTATTTTGTGCCACATATTGTTTTAGAAATATGTGTGTAAATTCAGAGCAGTATTTCACTTAAGTAGGTATAATTTGCTTAACAGTATTTAGGAGTGTCAACTAAACAGCTTTTGTTCCGAGTAGAGTACTGCTTATTTTGTTATTAAATGACTAATATTAAATGACTAATACAAAGAGAAATGAGTCAGGAACACAGTTTGATGCACTTCAAAATGTTTTAAAATTTCATATAAAATGTATGTGAATATAAATGTAACTTAATCACGATAAAAAAGTTTTTTCATCTTCAAAGAAATAGAAAAGCATAATGACATTAGTAGGTTTAGATAGAAAGATTATCTATATATAGCTTGAAGGTCTTTGGCTTGATCCCATCAAGATGAGAAATATATTGAAGGGTTAGAGTATTCTTAATCTTAACAGTGAAACTGATCTTAAATGTTATTTAGCATATACATATTTAATATTTTATCTAATACAACCAGAAATATAATAATATTTTATAATATAATTTATATAAAGATGCATAAGCTCAGTAATATATTTCGGGCAAACTTCTAGTGAATTGAGATAATTTTCAATAATTTATCAAAGTTTGTATGTTTAGTGCTAGAATTTGAGATGGAAAGTTAAAGTATTAGAGAATCTTGAACTCAAAATCACTAATACATTTTTATTGATTAACAAAACAGCTCAGAAGTAGTGTATGGAGTGCTACATCTGATAATTAACATACATTTCTTTTATCACAAACTTTTTTCTTTTCTTTCATGTTCAACAACATACCTAGTTTATCATCCCTTCCCCAAAGCACTATTTCTGAAAATTCTATAAGCACAGTAAATAATTTCTCTTATGTGATATTTAGTTTTTAAAAATTTTAACTAGACTGTGTATCCCTTTTGCTTTAAAGCAATATGGAAATGATACCCTAAAGTAGAGTGTTTCATACCAGAGAATGTAGTATGTAATGTTTATTTTAAAAAGTCCAACTGAAATATTTCATAGAAAATACAGCCTACTATTTACAAAGTTAAAATAGTGGTAATTTGAAAGATTAGTGTATACATAAACGTTATTTCAGTAACAATAAAAGCAGTTCAGTGTGCACATACCAAGAAACCGTACAGTTCTCCGCACCAGTGGATTTATGTAGCAACAGTCTCCAGTTAAAATAGTTTTTTCCTGATTTTCAAAATCCCTTGTAGCTAGTTGTAGGCAAAACACAGCAGTCTCTCCAACTATTATCTTTAAAAGAAATAAAAGGTTAAAAATATTAAAATGTAGCCAGCATAAGTACAGATTATTTTGTTATTTTTTTTTAAATGCAAAGAAAGGATGGTCATATTCTCAACAGTGGAACCATACCTTTTGTCATAATCTTGTGAATATAACCTACATTTCTTTCAATTCAAGTGAGTACTAAACTGACAAAAACATAAATGAAAAGTAACATGCTGTTTTCCAAAAGACTTCATTAAAAATGAAGTACGCAAAGGGTCTTTGCTTTAAGAGTTGTGTTATATAACAGAACTCTGCATTTATTTTATTTTTATGGATTTTACCTTATTTAAATTTGACTGCCACAGAAATCAGAACAAACCTCTATGCAAATAATTTTAAAGGAAATGATACAGACATACAGATTTAAAATTACATATGTATTTTTATAACAAGAAAAAATCAATTCAGGTGTGTTTGAAATCAAGATAATCCCTCATCAAAAACTTCATTATTATTGTACTCTGAGAGAATATTAAGAATTGAATCATTAATATATTCTTTATACTTTAGTATACAAATATCATTTTAATCTTTATTAAAACTATATGAAATGGAATATTCTTATACTTCTTTCATAAATGAAGAAAACAGGACATGGAACTCAACTGAATTGCTCAAAGCTATGGAGATAGTAAGGAGAAAAGCTCAGGTTATTGTACAGATTCTTTGCTCAACTATGCTGTACTGTTCAAGGACTTGGCTATCTTCCATTGGTGTTTGCACCATTTGCAGTGTTTCTTACACGTGGTCCTCACATCATCCAGTGATGTCATTCTATTTTACAGATGAGGAAATGGGAGGCTCTGATCTTAAATAATTTGTTCCTCCATCAAACCAGTCAGAAGCAAAACAAAAATTTCTAACTCAGTCCCAGAGCTTTTGGCTCTATTTAATACTATGAGTAACAGCATTAGAAATAAGATTAAAATAAGCTGAAGACAGTAGTATATCTACTAATTTATCATTGTAAAGGTTGACTTTTAGTACATCTTATCAAGGTCAAATAACATGCTATATGGGGAGGCCCTGACCTCCTCTGAGAAATGCTTTTGGAGTCTTCATGAAAAGTAATATATATGATTACATGATATTCACAACAATAAGGAGTAGATAGAAAAGGAAGTCCCTGGAGATCTGCTGTTTGACCTGCCTTAACCCCAATATGTAAAACATATTTATGAGGCATATCTGAATTTTTGTTCTTCCGTCTACCTTCTTTTCCTCCTTGCTTACTCTATCTCTTCTTCCAAGTCGATCAAAGTTCAAGGTTAAACCAGAAGACACTGAGCTGAACGATATTTAAGGAGTCTAGTGTTGTCTATCTGGTGAGACTGGATTGAGTTAAAAGAAGGTAGATTTTCACACTTTAAAGCCTCTTGAAATTTAACTTTGGTAAAGGAAGCATATGGGTTTTCAAACAATTCATCCAGGCCATAAAGGAACAAATATTTTTACAGGTTTATCAGTTGTCACTAGGGCCCTAGGAGACACTAACAAATAAACTGTGAGTTTTATACCTTCATGTCTTTTCCTCCAGGTCATCTCCCCTAGAATGCTCTAAATTCTAACATTCTATCACCCACTGCACATCATAAATTGATAGTTCCCCCCACCTAATTCTGCCTCTCAGCCTTCTATTCTCCACAGCAGGGGCCACGTGGTCTGTACCCCTCAGACTGGCCCCCCTATAGTACAATGAACCCCAAACTCAGCCTGCTAATACAAAAACTCCCTAGAATGTAGTCGATACCTAATAATTCTTATTGCATAAACAAATTCCATCCTTAAGAGATATCATCTGCAATCAATCAGAAGATCTACCTCTGACCTTTTGTTTGACCCATAAGAACCAACTTGTGCCTTATTCCTATGATAAGGGTTCTATCTTATACCCTATAGTTCCTATAAACCAGATTCTGTAGGCTTTTAGTCCCTGAGTTAACGATCTTCTAGTTATCAGGATCCTATCAGATTGTCTGAGCCCCTATTTCTAGGGCCACTTTTCCAAGTAATTTCCCAATACTGACCTTGTGCTTGCCTGCATCTGAGCGCACTTAATTTCCTGTGCCTTGACTTTATCTGCCCCAAAACACTGCTTCAATCAGTATCTCTAGCTACTACTGAAAGAAGAACACTCAAACTGACTTAGGCAAAATGGGGAACTTATTCTAGAGTCTGTGGGTTATCTCAGAACCTAAGAAGATCGAGTTCAGGATTCCACCCAGGAATGGAAATTCTTCAGGAGGCCAAGCAACTACTCTGAGTCTCATTCTTTTTCTCCAGAGACACACATCTTGGCTCTTCTCTGTTGCGTGACTCATTCTTTACTTTCTCTAAGCCAGTTCTCCCTTCCAGTACATATGATAATCCCAACAATCTCCAAAAGCCTTATTTTAATCATGCCAGCTTGGTTCAAGGAAAGTACAATTGCTTAGATTTATGAAAACCCAACTCAATATTCTCAGGAGATTCAATTGGGACAGGTATCTCCTCTGGTTCAATTAACCAAGATTAAGAAGGTGCTATGATGTATGAAAACTGCTTTTGTGGCTAGAGAGGGTAGTTCTAAAAAATAAAAGGTGTTTCAGTGACTCAATGTCTACTTCAAACACCTAAACAAAACATCTTGTTGAATCTCCTCCATTCCATGCTGGTTTTTACACTAGACTCTCCGTGTTAACCATATACCTTGGATGCTTTCCTCTGGCTGCCTATTTGAACTCTTTATCATGCAATGTATGTGCTTAGTGCCTAGTGTCTGCTTTCCTCCTGTGGGTATGTCTTTGTCACAAGCACAATTTCTCCCTCCCCTACTATGACATCTATGGAATGCCTCATGCAAATCATCTTCTCTCTTAACTGGCTCCCATGCCAACTTCTTGAGCTAAAACTACTGTTTACATTGTTGAGATAAATTCAGGCAATGAAAACAAAATAATTCCTACTATGATGAAACACTGAGATGCTTTCTGAGTTAAGGACACAAATGCTAGAAACTGGAGTTTAAAGAAGAGTTTATGATTTAATTGGATAAAAAAATGAAATACTTGATAATGGGAAAGGCTGCACATGTTGTTTTGCTTTACTTTGCTTTTTTTAAAGGAAAGGTGTAAGCCGGCATGAAGGTGAGTAAGCAAGCTAGCAGGCAGGAAAAAGAGAGAAGGGAGAAGCATTTACGCACATGTTGAGTTTTTTTTTTTTGACTAGTTTGGATGATAAGTGATGGTAGAAGAGTTAGGATGAAGTGTTAGTGTTAGAGTCACAGAGGATATCTGTGCTGCCCATGAGGCCCCAGCTGGTACGTAACTCCTGGCAAAGGACTAAGCCTGGTGGGGAGACTCAGGCTGAGTCTACTTCTCTGACATGGACAATTGGCAACTGTCCAACTGGCAACTTTAGTATGAAGACTCCCCATGAGCCTGGCCAAGTCTTTCTTGTAAATGTTCTGCACTCTAAGTGCTTCCTACCAAACTCATTATCCTTCCCCCTCCTCTCCACAGGGGCCAGGCCTCCAGCAGTCTGAAGGCTCTTCCCGAACAGCCTGCCATCCACCAGCCTTTATTTTAACAGGTGTTTCCCCTGATAAATCTTTCGATATCTAATTGCATTGTTACCTGCTCTAGAAGAACTCTAACTTAGAGGGCATCCAAAAAAAGATATCATATGATCCTGACTACTCTTAAAGGATGAGTAGTCACTAAATAGATGAAGAGGATTTGGACATAAGCTTTATCAGGAGGGCATTATTACCACAGGAGAGGAGGTAACCTCTCTCCTGGTAACTCTCAGCTTGACGTGAACAGAAAACTAAAGTAGATTAAGCTTGTCTTAGAGGCAGAGGCTCTGACGAATGAATTATAGACTTAAATTCTAAGCTTCCTGGCATTTTATTTTGGTTCCTTTTCTTTTCTTTTCTTGTCGGTAACCTTCCCTGGTGGAGTGCATGCTTTCTGAGGCTTTATCAATCTCTGCTACTCTAAAAATTACTAAATATTTCTCTTTTCCCTGAACTTCAGATGCAGGTCTCCAACCACTTGTTAAACAGCATGAGAGCATCATGCTCATATCTTCATATTGAAGTCTTCAAAGTCTTCCATCCAAAATCCTGTCTCCCACCCAAACCTCGGGCTCCTCCATGTCGCCAGTTCACACACCCAACATCCTCCACTTGCGCTCGCGGCTACAACTCTGACACCCTTACACATTGTGTTGACTCTTCCATTTCTCATTTGCCCCACTCTATCAAATGTCAAGTTCTGCCTCTTTTCTATCTTGATTATACTTCAAATGTCTATTTTTATCACTCTTGCCATTTTAAAATTCAGTCCCTATCACTTTTTTCCTGAATGACAACATATTTGACACTCACCTCTGTGCTTCTAGTTTCTCTGCTCTTCAAACTACCTACTACCAGAACGATCTTTTGAGAACAAATTCTGTGCAAAATAAATTTCCTATTTGCAATTCTCAGTGGGTCTTCAAGGTCCATGGGATAACAAAATTTTGCATAACATGTTGTTGAAAGCTGAGCCTATAATTCTGTTTTCTACTTCTGCAACTCTTACATGGCCTCCAGACATGCTATGTCCTAGTCATAGCTAAACGTTTTCATTCCCCAACATATTGCGCATTTCTACACAGCCAGGCTTTTCAACTTGGTCCATGGCTTTAGTATAGCTTTGCAGGCAGGGCATAGCTCTCTGCTTGAGAAATTGTTCATATAATGCCGACTTCATTGTCATTTTGTGTATTCCTTGTACTGTTCTTTCCTTCTCTGGATTCCTTAGTACATTTATTCTGGTATTTTCCACATAATTTTATAAGTATCAGTAACAGCTGTCTCCTCCACTAAACTGAAGCTTCTCTGCGGTGGGGACTGTATAATGTTTAACTGTATACAGCAACGCTAGGCACAGTGATTGGCAATAAATGTGAATGGCTGCAGGAATGAATGAAATTCTGTTCCATTTGCCCATTTTATAGAAAAAGACATCTATTCAGAGAGAAATGGAGAAGCTGAACATCAAAGATCTGAATCCAAGTTTAGAGCTATTTTGACCACAACCTCTGCCTTAAGAACATGTAAGCTTTTTTTCCCAACTTTTCCAAGTTACAACAGATCCATTCCCTGCTCCTCTGGGCTCAGGTTACACCCTGGAGTCCCACCACTTTCCCAGGCTTCCTACAGTTTTAAGAAAAACATTTTGAGGGCACAGATCATCTCATAAGGACCTTGATAGCTCCCGGGATCCTCAGATACAAAAGAACTGAGTAATAGAAAGATTCCCTCGATACACAAGCTAGTCTTCCAAGACCTTTCCAGTGCCACTGCTATTTTTTTGAGATTCTGTTTTCAAAAACATTTCTCCCTATGTCCTCTGCCAACCCTTGGTTCTCATGTGGAATTCAGGATCTGCTGGTTTAGTTATTTTCTCACCATTATTAAGAAGGGCTTCTTAACCTGGAGTCACTGGTTACCATTTTCCTTGCTAGATTCCTTGGGTAAAGATCATAATTGGTTTGCTCTTTTTCCTGGAAGTGGGAAAGGGGGAAAGATGACAATTTAAGGGCATTGAAGCCGGAGATGAGGATGCTAAAAGCTTTGTCAATTTGTACTTTTCCTTCTTCTGTGAACTAATCAGTGAAAACTCTTTCCAGAGGAAACTGAGGGGATGAACAGTCTTAAGTGAGATTAACTGAGAAGGAGCATGGCCCCTCCTCCTTTAGAGTGAGAAGAACAGAATAAGGAAAAGGACACCTGTGGTCTCAGTGGGGGAATCAATCTGCTTCCCACAGGTCAGTTTTTCATAAGGGGCAACCTCAACAAAAACTCTCCACTGGAACATGAAAGGCAAGCGGTAGGGAGGAAAGACTGGTGGAATGTGTAGGCTAGCACACAGCTCTCAACCCTCACTTCATTTCTTGCATAGACCCTCCAGATCCCTTCATCCTGGCTCACAAACTTCATCCCATTCCTCTGCCAAGAGAGGCAAAGACCCTGTCCATTCTCCAACTCTAGAGGGAATCCTCAAGCAACTTCTGTGTTAGGCTGGTATCTACTCATGGTCCATTTCAATCTGATCTCAAATGTGGTAAGGTGCCTACCAAAGTCTGAGAGGCTGATACTGAAGGGTCCTCATTACAACCAGGTATCAGAACAAATGTGTTTTCTCTGGACTCACAGTCCTCTCCCTGCTGCAACCTGACAGTCTACCTTTTGGGAGGCAACTGTTGGGCTCTTGAACTTTTCCCAGCTTGAAAAAATGAAAACTCCACATTCTATAAACCTCCCCAAACTAGAGTATCATGTTCCCTATGACGCCCATGTTCTCCCTGAGTCCCCCCATTATGCTTTATTGAGCCTGGCATTGACATAATGAGGCCCCTTGAGGCCTGCCTTATTTAACAAGCTGGACATTCCCAAGCAGTCTCTTCCTAGATGAATCATCCATAGTTCCATTCTTTTCAGATAGATCTTTTCAGAAGAAAACCATATCCAATGGAATGCAGCCCTGGAGGTCATGCAAGCCTTGGAGGTCATGCAATCAGTGTGAGGGTGCGTGGCAAGTGTCTCACACACTTCAGATACATGTCAAATAAGAAGTAAAAAGCAACTTCAAACCATAAAAGTATAGTCATGGGAAAGAACTAAAATTTTTAAATGTAGACTACACTGGATTGGAATTTAAGTTCCTATCAGACATACTGTGCATTCTTGATTATTATATAACTATTATACACATAGAGAATGCTCATTTCCCATCATCAATTTCAAGCCAGGCAAGGAAAATTCTGAGCTACACCAAGAGGTAAAAAGCTTCATTAGGTACTATCTCCCTAACTTGGTGCCATGATACAGAAACACTAAAATATCATAAAATAAATTTACTGCAAAAAATTACCAAAAAAAAAAAAAAAGAAAAGAGACAATAAGATTTCTTCTGTGTATAAATGGATTTCAGCATCTTTGCTGAGTAAGGCATTTGCAAACTTCTGGTAACATAGTATTGGGGTGGAACTGAGATTTGGAGAGAATTCATTGAACTAAAGTAATACAGCTAATGATGCAACAATTACAAAAACCCACCACAGTAAAGAAATTATGGTTATGTCCTATTATGACTGCTTATATTTCATAATTTGACCACCCAAAACTTGTGGTTCCCCTTTGATACTATCAAACTCTCATGGGGACTTGGCCAGCATTCCCGTAATACCTCTGTGTAAATAACTTACAGCACACAGTTAGAATAAATGATTTGTGTCAGTTTCAGGTCAAAGTGGTAAAAAGTAAGTATGTCTCCTCCCTGTTTCTTCTCTATCTGCTGACTCCAAGCACAGACATCTTAGGCCCAGCAGTCGTTGGTGCCACAAGATGGAGGGAGTTCCTGTCTCCTGAGTCAGGGGTCTTGGACTGCTACCAGAGTGAAAGATAAACTCTGATGTGTGACACCAGTGAAATGTGGGGGGACTAATTGTTATAGCAGCCAGACCTTGCTAATGAAAAGGGAGCAAATCTCAGACTGAGTCTTCAGCAGAAAACAGTAACTGGTCAGAATTTAAAAACACTGATTTTTCATTCTATAATTACCTTCTACACATCAAGTGATATTGGTATCCTCTTTATGGCAATGCTATAAGGTGATTCCCTGAGAGGCAAATTTGGGAAACACTTAACAGAATAAAAGCTGGCTTACGGTTCCTTCACAGCAAAATAAACCATAAAACAATGAAAAGATAATCTACAGAGAGAGAGAAAATATTTGCAAATCATATATCTGATAAGGGGTTAATATGCAAAATATATAAAGAACTTTTACAACTCAATAGCAAAATGCAAACAAACCAACAAGCAAACTGACTAAAATATGGACAGAGGAACCAAATAGACAGCTTTCCAAAGAAGACATACAGATGGCAACAAGCACACAAAAAGGTGTAAATTTATCACTTATTAATTATCACCAGTCTTCAGGAAATGCAAATCAAATCCACAGTGAGATGTCACCTCGCACCTATTAGGATGGCTATTACTGAAAAAATGAGATATATGTTGGCGAGAGTGTGGAAAAAAGATTCATTTCTGCACCGCTGGTGATAAAATCAAATTGGTACAGGCACTATGGAAAATAGTTCAGATATTCCTCAAAAAATTTCAAATAGAGCTATCATATGATATGATAAGCCCTCTTCTTGGAAGATATCTAAAGGAATTGAAATCAGGATATTTTATATCTGCATACCCATGTTCATTGCAGCATTAAAAACAAGAGCTGAGATGTGGAAATAACCAGTGTCTATGGATGAATGGATAAACACAATATGATACACACAGACAAATAATGGAACACTATTCAGTCATGAAAAAGAAAGAAAATTCTGTTTGGGGCAACTTAGATCTTGAGGACATTATGCTAAAAGAATTAGGGCAAAATAAGATGAACACTGCATAATCTCATTTATATGTAAAAAGAGGCATATTTTCAACCTCTATAATGTCATGATACAATGTTTCTTCAATAAGAATTAATAATAAAAGAGCCATAAGTAAAATGGTGATTAAGAGGGGCTGGAGGTAAGGAAAATGAAGAGATACTGGTGATAAGGCATAAACTTCCTGTTAGAAGTAACAAACACTGGGCTCTAATGTACAGCATGGTGATGACAGCCAATAATACTACATGATGTACTTGAATGTTGCTAAGAGAGTAGACTTTAAATGTTCTCACTACAAAAAGAGAAATAATTATGCCACAGGATGGAGATCTTCGCTAATGTTATAGTAGCAATCACTTTGTAATGATAAATATTAAATTAACACACTGCATATCTTAAACTTACACGATGTTGTATGTCAACTGTATCTCAATAAAATTGGTGGGGGGTTGATTTAAAAGTAGTTATTATATATATGATTTAAAAGCATTTACTAGATTTTAGGCACTATTCTTGAAAAAGTGCTTTGAAAATATTTACCAATTTAATCTTCAATATAACCCTAGGGGGTAGATATTGTTATTAAAATCCAATTACAGATGAAAAAATAATAAAACACAGTTAAACGGCCAAGGATTGAGTACAGAAATGAGAACCATCCACTGAACCAAAGCAGTGGATCCCCTAAATCCTTGCTCTTAATCTTCATGTCCCTTGCTGTGGTTACAACTGTGAGTAGAGTGGCAATCAGAGGCCCCATTATCTCAGTGAGTATAGTGAAGCAGCGGCTCAAAAGGAAGCTTGGAGATTGATATCAGACCAAAATTGGATTTATTCCTTCTAGTTAAAGTTTTCAGTCTTTAAGGGACCCATGTTAAAATGCAGAGAGGAGAGGCTAAGAAATACCTGAAGCTATTAGACCAATGGGTGGAACAAGCCTATTAAAACATTTTTTAACTGGGAGTTCTAGTTGAAAGTGTTCTACGGCCAGTGGTTTTTAAATGTGGTCCCCAGACCAGCAGCACATGCAAAATGGGTGGAAATCCAAATTATTGGGCCTCATCACAGACCTACTGACTCTCAAACTCTGGCCATGTATGTGTTAATAATTCCTCTAAGCACTCTACATATTTCAGGAGTATAAAATTCCTGATTAACACACATTTTAAATTTGTCAAGGATATTTTAAAAGGAATTTTTAGATATTTACTTGAACAGGTAATTAGTATGTACTTGTACTGTACAAAGGGCCATATTCTAGCCATTGTGGTGAAGGGTGGGATTATAGAAGAGAGTCAATGGAAACTGAAAAGAAAAAAGGAAAACAATAAACTTCTAAGGTTCTCATTTCCAGAAGTTTTAAGTGAGACTTAAGAGAGAATAGTGTCCTCACGCAGCACGTATACAGACACATATACAAACAACACTAGTGAATGACTACAGAAGGGATGAGGACAGGAGTAAGTACTGTCTGAGGGCTGAACATGCAAGTGACCAATCAAGGTAGTGCTTTGTGAAACACTCTTACAGAAAGGGACTGTCTTCTTCAATCCCATATAAGTAGTGTGATTGACATTAACCCTCCAGGAGTGGGACCAGAGAGCATGGGACGGAGAAGCATTTCCTGGAATACTTCCCACAAGCACTAGAAAGGCATAGCTACCTCTCCAAGGCATTTGAACTCTAGAACTTGATTGCATGGGTTTGAGTCTTGGCTTTCCCTTTTATTAGCAAAACGATATTAGATTAGCTGTATCACCTCTCTTTGTCCTACTATCCTCATCTGTAAAATGGAGACAACGGACACACTGCTGCCATCATGGGCTATTGTAAGGATTGAATGAGTTAACCATTACAAAATTATTAGAACAGGTGCTAGCACAAAGTAAGCATGATGTAGATTTTGCTATTATTTTAGATAACCTTAAAGGTTTTGAGCACCAAACCTGTCAGATCTGTGACAGGTTAGTCTTGTAGTATGGGGGTCTGGGGTACCTGGAAAATGAGAATTATATAGTTTGACAAGTTGGGATAGTATGAAAGTTCTTACCTTATCTTTGAGTACAAGTATGTGCCTCTGAGATTAGGTCAGGGAAGGGAGCATGAGGATACAGGAAAAGGAAGAATGCTCTGCCTCACAAGGCACAGATTTATAAGCTACGTGCATTATATTTTTTAATGATGAGAAGCTTGGGAGAACCATTAAAAAATTCTTCCCTAGTCATAGTAAATACTGATAATTAAGCTTTACATGATTTTCATACTCTGCTCAATCATATAATGCAGTGGACATAAACTATAAGAGAAATCAATTACAGGAACACTATAATATAAATTTATGGTGCATAATTGTGGGTTTTTAAAAATATTTTAATATTTGAGGTCAAATTCTCCATGTTCTCAAATCTACTGTAGGTAAGTAATGTTATAATGTACTTGTAATTCCTCAGAAGACTAGCTCATAAATACTGAAAACAGGAAATACTAGCATGCTTTCTACCACTCTAAATATACATACTCAAATTAATTTTTCCTGTTCATTATCAACAATAAAAAAAAAGCAACATTATAAAATTTAAATAACTTTTGGGACTTTGAGATGCTGAAGTTCTTAGAAATGAATCTTTGAAGCACAGGCAATAATTAAATGTCCCTATGTCAGCGCTTCTAAAACCAAGTTCAGCAAGATATTAAGTAGAATTGGGAGGTTGGGGGAGCTGAATTCTGGGTCCAAGAAAATCAACTAAAAGCTACAAATTCAAACCTCCCCTGGAGATCCACAGTGCATATTAGCACAGCAAGATTCATCATTTCTAGTTGCGCCATGATGGTATTATTTTATTGTCTTCATTTTATAGATGAGGACACTGAGGTGCAGAGACATTATATAATTTACCTAAGGTCATTCAGCTAAATCATTAAAAAGCCAGGACCCAATCCCATGAACTTTAGTCCTGGAGTTCAACTTGATACCAAAATGTTATTGTTTTGCTTTATTAGGAAGACACGTCTGGCAGTTAAAGCTTTGTTGTCTGACCCTCTGCATTTAGGAGTGTAAATACCTCCCAATTAACAATTCTACATGAACCAAAAGCATGACAATTCGCTAAAGAAAACTGTTAACTTTATTGCCCAGTGTTTCCCAAGCTTATTTGAGCTTAGAAATCTATGTCCTAGGACAATCCCAAATATCTGGTAGAGTTTGTATTCAGAAACATTAGTGAGACTAAACAAAAGCAAATGTCTCTTGTTTTTAGAGAAGAGAAATGTGCATGTAGGAAGGATTAGTGAGTACAGCTATTGTATAAATGGATAAAAGAATTGCAGCTCTTCAGAAGCAAAAAGTAATGTTGAGAAAGGTTAACTTTATAAAACGATGCTGAACTCACTGACTATTTCCCTGATTATTAGGAAAAAAAGAGAAAATTTGAAACCAAAGAGAATGAGAATTAACTTATACGATGAGAGGGAATTTTACTGGAAGCAGTGACACAGGTGGAGTGAAAGACATTTAGGTTGTATTCTGAGATGAATGTGTAGCAGAAAGTGGTCAGAGAAGGATGCTGGGATCACATGACCTTTCAAAATTATGACTCAGAAAAATAACATTCCTTTCCTATGGGACCAAAGAGCCAAGCTTTTCCCCATAGGACTATCCTGGGGGTGCCCATTGGCACTGAATCTGGGAACAATTATCAAGGGAACTGAGTCACTATGATGGTTCTTCATTACTGTCTTGTAGAAAATAGAAACTCTAAACTTTTTTTTGTCTAGTTCAGATCACCTATGTACCAAAATATAGTTTTCTGTTGTACAACAGGACTGAATTTTTAGTGATAACCTTCAAGTGCCCTACCCGCATTAGGGGAATATGCATTCAATAGACTAAACTGTGATACTTCAGGTAACACTCTTCTTTTCATGAAAATAGGCTTTTGAGGTGACAGCTCTGTCCAGGAAAGTAGAAATAGTATTCTTTAAAATTTCAAATTCATCATACAGATTTTTCCCTTGAGGCCATCTTCTTCCAGTTTTCTTGGCTTTCATTTCTCTCATCTTTAAACAGACTTCCAGAACAAATGTCTTTTAAGGCCATCATTTTTACTGAAAAAAAAAAAAAAAAAAATGACCAGACATTTGAAGGACTCTATTTTTAAAACACTTTCACTGGAAGCATAAATGTTGATTACTCAGGAAATCCTTATACTTTAACAAGCCATACAAAGTGTTTGATGAGAACATACAAATAAAAGCCTGATTGCAACCCAAAAATAAATGAATGAGATGAATATTGGAACCTGAACTCATTTTGCACTCTGGTCACATTTGTATTTGATATAAACGCAACTTTCCAGCTTATTGCTCACAGTGTATTAGGAAAAAGTATGATTATAATTTAAATGTGAAACCTGAACAACTGGTTTAGCTGAATTAAAAAAGTAAGCCAATTGAAAGGTTTCCAATATCTAATGGGAAATACAGTTTTAAAAACTGATTATCAGATCAACTTCCAGATGGTGATTTGATAGGGTGCACTGTCAGGTTGCTCCCCACAGACACCAAAAAAAAACCAAACCCAAAATCACCTATTTTCCTGAGACAAACACCAAGAAACAACCGGCACTTCAGCTGGAGACGGATCGGCTGACAACCAATGATGTGTGAGGGCACCGGGCACAGTTCTCAGCTAAGCCGCTGATTTGGATTTGGGATGGAGCTCGGGAATCTCCGGATGCGCGTTGGGGCGGAGGCTAGGGATCTCAGGACCAGCTGCAGAGGCAGCGAGAGGCAGGCCCAGTGGGGATGAGATGCAGAGCCACAGAGAGCCAACTTGGGAGGGGGTGAAAGGAGAGCCAGCACAGCAGGAGCTGAGTTGGAGCCCATGCGGTGAAATTGTGCTGGGCGCAGCCATAACCAGAAATCTGTCAAATCAAACCCCTCCCATAACCATTTCACGCCTAAGCCTCGGGTCCACTGAGTGGAAATCCTGCCCACCATATATCTGCCCAATGGAAACCCCATCAATAAGCTACCCCACCCCCTGAAATACAGTGAGAAGGTAGTCCCAAGCTTCAATGCTACCCGCTAGTGCCACCTTATAGGTAGAACAGAAACTTCAGCCTGATTGCCAATTCTGGGCAAGTCAAACCTATGTAACACCAGGGAAACTGAACCCTCAGAAATATAAACAGAATGCCAGATAGAGCAGAGGCACAGAGAAATATACGTGAAATGACAGATCCAATCAAAAACCCAGGGGAAAATCTGAATGTAGCAGATGTCTGTAAATTACCTGAAGAGTAATTTGGGGTAACAGTGATTAACAAACTCATGGGAATCCAGAAATCAGCAGAAGCAGTAAACAAGAATGTCAGGAAGCAAAGAGGTGAGTTAAAATAAGATATCAAACAGGTAAGAGACACAATGGCTGAATTAAAAGAACAAAACAGAGGGACCCAACAATAGGATGGATGAAGCTTCCAACAGAATCAGTGATCTGGAAGACAGGGCAGAGGAACTCAATCAAGCAAACCAGCGAAGAGATTAAAAAAATTTCAGATAATCAAAGACAGCATTCAAGACCTCTGGGATAACATCAAAAGGAAGAACATTTGTATCATAGGGGTCCCAGAGGAAGAGTGAGAAAAGGGGGGTAAAACCATATTTGAAGAAATAATAAATGAGAACCTCCCCATTTTGATGAATGAAGCAAGATTCCAGATCCAGAAAGCTCAGAGCTCCTAATAAAAGAAACCCAAACAGAAATACACCTAGCCACATCATCATCAAAATGTCAAAAATTCAACATAAAGTAAGACTATTAAAAGTAGCCAGAGAAAAAAGCATCACATACAGAGGAGCCCCCATAAGATTGTGTCAGCAGACTTCTCAAACGAAACTCTGCAGGCCAGAAGGGAATGACAGAATATATTCAAAGTGCTGAAAGAAAAGAATTTTAAACCTAGGATACCATATCCAGCAAGATTATCATTCAGAACTGAAGGAATGATAGAAAACCTTTTCTGATAAGCAAAATTTAAAGGAGTTTATCACCACAAAACCAGCTTCGCAAAAAATATTAAAGGATGCTCTATAAAGTATAAAGAAACCACACAGAAAAACAGCAAGACAGCAAATACTAAAAGTGGGGAACAAGGGAACAAAGATATGGATAATTAGAATGAGTGGAAGACTAATATGCTTTCAAATAAAATTAGATAGTACATAAAACTGTGAATGCTAACTTCAGGGTAACCTCAAAATACACCCCCAGGGAGAAAGATAAGAAGAAAACAAAAGGCAAAATCAATCAAAACATAACTGCACCCGTCTGACCTAAAAAGAGAAAAAGTCATCATCTGGAGCAACATACAAAAGATAAATTATAAAATGACACTAAGAAGCTATATATCAATAATCACCCTAAATGTTAATGAACTGAACTCACCAGCCAAACGACGCAGAGTGGTTGAATGGATTAAAAAGCATAACACAACCTTCTGCTGCATTCAGGATCCCCAAGTTTATTGCGGCCCTTTTCACAATAGCTAAGAATTGGAAATTACCTAAGTGCCGAACATCAAATGAATGGATAAAGATGTGATACATATATACAATGGAATACTACACAACCCTTAGAAGAGATGAAACCCTGTCATCTGAATCAACATGGAAGGAACTAGAGGGGATTATGCTAAGGGAAACAAGTCAAAAGCAGAAAAACAGATACCAGATGACCTCACTTATAGGTGAAATGTGAATAGACAAAAAAAGGAACAGATGAAAAATAACCAACCCTGAAACATTTGCAACAGAACTGAGGTTACCAAAAGGGAATGGGGTGGGCGGGGACAAATGGTGGTGGAGCCCACTGGACAGTGGTGAAGAACACTTGGTGATTTGGTGGAGGGCAGGGTGTGTTAAAATATATCTAAGAAATGGGGAACCTATACATAGGAAATTATTTTAATGTGTAGAATTATTACTACAATAAAAATAAATTTTAAAAACCTGACTATTAAAATGCCTTTAATTTAAGCTTGTGATACACATATATTTACCATATAAATCATGACTATATTCCCTTCATTGCCATTAAAAAGAATGTCGTCTACTTAAGATTCAAGCAGACTTTCTGAGTATCGCGAAGATTCCAATAGTGGTGTGTGGGTAGATGATACAAAAGATGCCAGGAATAGGTAAGGGTAGTTTGTGGTTACACAATGGCAGGGGGCTTTTCTTGGCACTTAGTGAATGAGAACTGACAACAGCAGGACTGCCTTTCACAAGAAACAACCGTCCCCCCACTCCAACCACAAGTTAGATAGCATCACCTTCCTACCACACTGCTGTAAGCATATTGTAGGTGTCTCAAAGGCAGCAACTATTCTATTTTTTGAGGGTAACCTTGGCAGTGACTCTAAAGAACCAGATGAGGTGCACCCTGGTGGAGCAGCAGTTGGGTTCAGTCCACATACATCCCAAGGTCTTGGGTACCTGTCCAGGGCTCATTGGGAACAACCAAGATGAACTGTTAAATAAAAAATAAATAAAAATGTTTCTTCCTCCTCTCTCTTCCTATCTGCCTCTGTTCTCCTTCACTCCTGCCTGCACCTTTCCATAAAAAAAAAAAAAAAAAAAAAAAAGAACCAGATGAGTTTGCAGTTTTACTGGATGTTCAATAAAGGCTTGTGAAAATAACCAACTAAACAAATAAGTGACATCTAGTAATTATGCCACGGATCATGTACTGTTCTAAACACTTTAAGTATGTTTACTTAACTTGGTCCTTACAAACATCCTATGAGGTAGTTACTACTATTCCTTTTTACAGACACGGAAACTAAGGCACAAAAAGGATAAAGTACTTTTCTCCCAAGGTCTCACAGTTAGTGAATAACAGATCAGAGACACAACTCAGGCAGTCTGACTCACTTTTCATACTACAGTCATCATCAAAAATGCTGCAGCAATGGAGCAAGGCACTTTTTAAAATGCATATTAACCTGCTTCAGCACTCAATGTCAAATTCAACATTATGATATTTCATTATTTTGCTTTATTTTAGGAAGTCTAGCTGTTAAAGCTTTTTCATCTGAACTTTTGCACTTAGGATTAAAATCACCCCCAATAGGTTTTTTTTTGTGTGTGTAAAATACAAATAATGGAATCTGTACTTTTTTGAAAAGCTCAATAAGAAAGGTTATAGATAAGATGCTCCCACAAACAGTTACATTTATTCAAATAAAGAGCAAAGGACAGAGTCTTACAGGTGGACTGAGTTCCAGGAACATTAATTTCCATAGGATCTCATCCTATTGCATCTTATTTTAGAATCAATCTGCTACCCCAAGATACCATTTGGAAGTATTGGTGATGGAGCAGTTTGGGAATCTCAGAGAATATTAACAGGAAGTTCATTTAAAAATATAAAAAGTTGAAGAAAGATTTATACATTTGTACTATCAGAAGAATGAGTAAATATTTACTTGCAGAAGTTGAATAGCATAGTGTAAGTCTACAGTGCTGATGCAAAGCCTTTCTTTGTTTTTAATTATTAAATAAAAAAGTATAATTTAAAGTCCACTCTCTTCCATATATATCTTACTCAATTTCCATGCTATTTTCCCACTACCCTCCCCTGTATGATTCAGATTAGCATCTGCAAATATTTGAACCTGCATATTAAAAAGTGCTCTGGGACAAAAATCCTCGGAAGGAATTCAAAATTACCCAGCCCCTTCATCCTTCAGAAATCCTGTTCACATGTCCAAACTATGCAAAAATGTAGATCCGATTTTCTACTGAACCTCATTATCATTGTCAAAATATTGAGAGCCATCACATCTCAGCAGTTGTTAGCAAGAGTGCTGCTCAGAACATCAAATGCCAGCTCCAGCCCTCTGGCACCAGGGCCACAACTCTGAACAGAATAGCCAATGATGGGTTTAGAACCACTTTTCCTTCATTCTGTGCTTTCTATTTCTTTCAGGGGAAAAAATGAGTCTTCCTGATACTTTCATTATGGGGAATATTTTGATATTAATGGCGCTTTTCATGTTGATCAAAGGAGATGCTGGGCCCCCTCTGATGTCCCCACTGGGACTATCTCTTGCAGGAGTGCGACAACACATCAGAATGTTGAACAAGCTCCTATCTGCAGAGTACATTGTACCCGAACTGCTGTGCAAAGAACATAAACTCTGCTCCAAATTATCTGGCTTCTGCCCATGACTTACCCAGGAATGGTCTTGGGAGGTCTTGGACCTGAATAGACACTGAGTGGGAAGAACAAGAGTTCTCTCATGGGCATGAGAGAGTCCTTATTTAGCAGTTTTTCTTTCGAAGATCCCCCTGATGCTGTAGGGCATTTCAAAATCAGATTTTTTTTTGACCTATTGTTTATGAAATTTCACAGTGAGTAGACATTCTGAAAATATTGTAATTCAGAATCAAAAGGTAAATTCTGATTTACAGAAGCATAGCATTAAATTCCACAGACATCTGAGTTCTATGAGTATATGATTCAATGAATATAGGACTCCAATGAATGTAGGCCTCAAATACTTGGGGAAAAAACAAAACAAAAAAAACAGTCCCTCAAAAAGCAACAGGAAACAATTTTGCCTAATGAGCACTTATGAGCATGATTGGCTGGCCGGTAGTTTCAGTCAAGTTGTCTTTCAAAATCTTAATTATAATTTCTCCATAGGAACTTAAGCAAAATAGCATTGAAATGTACCTTGTATTTGCAGTACTGATCACTTGAAATGTTTATTTTATTGAATATCTGTGTTTATAATTCATGGCAGCATTAGAATATATAAGTAAATTAAAATTCTTCAAATCCTGAAAGAAAATGAAAACCCTATTTATTAAACAATGACTGGACCCACACTTACATGTAGCAATGCTGCAGTTTGCCTGACAAGTATTGAGTATCTCTCTTCCTCACAGATCCTTGCTTTTGTTCAGTTATCAACTTTCTCTTAAGGCCATGATTTTCAGGGGAGTTGAGACCATTCTTAGCCTTCAGGAATGAATATTTGTCAAGTCCTGATAACTTCATCTGTGACAAGTTTAGGCCTCAGTCTGTAGTGAAATTTTGCCCAGGGAAGGATGAGAGTTCTGCTAGGGATGGTTTCTTCAAAACAGAAGTTCTTAAAAAGACATTCAGAGAGGAAATATTCTGCTAGATGTGCAGACACATTATGGTGGAGGAAAGAGAAGAGAAATCTGCATATTTTGTTTGTGATCCAGAATTAATTATTTTTGAGCCATCCTAACTAGGCAGTTCCTATTATATGACATAATAATTTTTCCTTATTCTTTAAATGATTGTCAGAGTTTTCTGTTCATAGATGAAAGCAATCAAATTGATACAAAGAACCTTGTGAAGTATCATGGCAGATAAAATTAAAAAATACTAATAACTTATGAAATATGAATCCTAAATACTGTTACGATAATTAGGTACAGAGGTTGAAAGTAAGAAGAAAATATATTAAATTTTCAAAGGAGTGGAAAAGAAAATCTCATGAAAGCTAATGTTTTTATATAGCATATGACTAAAAAGGATAGGGTTATGTTTACCACGAGCAAAGTTAAACAGAGTGCAGAGTAAGGAATAAAAATGAGAGAGGTAACAGGAGAAAGACCTTTAAAGATAGAACAACCACATAATTTATCATTCAAACTAT
Organism: Solenodon paradoxus; assembly: GCA_004363575.1. Taxonomy (NCBI): domain Eukaryota; kingdom Metazoa; phylum Chordata; class Mammalia; order Eulipotyphla; family Solenodontidae; genus Solenodon; species Solenodon paradoxus. The sequence continues at coordinate 110,949 of RJWH01000709.1, forward strand.
GAGAGTTTTGAGTGTAAAGTAGTTTAGTAGTACTGATATCAAGACAATAAGAATAAAATGGGACTGACCCAAGCAAACAGGACGTATAGTTATCAAAATTACAGGGCAGCAGGAGAAAGCCTCAGAGGGGAAAAGCATCAGATGCCCTTGAGAAACAGTAAGTGGCCCTCTTTGGCTGGAATGTAGACTAGATATGGGGGCCTAATGGGAGATTATCTCGGGATCATGATGTAAATGCCTAGAGATCCAGGTGAGAAGTTGGTACTTAATTTGGTTCACAGTGGGAGGCTAAGAAATTTCTGGGCAGGGGCATGATGTGATCAGACCTATGCTTCAGAAAAAATCAATGTGGACGCAGTGGAGACAAGCAAGAGGGGATGAAAAGCTTTATAAGCAGCTCTTGCAGTAATCCTTCCCAAGTAATGAGCCAGGTTCATAGCAGTGAGGAAGAAAAGGAACAGGCAAATAATGAGGAGAGAACAGAAGGAAAGAAAAGGCTTAAGGGCACATTTTGAGATCACCTACAATTGGGAATAGGGAATAAAAAGATGAACCAAAAAAGGGCACAGAAGAAGCAACAGCCATATGGAAGAAAATGATCATATCAAGGAAGTCAGGAAAGGAGAGAATTTCAGGAAAGGTCATTTCCTTGGTAAGTCAAGTTCAATATTGCAGAGAAATGAAGGGAGTTAATGTCCAAGCAAAAAAGTTACTAGTGATCTCCAGGAAAGGATTTAACAGTGATGAAAGTTGAAAACCTTTTCACATTGCCTTTGCCTTCAGAAAACCTTGTTAGCAGAATCAAAGGAGTAATTCCCCAAAAGTCTAACTTTAAGTGACCAGTGGGGTTTGACTTAAATGATGAAATTAGTCTGGTGAGTAGAAGATGGGACTCTGAAACAGATAACAGGTCTTAGATTCTACCTCTTTCTTAGCTCTACACTGACTAGCTTCCAACCTGGCCATAAAGCCAGGATCACTTGAATATACTTCTTTCTCTCTGTCCCCAAACATGAAACTCAGCTTTCCCTGATCCCTGAAAATTCTGACCTTACGCAGGAGAAATCAAGTCTACTTTGCTGTTCAGGTTGAACATTCTGGCCTATATTTGAAAATGAGATGCATGCGCTGTTCCTGAAGTGCACTTTTTACTTTGTGCCTGATTTGTACTAGCTGATCTCTGTTTCTGGGTCTCTGCTTTGGTCACCTACTTAGCACCCCAATCTCTCCAAGGATGAGAATGTCATTTCCTTCTGTCTTCCAGGCACCGGAATTCCTCTGCTTAACCTCCATGGTTGTTAAGGCTCGATTCTCTTACTTAACAGATTTACCTAACACTCATCAACAACTAGATTCCCGGGAACTGTGTTCAGCTCATACCTTACTCCTCACAGGGAGTACCCTCTGGTCAGAATCCCTTGCTCTCTGAAATTTTTCATTCCAGAGTCCCTGTTCTGTTGCATGACTAGATGTCCAGAGTGCCTTTAGGGGAGTTTGCACTTCTCTGTCCATTCCTGAATTATTTCCACACCTCAGCTCTTCCTGACAATTCATTCCATTGGGTTACAGAGGAAGAGTCTGCCTTTCCTGGCCTGATACATGGTAATACATTTTGTGTTCAATCACATATTTGCAAAGAGCATCCAGGCAACTGGAAACACTTGCACATTAGAACAAGGGAAAAACAGATTTTTATGTTGTCACCCTCCATTAACAAAAAGCATAACGTGTCATTCTTGTACTTGGAGATGCACAGGAAGCAGTGAGAAGCATTGATTCACGCATACGGAAGTCTTTTAAGACTGAAACAGCATATCTGTTGCCAATAACTGCAGTACGAATAGGTTGGGAACAGTGATACTTTGGTGATAATACTAGAGTTAAACATTTGAATATAGCCCATATGTAACATGTATAATTTCAGTAAAATATTAACATCTCCCAATATCACTCCAACCTGATCAGATGTCTTTGATAATTGAGCACAAATAAAACATAAGCTTCTCCACAAACAATTGGAAAAAAGATTGACTCAGTCTCCAGGAACATTAACATAATTAGCATCTTTAATAACAGTGACGGAGGAAAGGCACACTTCCCCATTTCCAGAACACCTGGGCCCAAGCTTTACCAGGTCAACAAAGAGTAAATGATAAATCCTCTTGAGGGTGGTGATAGCTTATGCTATATTTATAATTTTTGCGTAATATTCTCATTATATAGCGCAATCCCTGAGTGGTTCCTTTTTATCATTTGACCTTCAGTCTCACAAGTTACCTAGAATGTAAGAAATGTTCACTAAGAGTTGTATGACTAAATGAATAAATGAATGCACATGTGCACACACACACAAACACACACACACACACACACACACACACACACACACTAAAATACAGTCCGAGTATCTGCTTTTGTGACTCCAGCAAATCAACAAACAGGTCCTGCTGTTTTTTTAGGGTACTTGAGGCCACCACTTATGCTAGAGATAAAACATAATCCTAGTCAAAACAAAAAAGCAAGAATGCCTAAGGATGTCTTGAATAACCTTTCTCCACAACTTCTTTAGCATATACAAAGAGCTGGCAAAAGGAAGAGATGATTGGGGAAAAGTCTCACACACAATGAATCATTTCCTCCCACAGCAAGCCATATGGAAGGGAAATCTGTAATCTGCTCCCATCCAAGTTGAAACTTCAAAAGTGTTCTAATAGTTTCCCATCTTCCTTTATTTCCTAATCCTCATTAAGTAACAGTATTTTTTAAGTTTTTTAAAAGTAATAGTTGAGGCAGACCCTGGTGGCCCAGTGGTTTAGTACACTGGGCAGAGTCCACTCGTTTCCCAAGGTCCTTGTTTCGAGTCCCGGGTGGGGGTGGGTGGTAGGGGACAACCAAGAGGAGCAATTAATTAAGACAAATTTGACACAACATCTTTAAAAATCTATTCAGGTGTTTCTTTTAAAGTGCAGATCAAAATGGTACACACAGTCATTGAACAGTATTCCCAAAAATCATAGAAAAGATTGCATAGGAAACATATTTTTCTTTAAAACAGGGGAAATGTATAGATCTGTCCTGTAAGTGTAAAATATTTATTGTATTTCAAAGACTTTCACAAAAATAATGTAAAATAACTTATTTTTTTATTCATTACCTGCTGAAATAACATTTTGAGTAAACATGCTTAAACAAGCATGTATTATTCAAAGCGATGTCACCTGTTTTCTCTTTAATTTTTCTCAATGTGGCTACTAGAAAATTAAAAATATGGTCTGTACCACATTTCTATTGTATATCATGGGGCTCAATTCTATTTTCACATCCCATGGTCCATCATAAGTGTAGTTGCTGAAATATCACCCTGGGTTTTCAAAGGAGCCAGAGTGAGGATACAGCTGCATGTATTATGGATATGGATTTTTTTAAGTGTCTAGCATGCATATCTGATTGACTTTCTAAGGTAGAAATACAAAATTAAATGAGAAGATCTTTCTGAAGACTTTTTATCCTATTTCCTTATTCCAGTGTCTTGGTCTTCAAAAGATAAAATGCCCTGTGAAAGAGTCCTCTAAACAACTAGACACACATTTGGGGAAGGATTAAAAAGATACACATAAAACTCCAGCCTCGGATGAATATTTTAATCAACTGTCCTGGCATTTGTCATGTTCCTGAATTAGATCCAGTTCTGATATGTCAGTCACATCTGAGGTCTAACCCGCAGCAATCAACTTGCCATCCATTATTCCTGCACATTCTAACTAAAACAAGTAGATCGGCGAGAAATCAGCTCACGAAATTCATACCTTGATTTTTTTATTTACCAAAAATTTGAATCGTCTATTTGAATTTTTTTTATCAAAGGAACATTGCATTATAATAGGTTTAAAGTGTGAACCATCATAAATCAAAATCTGTTTATAATACATTGTTTCCACCAACAGGTCAATTCTATTATTCACATTATTATTCACAACTTCTTTTATGCAATTTGGCTGATTTTTCAATCTTTCTTTCTGAAAACAATGCTATCATTGCCCCTGTGAACATGTGTGCCAATGTATCTAGAATTTCTCTCTTGGCTTTCCTTGACTGACTTTTTGCTAACCAAATAAGATTCATAAGTAAACTATTTAAAGACTGCAGCCTTTGAATACAGCATAGCATAAACCAATAGCATAGTCCTCAATAAGCTCTTCTAAGTGAACCAGTTTCTCCACTTATGTAGTTTCTCGTAACATTACTTGAGAATATATTCTTCCCTGAAAATGGCTAAATACTCTCTGATATTTGCTTTGGAGAAATGGCCTATCCTTTGAGAGGGGAACTAGTCTCTCACCTAGAGAAGGCTCTGACAGAATATTCATTCACATCATTTAGAGTACATGTCATATATATTATATATGCTACAGAAGGTGAAACATTTACTAAGTACCTGTACATTAGTCTTATAAACCAATAACCAAAGATAAAAAATGATAAGAAAACTGTAGAATAACAGAAATATTAACTCTTTCAAAATGCCCATGTAATATTCAATCAAAAGTACCTTTGGTGTTAGAGATGTGAATTTGATCATTAGTGTAACCAGATAAAAGCTGCAAAATCTCTTGACAACTCCAAACTTGTGTCTGTTTAAAGCAAAAGGAGAGAAGAAGGGGTGGGGGGTAAGGTAGGAACAAAGGGTTGTGGTGATTACGGTGGAGAACTATTAGCAATTTGCTGGTGGGCACAGTGTGATATATATTTGATGAGGAGTGAACCTGCACCCCTAAAATTTATAGAATGGTATAAAACAATGCTACCTCAATAAAAAATGAATTGCTAAAAAATGCAAAAGGAGAAAAGCAGAAATGGTCTTTAATTCCTCTAACATCTCAAGTGGCTCTATCTCAAATGTGAATTCCTGACTAGATTTTTTTTTAAGTTAAAGGAAAGGTACAGGAAGGAATGATGGAAGTAGGCAAGAGAAAGAGCGAGGAACAAGAAGCATTTTATTTTATTTTTATTTAGTTGTTCACACTGGTTGTTTCACCTGAACCCAGGACTCAAACACAGGGCCTGTTCTCCTTCGGAGGTGATTGACCTAACCACTGTTCCAAGTGGATGCACCAACAATTATTTCACTTAGTTGTTTATTTCGGTTGTTCCTCCTGGCCTCAATTCTCAACCTGGGTCCTTGGAATGCTTGTGGACAGTGTCCAGAGTACTAATCCACCAGGCCACCAGGACATACCTTTCTTTTTTACTACCAGAATTTTGCCCAGTTCCTGGCACAAAGAAAATAATCAATGAATGTTTGTAGCAGAAAGAAAGGAGGAGAGAAAAGAAGAGAGATAGGAAAAATAAAAAGAAGCTTGGCTTGGTTGATTCACAAATGGAGCAGGTGCCATTTAAATTAACATTTTCAGCTATGACAAGCATAGGTTCTGACTCGGACACTTGTGTACCTGACACCACAGTCATGATTTGGTGGCAATATTTCATCTTCTTTCACACACTCACATGCAGATAGCATACGTGGCTCAGAATTCATGCCTTTGTATATTGAAAAATATTTATTCATATCACATCTCCAGTCACAGGACAGCCTCCTTGTTTATAGTACTGTGAAAATCCACAGGCTCTCATATTTACATTTTTATCATACCTACTTATCTGGTATTCTACATCAATTGAGAAGAGTTTGGAAAAAGCAGAATTGACAAAAGGACAAAAAGATAGTAAAAAACAAATAGATTCCAGATAATGCTCTTGGGAAGGGATTAACACTCAATTTTTTTTTCTCTCTATCCTATTAAGAGTTCTAACTGATTTAGCTGTTTTCTTCTAATTCAAAACATCCACAAGACACAAATCTTCTGGTCGCTTATTTCAGTTAAATATTATCTTGATTCATTAGTTGCAATTTTTTATATCTTCAGTCCTACTTCACCTCACTTCAATAGGCATCTCAGTTCTTTAATGTTCACATGGAATTTTTATGCCATCCTCTAAACCTTCTTTTCTCTATCAATGATGGTTCAGTGTGACACTGGAATTGCCATAATTACATGTAAAATTAGTTTTCTTCACATGTTCTGAACTCTCCTTCTATAATCACCTTAATATAATCAAATGGGCTATGCAGAAGATGCATGTTCCTCTTTTCCAAACTGCTCTCAAACTCTGTTACACGTTTGTGTGTCTGGTGGGAACAAAGAATAGGTTTGGACCCAAGAAGAGCCTCTGATTCCAAATGACTTAGCCTGATGCAAGGTAATGTATTTTGAGTTTCACTTTCTTCTTTTGCAAAAGGATGACAATACAAAAGAATTGTCGTGAAAGTTAAATTAGTTTCCCGCCCAAAAGTGACATTTTCAAAAAATACTAGCTTCTACGCAATGAGCACTTACTATAAGAAAACTGAGAATCAATGAATTCACAGAACCAATATTACACTAATTAGTAGTAGATCCAAGATTCAAACCCAGGTATGTCTAATTCTAAATCTACCTCAGTTAATATTAGTTCTCCTTCCTTTGCAACCAAATTCAAACACTGCTGTCCCTCAAGGAAGCAATCTATCATTGAATAAAATGTCGTGTTCTCAGAGAAGTCTCCTCTACAACCCAAGTTCAAATTGATGAATTTTGTTTCCCACTGGGTTATCACAGCATTTCATTAGGTATTTGTTGATACATCACACAGTTACTGTACCTCTCAGACCCAGGTATTCTTCTAGGTACCGGGATGACTTTTTGAAATAGTAAGGTTATGGCTACAGGAGCCTGGATCCTTAACTGGACTATGCACGCACTTCCTGAGGTCAGGAAATCCCTTCTCATTTAGCACCAGGCCAACTGTCATTTTCTTTACTCCTTGCAAAGAATGTGCAAAACAAAAATCTAAAACATGAGGGACAGATTCTAACCTAAGCGCTGACACTGCTTTGGCTGCAAGACTGTGAGCAAATCTAATTTTTCTGAGCCAGGATTGTCTCATTTCTAAATAGTGATAATACCCCTATCACATGAATATACTGTGAGCCATTCTGTGACCGACAGTACCCTGCACAGATGTAAGAGGTCATGTTGCTACTGCCGTTGACATCACATTATTATTGAACACATGAGTTTCAGATGAAGGCTCTGCAGATGGCTTCTGCACCAGCAGCTGTAAGGTTTGAAGTGTGGTTCCATATCAAGGCTTTCTTAATTCTGTTACTTCGCATCTGGTGTTAGACTCTGCTGAGAATCCATTTCTGAGCTCCTCCCTCCTGCTGGGGAAGGTTCCTGGTCTCAGCTCCTGGAAACTCTGATGTGAGCTGCCAAGCCCCAGTGTCCCAGACGGAGTACCCAGAGCCTCATCTCACTGTCTTTTGGACCCTGTGGCCTTGCCCATTCTGACCAGCCTGCCATGTCTTCCTTAGGTGTGACTTCTTTCGCACCTGTTTGCTTCCTCCAAGCTGCCCCATTCTGCCCTAGTTTTCAGCATCCCCATTCCAGGCTACCATCTTATTGGTGACCCTGGCATTAGATGAATGTCACCCTCTATTAGAGCTGTTTGCCAGAAGCCTGCCTAAGTGTACACAGTCCAAATGGTCACCCTTGCCTTGGCCTTTTCAGACCTAATGCACTGCCAGTTGCCCCAGATCTTTAGTGATCAGAGGTACTCCAGATCCCTTTCCTTGGGGCATGGGGGAGAAAATCCATCACAATTTTGTGTTCTGTCTGAATTTCCCATCTCCCTTTCATCTCCTAGCTTTTCCAGACTTGGCCGGCTTGTATATTGCCAAAGCTTTGTGCTTTAGTTCCTTCTGGTCTGTTCTCAACATGCTATTAACCTGCCTTCCTTACATGCTTTTCTGGCCACCTTTAATTTGTTTCCTCATTCAAATTCCTTTAAGTTCTCCCTTCTAAGTGAATGAAGGCAACACACTAGCACACTGACATCATAAAATTTATGCAAATCCAATTAATCCAATCAAAGCTTGTTTGTGTAAAAGCCTGTCTTATATTCTCTTTAAAGTCATTTCCCATGAATGGAAATCTTAATTAGGTGACTAAATTTAGAAGGATAGAGCATCTTGCAGGAAAACCAAGCACATTTAATCCTTAGTAACAAAAACTAGAAGATGTGACTTTTACCTATCAAGTATAGTCAGTTCTGTTCAATTTCACATAAATTTCCATATCTCTGCTTTATGAAGGAAGTATAATATATCTGCAAATTTCTAGAGCAAGCTATAGATACATATATTTCACTTTAATTTCCAATGTATAATGAGGAGACTGAAGACACTTAGTATACAGGTGAACACACCTGCTACACAATTTAGAAATTGCAAGCCAAAATGACCTAAATTAAAGAGTCAAAACATAGCTATAGTAACAAAAGTATCTTCACCAATTTAAATTTTAATTGTGCCTACCAATATGAGCGTTCCTAATTGTACAAATATTGATCTTTTGGCATGATCGCATTGCACATAATGACTAAAAATCAGGCAGTATGTGTGACACAGAAGTTAATTTCTTAGTAAACACCTAATTTAAAGTCACAGTGGTATTTTAAAGTAGGAAAACCTAAGCATTCTGAAATACACACTTGACAGTGAAGACTCAAGTGATAACTACTGCTCTGGATTCCTTGAAACTCTACGACAGTATTTTAATGTTTTTCCTTTAGTTTACTGAATTTAAAATCAGTAACTGAAATGGAATCTTTCTGTAGTACAGGTAAATTTAGATAACCCATTGAGATAGCTAAAGTGATAGGTAAGTGAGGCTAAGAGGCTAGAAACTTTATCACAAATTTAGCTCTTCAAGCTGGTAAGGAAATTTTTATTTCAATCTGGGAGCACTAATGCAATATATTTTCTACTAAACAGCTTTGTTTTGAACCTAAATCACTTCTGGGATACAGGCCTTCCCATTCCAGACATTCTTGGAGTTTCTTCAACATATGACATTTTCTTCAGTCCAAAGGACTTTGTACGTGTTCTTTGCCAGGAACAACCTTTTGTCACCTTCCTGACTTTAACTAATAGCATCACTTCCCCTTAGAAATTTCTTTCATTATTCCTTTTCCTAGCTTCTTCACTCCATGCCCAAGACCAGCTATGCACACCTCTATCAGGATTAGTATATTTTAATTCTTCACTGACATCAGATTTCAAGGTCCTTGAGGACAGGAATTCTTTCTCCCATCTTTGACTATGCAGAACCCATTTACACAGAAAGCCTTATTCAGAAAGGATTCAGTAAATGTTTTCTAAATGAATAAATGAAGGAACAAATTACTGAATACCAAATTATTGTGTTTTAATGTGATTGCTAGTAGGTTATTTCATTTGCACCCATTTGGTAAGGTGAGGAGCCAATTTGCACTTGCTTGATATTTTACTCTAATTGGGAAATCCGGAATGTCAGTGAAAAGTATACATAAGCAATAAAATCCTAATTTCATTTTCTCTGTTACCCCGAAGTTAATTGAAATTGTTAGCGATTTGCCTGTCCCACCAACACTGACTCTTTCTTTACTCATTAATGTCATTCTCTAAAGTACCACAATTTTTATCACTCACTGAAGAAATTCATCTCAAAAATAGTCTATGCATTGAGTCAAATGTTTCATCACTCAAACTATGATTACTAATGAAAATGTACAGAGTATGATTCAGAGATTTTGAATGATCATAAAACCATGACTCATTTCATTTAGAAACACTGCCAGCTATCTGAATGCAATATAAGAAAAAATTTTTTTAAGTTTTCTTATTTATCATATATACAAATTTCAGATATAAAATGTACTGGTGGCTTGATTTACACAATTGAAAAGATGATGATGTGGAATCAGTCCCTCCAAAAAGTTTTCAGATACACTTTTTCCACAATGTCCTGAGCAGGCTCTTCCCCAGCACCTGCCATCTTGGTATACAGTACATATAAAGCTAGTGAAACCGGCAGCTGTCACCCTTCCCACAGATATCAAGCTACAGAGTCATCTCCAGAAACAATGTCTTCATCAGACAAACGTATCTGAAGGCAGGGTAAAAGTCTAGTGGCAAAGCTCTGTCATATGAATTTGTGCTCTCATGTGAGGAACTCCTACTCTCTCCTTGATACCATAAGCTCCCTTTCCTAGACAGCAGTACAGGATATAAGTCTTTGGCCTATCCCGGTTACATTAGTGCTTACAGCCATGAGAATTCTCCATAGGTAAGTCATTAATTTTGTCTTTTCTCCTGCTAATCCTGTCTGAGGTTACTTTGTCCACCAGCCCGTGAATAACCTCAGCGGGATGGGAGAGTTTTCCACAAGCCCCCAAAATGATCTGCGATTTGAAATAACCAGTTTGTTTTGGGAAAAAGTATTGAAATAAACTTTCAGAAAATGTCACGTTTAATGAAGAAAGAGTATAAAATACATAAATGGTTACTTAGTGACAATTTAAAGATCTAAAAATATGGCTCATGTACAATTAAAGATGTGGGGAAATGAAACTACTGGTTACAGAGGCAAAATATGATGATGCTAAAGATTTTTTTTAAATGATGTGTGTTTGAAATAGTCTCCATTGAAAGGATTTATTTTTAACTACATCCTATATGTAACTTTGTTTAAATGAATATACATGAAGAAAATTTTTGAAATCATTGAGGATTGAGAAATCACATTAAACATGAAAGATGGGTCTGGAAAAATAATTTGGACTTGATAATCTAAGTATCTATGAATGGCTAGTGTGCCTAAATATATTTTATAATGAAAAATAACATTTGTTTACATGTCTAAGAACTGAATATTAGTCTTAAGAAATAAGTGCACCCCCCCAAATTTTAATTACTGCTTCTCTAATTATACTCTATAAAAATACATGAAAAATTATTTATACCTAGTATTTGAAAGGCATTCTATTAGGGACCATGTGGTAAGTGAGAGGCAAAGCTAAGGAGACATATTTACTGGTCTATAAGAATGTATAATCTTTTGATCAACATAATATTTGTATGAATTAGCTATAATGCACAATTATTTAGTATATTACAATGTGCATGCTGCCTACAATTTTAAGCATTTTAATAAACATCTGATTTCAAGGCAGCAAATCCAGTAAGAGGAGGTTGACTGGACTTGTATCTGAAGTACTCTAGGCCCAGATCAGTCTGAGTTGGAGAGACAATGCCATGATCTTGTAATGGTATCTGATACAGTTATTGTGCAATGTTTTTGCCTCCTTGAATAAAAGTTTAACCTATTCCCTTTACAGAGACATAACTGACTGCAAGGTGACTTTATACGGACACCAAGACAAATGTATTAAGAAAAAGATAGTATGCAGGATGAAAATTACCTGAAACACATTGTTCAGTGCTGCTGCCACACCTTAACAATATAAAATCAGATGTGAGTACCCAGAGTGGTAGGATGGACTCCAGTCCAAGTCAGGTGATAATGAAGACTCTCATTCTCAAGAACAGATGAGTCCGAGAAGTGAAAAATCATTTCAGATATTGGGAAACCATCTAGATTGCTCCATGTCACTTCAAAAGAAGAGCAAGGCAAGTGAGCAGAATATTCAGAGACAGACTTTATTTTCTTGCATGGCCAGCTATCCTAAGAGCAAACTTGCTGCATGCACACTGGAAGCCATGAGTCAGTTCTCCTGCCCCCGGTGGAGTTCAGACCCTTTCAAAGCAGACACTGCTAATACAGAGGCCAGAAAGCTGCTTGGCTTTCTCAAGGCCTTGGAGGCAGTAAGCAGCAAGGAGGAAAACTTAGGCCACTTGCCTGTCAGGTCAGTGAGTCACTGTTCCTTTTATTTATTTACTTTAATTCAGGATCCTCATGAAACGTGTGTATTACTAATTACTGCATTCACTATTTGCATAAAATTATATGCTACTGTTACTGTTCTTGGTCTTGTCTTATTTTGTCATCAGCTTCCCACTCCACACCTGCAACTATTCTTTTCTTTTAAGGAAAATAAGAGGAGACACAATTATTAAAAAAGGAGTATATACGAAAGGCAGATTACTACCATTTTGACTAGGTGCAACAAGGCAAGAGTTATGAATGAGGAGAGACTGGAGCTTCCTGCACTCATGGATGAGAAGTCTTTACAGAGATGTATTTAAATCGAAAGAACAGAGAAAACGACATAATGCTCAAGACAGCAGAGAAATACTTTCCCAAGTCATAGTTACTTCCCAGAGAACTGCACCACAGGACTGGACCAAGAGATTTTGCTATTGTTTTAAGAATGACCATAAGGATCTTCAAAACACTTTCAAAGTGCAAATGTATTTAAAATATATGAATGTTTATGCTTTTGCCTAAATATATCTATACCAGAGTAGATTTTGCATGTCTCTAATTGCCAAGTCTCAAAGTAATGACCATACTTTGCATGCAGCATATGTGTTATATATTAGCTACACATATTGCCATAATTCTGATATTATGCTAAAATCACATTATCAGAATTTAAAATATGTGTAACAAAAATGGGTAATTTATTTTTTATATTCCTTACAGTGAGTTTCAAATGTAGTTTTACTTTTGTCTGAAAAGATTTGATATTAGAAACACAAATGAAGGCAACATAAATCCAAATTATTCAGGAATCAAAAACTCTTTTTACTTATTTGCTATTGCCTTTTCAGGACCATAGATTGAGTGTTAATTATAAATAAACTCTTTCCAGTTGATTTTGCCAAGTCACAAGAAAAAAACTATCATAATAATCACAGTTTTCTCTCTCTACAGGGGTGTGTCATTTTCTTGCTGGGGTCATGGGCCAGGTACTTAACCTTTCTATGCCTCAGTGGCCTGATCTGTAAGCTGAGGTAACAATAGTGCCTATCCCCAATGTCAATGGGCCGATTAAAGTAGTCAAGACTGCAAAGTACTTATAAGATGCCTGATAAATGCCCAGTACCCATGAGCTGGCTATTTGTATAATTTCTCGTTAGTTGCATGGTCCAGGGCAAGTCACTTAATCTCTCTGACCACTCATTTGAAAATTGTGATAAAACTAGACAATCTCTAAGGTCTCTTTAATGAATAAAAAGTTCCAGCTACGAAGAAGTATGTTCTCACTCACATTAGATTCACAAATCTTTTTCCAAAATGGGATAACAGAAAGAGCTTGATATTGTGGCTTGAATAAAGTGCCTAGTAGATTCTTATATCTGTATTCTAGACTTAGCCCCAGGAAAAAAGAAAAGGGGATCCCCAAGTAATCATGTGATGAGGAGTCCGAAAGAAGATGAAACAAAGGTCTCTTTGTGAGGGACCAAAAGGCTTGTCACGTAGTTTTGACTAAGTCACTTCATTTATTTTAGTAACTGAGCAAGCCCCACACTGCAAAGGCACATGTAAAGGAAGAGATCACGGCAACCAACCCAACCATATTGTTTGTTTTTTTAAGTGGAAATGTCAGGAGTTCATTTTCAATTACATGAATGACCCCAGATGCACTATCTCTATCCAAGACTGAGCATGTGGGCGTCTGTGAGAACATGGCATTCTGCTTTGATGAGAACTCTGGAAACACAAGATGCTTCTCAGTGTGAAAAGTGCATCTGTGCAGCCCAGTGTGAAAAAAACGCTAAATCTGAAATCTTGGTTAAAAAATCTCAATACAAAAGTACAGTACAGTACAATTGCTGCTGGCACTACTGAAAGCAACACTAAAAAAAAGAATCATCTCACTAGAAACATAGCACACAATTTACTCAGCACAGAGGTTCTGGCTATAGCAACCAAATCCTGCTTCTCTTGAACAGAAAGCGTCACAAATTATTTCGGTAGTCTATACCCCAAAACAGGTTTGCATTTGTCTTTAGCTGTTCTATGGTCTCGTGTCTTTTATTTCCTGATACTACTTTGAATGATTTGGAGAAGTGGGAGACTGACTGTAATCCTGGTTTCCTCTGGAGCAAGTCAAGTGACCTCTTTAATCTTTATTTTCAAGGTATGCTACACACGGAAGGGCATGGTACTTAAAAGCATCTTACCAGAAAGGTCCCACTGCACTGGGGCTGTTGCAAGTCTTTTTGCTATCCCTATGCTCATTAATTACTGATTAAATTAACATTGTGGCTATAAGAATGATTTTTTATTGATGAAAGTAGTGACTTTTCATTAACATGATGAAAGTTAAAAAATGGGCTAATATCAATAAAATTAAAGACTTTCAAGTTAATGTGGATTGACAAAATTAATTTGGAGGTAGGCTCCACCCTTAGTGAACAGAATTGAAGATTCCAGTGAGACTAATCACCAGCACCCCAAAGATTTATTCTCACCGGATCCAGAGTTAATGGTTTACGAGGATTTCTACTTGAAGTATGTCTGAGGATGCAGAATCCCACCTTCACTATGTGCGACCTTTCACATAGCTTCACATACTTAAAATACTAAAAAAAGGCAGAGCTGACACTTCACTGAACTTAGGGAACAGGGTAGAATGGAGTAGCTTGCCTGTTTTAATGAATGATTAGTCAGTGACTGTATGCTGAGCAGATGTGATTATTGTAACCTCATTATCGCAAACGTCAACTGGTGCCTGAATAACCTATCTACCAAAAATAAGCCAGGAGTTGGATATGAGGAAAACAACTCTCTGATTTTGAGACTTTTACAACTAGTGATAGAAATATAAATAAAAATAAATACAACAAAGTACAATATAAAGCTGTTTGAATGCCGTAATTTGGTAAAGAAGTAAAGGAATCATAGAAGAAAGAGCAGCTTTGCCATCTGAGGGAGTCCAACAGATCTGCTCGAGGGAGTTGGCACTAGGACTAAAAGAACAAGGCAGAATGTCTCAGGAGGCTGGGAGACATTAGAGAGGTTAGAGCAAGGAGAAGAAAAATGAATCCATATGAGAAATTACAAATGTTTTATAAACCATACACATATGAATAGATATATGCATACATACATGTATTATATATACAAACATGCCATATAAATGCTTTCATTCACACATTATCTCAGTGATAAATGCTCACAAAAATTGCCTTTTGAGTTACAAATTCACCTGGTCTGAAGAAAAAAACGCTAAGATTCTGCTTTTACCAAGAAATGGTGACTTTACTGACAGTGATTTTCAAACTACATCTGTCATAAGACGACTAAAAATGTAACCAG
This sequence comes from Solenodon paradoxus, assembly GCA_004363575.1. Taxonomy (NCBI): domain Eukaryota; kingdom Metazoa; phylum Chordata; class Mammalia; order Eulipotyphla; family Solenodontidae; genus Solenodon; species Solenodon paradoxus. The sequence goes on from RJWH01000709.1 coordinate 126,095, forward strand.
CCTGCTGAGTAGAAACGGGCATTCTCAGAAACAGTTTAAATACTACTGAATATAGAACTCCATTTTACATATTTTTAAATATTTTCCATCAAATGATATTCCTTATGATTTTCCAAACTCTAGTAAAAGGGTCCTTCGCACTACAGTTAGGATCATAACTCTGACATAACTTGTCTTCCTGATCTGAATGGATGGAAAGGTTAAGTTGAGAAAATTGAGTTCTATTGGCTATTCCACTGGTCTTGGGAACCAATGAAATTTTGTCGAACAAAGATTTTTAAATTCCCTTTTTTATGTCTGGTAGTAACTCAGTCTACACATTAGCAAGCAAACCAACACTGTAAAAAGCACACTGATATATAATCAATATGCTTTAAGGCTCCTCTGTCTTCTAGGAATGCTGTGAATCAAATTTAGTGGGCATGTAGCCAACAGAGCACTGAACTTGAAGTTAATAGATTCATATCTTAGATGTGTCATTTGCCAACTGGGGCAAATTGCTTCTGCTCTAGGTGGGTGGCTTCATATTCTATCTTGAAAGAGTTAATGTGAAGAGCAAATGGTTGACCTTGTTCACAAATGATAAAGAATACCTTATGTCATTTTGCTGTGCACCCTCAATAAATACTATTGGCATTTATTCTAGAAGATGAATTATTGGGAAATTAATGCATGAGTATATTTAATTCTATTGAATCAGGTTGTGTTAGTATCTCTATTTTACAGACCAGAAAACCTGAGACTGGAAATAAAAGTTCATACAGATTGTCTGAACACTTTAAGGGCAACATAACTTACTAATTTTACAAGCTCAAGCAATACACTATAGTATATAGAAGTATACTACATAGACGTATATAGAAGATTTATCATCAGCATTCAAAACTTTTATAAATAATGTGTTTTTGGAATAGTACAAATCTAAAATTAATATATATATATAATGCATATTTAACAGATGGTATCAACAGTATTCCCTGGAAACATTATTTCATTCAAATCACATAAATGAAAAGGATCATTCTTTATAACAATTTTGACAATATTCAGGGTTAACTAAAATATTTTGAAAAATAGCATCATGCATTGGGTAGGAGTCTGTAATAATGAGTAGGGAGACCACGACATATTGTTGACTTTTTATTTTACCTATTTTGCTATGATTTCAACAGAAAAGAATAAATAGAGGATTAATTTTTTCACACTACAAAGTAAGTCTATTAGGCTGGCAAAGCCACGTTACAAGCAGTCCCAGCTACTTCCAATGACCAGGTGGCCACAAAGCCCATGGAATTTGCTCACATTATATTTTCTTCACATGTATGAAGTATTTTATTGTCTCAAAAAAGCATTATCATCCATTTGATTTTTCACAGCAGTACTAAAAGGAAGGAAGGAATAAGTGAACAATTTTCAGATAAGAAGGTAACTGGCTCAGAGAAGCCACAGGGATAATAAGGGATGGGGGTGTGGAGGGGTGGAGAGAAAAGGGGAAGGAAAAGGAGAGGGAAAAGGAAAAGAAGAAGAGGGAAAGAGAGAGAAGGGGAGAGTTGGACTGAAGGAAGGAGAGAAAGAGTGAAGGGGAAAAGGAGAAGGGAGAGGAAACACTAGATGGTTTCCAGATTCCTGGGTCTTTGCTTTCCCCTTAGCATCAGCACCTCCTTATCAGTATGTTAAGAGGAGGGAATAAATGGATAAAGAGAGACAAAGGAGGAGTGCAAAGCAAAGGGAAGAAAGGGAAAAATGAAGGGAGCATATAAGTGAATTAATATGAATGCAAATCTCTAAGCAAAGCAAGATCCTAAAAGACATGAGTTTAAGTAGATCCACAGACATCCAAAGTATAGTTCTTAAGTTTTAAGGACTCTTGAAGATCTCTGATGATCTGATAAAGCCATGGATGCTCTTACCAGAAAAGTGTATGGATACATACATATACACACACATATATATCCACATGCATATATGCAAACTTACATACACACAGTATTTTACACGTAATTTTAGTGTTTCCATTGCATCTCCATATCTAGTGCTAGGTCCCATTTTAAGAACACGCCTTAAAAACAGAAGACCCCTCAGCTCTCCATGCACCATGATTTGCAGATCTGGAACCAGAGGGTGGTTCCACATCAGTGCAGGTGCCTGCAGCACTGTATGCTGTACACCGTGTGCTGTAGAGACAAGGGACATGGTTTCCGATCAGAACAGAAATATCTCTGAATCCCTTCTGCTACCACCCACTCCTCCACAATATGTCCAAGCTCAATAGAAAACAAAGCAATTTGCTACACCCCACACTGAAACCATTATCTGTACTGGAACACAAAGCTTCCAATCAAACCAAAAAAACTGAAATGGAGGATAAAGGTTTGAGAAAATTTTGACTCTGCAAGGATTGAATCACTATGACTAAAAATCACTGAAGATTCTTTTAATATGTCACAATAAGGGTATATAATAAAAGAACCAAATGCACAGCTTTTGGCAATTCTGGCACTTATTGTGGTACTCTGGATTGATCATCTAAATTTTTTACATTCAAGTCTCCTTAAATTTATTGTGAAAATTAGTTACATTAATGGATTCAACTAATGAAATACAAGTCAGACGAACACTTTCAATAAACATCACATTTGTCATTTTTAAAGTGGGTTTAATGATATTACCTATGTTTAAAGAAAGTACTAGCATGGTGAGCATTAAATTGAGTAATGCATTAAATAAACCTAATACAGTGTCTGGTATATAGGGAAAAATAAGTATTAGTCCTTGACAAAATGGAGATGTCATCAAAGGTAGGAATCATTAACTTGATTCTAAGAACTGAGTTCTGAATGAGTTTTACTTTTCTTGCTATGCAGACTGCCCAATTGCTGTGGGTGAGGGAATGAACCATGTGGTCTCCGTCCGCCTCTAATATTTTATCAGTCTTAGAATCCACTAACACGCAAAGGTTAAAATACCTAGGTACTTTAAATAGGTTATTTGAGTCATCATCACAACTCTGGGAGAACTAAGAGTGACTAGCATTTATATTTGGGTACTGCTCTAATAGTTACATTAACATTATCCTATCTCATTCATAGTAATCCTATGAAGTCAATATTCTTATAATCTCTATGTTGCAAAGAAACAGGCGTAGAGAGACTGGTTTACATTCAAGCAGGTGGAAAATGGCAGATTTGGGCTTCAAACTCACACAGTCCGATTTTTAGAGTCTATGTTCTTAAACTCTAAAAGCAGTCTCTCAAGGGGAAGACATTTTTTTTCCAACTTATGAACAAGAAAATGTTACCCCAGGTACACAGCTAGTAAGAAAAATCAGGTTAAGAATCCAGACTTGTCTGGCACCAGGACTGTGCTTTTCATCCTGCATCATGCCACAGGGGTGTGTTCCAAGATTGGAGATAGAAACAGGCAACCAAGGCAAGATTCAAGGGTGACGAGGGCTAAAGTAGAAGGCTCTAGACCACTGAGCCAACAAGATAGAGCTCTAAATACAATGCGCTTTTCTGTCATCATCTAACTCCTCCACATCATCTAAGTCCTCCACAACACCCCTGAGAGAGCAGCAGTAACTACACTGCTCAGGGTTTCAGACTCTAGAAGGAGTTTCTTGGTGGTAAGACATAATCAGAGATGTCCCCTAATCTCCAACCTGCTACTGGCTTTCTCTGTTTTGGTTCTGGCTCTGTGACCATGGATGGTCAAACCTCATCTCCTTCAAATCATTTGTTTTGCTCAGAGATCTCAGGAATAAAAGCTGCTAGTGGCCACTATAACCAAATGTGGGGAGCAGAAACGATGGCCATCCCCAGTTCTTTTAATCAATGAAAACCAAAGGTCACTAATTAAATTTCCACTTGTAAATGATGTGCTGAGCACTTTGGCAAATGATATACAGTCAAATTGAACAGTCCTTGTCTTCAGCATTTATGAATGATGTCAACTTTGTAAATGAGCCCGAATTACAGGTGTATTTTGGAAAACACAATTAAAAGTACTTCACAATACACAATAGACTTGAGGATCAAGATATTAAAATGATCTTGTTTAAATATTTTAACAATAGGACAGCTCTACATCTTCCCCCAAAGGTCCTAAAACACAATCTATCACACTATGTCCCCACTCAATTCCCAACAAATTGAGAAAAATTCTGAATCTGACACTGTAGGTCTAATCAATGAGATCCTATTCTTCCTCTTCCACCACATACCCCTGAATACTATTATTAGAAGCAAGACAAACTCATCATTGTCTCAAGAGTGCAGCCAGTATTTCCTGCTACCACGGGGTTGTTCACATAGCTGTTTCTGTGATGTCCTGACTCAAAAACCTGTTTCTCCTTCAAGGCTCAATTACTACTATTTTTTTTTCATTAACCTTTTCTCTTCAACCCTCCAAATAAAAATGATCTCATCCTCTCCTGAACCACCAAAGGTCTTTGTAAGATATATTGTGTATATGTACATAACATAAACATAATATATAGTATTTCTAATGGAGTTTCCTATTACATGTGTATTTCTCTATTAATTTTATAATGATAATTTGTTATGCTTTTGACCTGTTTACCTAATTCCCCAAATTGGGTCATTAACTTCTTAGGATCAGTGACCTAAGGATGAAATTGCCTTCATAACCTCTATTCTGCCTGATGCAGTGCTTACAACACAGGGATTCAATAATCATTTACCAAATCATTATTGCAATGATAGAATGATCCCTTATGGAGTATCAATTGTGAGTCAAGAATGAAAATCACATGTTATAACTAATTCAATTTTCAAAATCCTGTGACTTAAGAAAATGAAGCTTAACAAGCCTAAATAAATTTTTAAGATTACACAGCAAGGAGAATTCCCTACTCGACACAGTAACAGGTGCATTTTGGATCTAAATCCAAATTTATTAGATTCCAAACAGGGGCCTCAATTCAACATCCTACAAAAGTGAAAAAAATTAAAAAGATATATGGCTTTTACTTTTTAGATAAATTTAGCAAGTATGAAACAAGACTACGACTGTGGTAGTGAGTAGAGCTACTTTTCAAAATTCATCTAAAGGATTAAGATGAGTTTTGAAAGTTTAAAATATGTATTATAAATAACCTTTAACAACTTAGTCCAAGAAATATAAAAGATGGAGTAAAGTGACTGCACATTTATTTAGAAAAAAAATTCATGAGTAAACTGAATTTGCATATTGTAATAAAAAAAAGGCACAGGCTTGTAAGTTTGACAGAGAAAGGTCTAGTGTAACATTTATAGCCTGGTCCTTGGCAAGTTACTCAATGTTTCTAAGCCTTAGTTTTCCCAAGTGTTAGGTGATAATTATTTTCATAGACAATGCAAATATTAGGTGACTATAAGGTACCTAATTCAAAAAATGATGGTCACTGCTAATAGAATTATTAATAATATTATTTTCAAGCAAAGCAACCACGTTAACCAGTGTTCTTAACAAGAATGAAAATGCAGAGCCGCCATTACTGACCCCAGCATTCCCCAGTGTGAATGTGTTATATGGAAGAGCAGAAAGGGAAACAAAGGCTAGAAGCACAGTTCTTCGTCCAAATCCAACACTTTCTCCTCTTCAGACTGATTGCCAAATTCTCTCTCTTGTAGCTAAACAACTGAAAGTCGAAACGTGGAAATCAGGTTGGATTCTCCCCTTTAAAGGCTCTCAGTTTTATCTAGATATCTACCCATCAGTCATTTCCCCTCTTCTTGCAGGGATATGTTCTTTAGAAGCAGTGGAAGAAACTCGCATTTGGCATCAGTCACATGGGCATACAAACACCAAGCCCATCCTTTTAGTCTTCAGGTGTCTCAGGTTTATTTTTATCTTCTATGGTCACTGTCCTTGCATATTAATTTCAAATAATATCTCCAGAAAGCTTTGCTCTGAGAAATATACATGGCTCTGATTACTCAGTGCCCAGCACAGAGCAGGCACCCATAATGACTAGTGAATTCCTATTTCCCTCTCAGCTTCCCCTAAGATGAGAATAATTCACATTTGGGGGTCAATATGTTCTTGCCTCTAACTGGCATCTGCCACCCTGGTTGGAAGGTTAGATTTGAAAAGGTTATCTCATTTAAATAAGACACAGACCAGTAATTACCAAGGACAAGTTACAGACATTAATGACTATGGTAGCAACCAAACCAGTGACCTGAAAGTGACAGCCTCTTTTCTTTAGAATAAAATATCCTTGAAAACACCCCTGAGCTAACTGGTCTCTTAGAATACAGGTGGCTGGAAACTCAACATCTGCAGAAAGCAAAAAGAGCCTCAAGAGAGACCTTTTCCCCCTCACCTTCCAGCTTTTCAAATGGAGGAGAGAACACAAACATGAAAATGGAGTAAGGTTTCTGACACATTTTATCAAACCACAAAAAAATATTTTCTGGTGGAAGGTCTAACTCTTTTCTAACCAGTATGCGGAAGCTGAATTTGAAGTCAACTATCAAAGCACCTGTGATAAACAGTTTCTTTGTAATTATGAAGAAGTTCCTTGATTTTTTTTTCAGGGAATTCCATTGTGTGTGTAAAAACCTTTCATTATTTCGTAAATTATTCAACAGTTCCCCTTAAATCAAAGAAAACATGAATATCCAAACCTAGTACAAGGTTCTTAACATTCATTATGGCAATTTATACATTTAACAACTGATAATAAACCTCCTTTTCCTGTTTGTTTAGTAAGGAGGAAGGGAAAAGTAGGCAGAGGGAGAGGGAGAGGGAGAGAGTGAGAGAGAGAGAGAGAGAGAGAGAGAGAGAGAGAGAGAGGAACTTCTAATATTTTGACAATATTAAAGAAACGATATGTACTGAAAAAACCACCACCAATTCTCTTACCAATGACTTTGCACCACATTCACATGGGTAAGTTATTATCCTAATAATTACATTATGTATGTGTGTGTGCCCATATGGACACACACACACACAGAGTTCATAAATTTAAAAGGCATTCTCAGCAAGACTCTAATAGAAAAAGACTTAAGCTGGCCAGGGAGAGGAGCAGCTTTTAAATAAATCTTGTAATTTAGGCACAGTTCCTGCTTTTTTAGCAAGCACTGCTGCTGGAACCTCTTCATTTAGGTATTTTCTTTTTAGATATTTGTTGTCTGGTCAGCTTAGTACCATGGGCACTTTCACCTGTAACCGAAGGATGTGGAAAATAGGAATAAGCTCCTGGGAAGCAGGAGTTCCTTCCACACCCCAGCAAGTAATCCCCCTCTTCCTCTTGCCAGCCCGGCTGCTGTTCATCTCTCAGCCTCAACCTGAGGAGGCCAGTGGGGCAAGGCCATCGGGTGGATGAGGTCAAGATTTATGCCAAGGGTTCACCTCCTCCCCAGGCCCGACCTCCCACTCACCGCCTCCTACAACCCCCTTCCTGCCCATCCCCCTTCCAGTTCCCAACAGTGTAGCCACCGCAGGGGGTGCGGGGGTGGCATGTAGGGAGAGGTAGGGGCTTCCCTCCGTTGCAACCACCCCTGACGTGCCCTAGAAGAATGTCCTCTGGGGAAGGGGCTTCCCACAAGTTGGAGGAACTTAGAAAGCAAAGACAGCCGCGCCCCGACCCTCCGCGGGGCCCCAACCCTGAAGGCCAGGTTGGGAAGATGGAGTGAGAGGAGAGCGCGAGCACTCCGAGCTTACCACGAGCACCGGGACGCCGGCGGCCAGCGAGTACAGGAGCGCGGGGGGCACGGCGCTGCTGTCCTCCGGGCCCGGGTAGGGCTTGCGGTAAGCGCTGTCGTGGCAGAAAAAGCCCTGCACGTTCACGGTGAACGTGTCCGTGTACTCGAAGTAGTACGCCAGCATCACCGTCCCTGCCATGATCACCATCTGGAAATAAAGCATGCTGCTGGAGAGCGCCGCGGGCAGCAGGGGCATGCACGCCTCCCGGGCCGCCGAGCCGAGCGGTCGGCGGACGCGGCGGGCCCCTCCTGGGTCCGCCGAGCAGCCACCGGGGGCGCGGCCGCGGGGGCGACGGGAGGACGAGGCGCGGGAGGAGGGATCCAGCCGCTGGAGGATGAGGCGGAGGCTGGCCCCGGCTTCCAGGCGCCGGCAGGCTGCGGAAGAGGCGGCTACCCCCGGACGAGCCCCCGCTCCCCTCCCCGCCCCCTGCCCGCCGCAAGCGCCGCCCGCCCGGGCGCGGGGTCGTGCGGGAGGGCGGGGAGTCCCGGGCGGCGGGCAGCGGCCGCCACGCTCCGACAAGAGACGGTTCGCGAAACTGCAGCGCCGGGTCAAGCCCCCTGGCCTTCCGGGAGGAGGCGGCGTCGGCGGACCGGGCGGCGGCAGCCGGGACAGCGGCGACTGTCCCCTTCGGAAGGCGGACGCAGTGGAGCTGGAGGAGCTCCTTGTAGGGGTAAAAAAGAAAGGGGTGGGGGGTGGGGGAAGACGAGACAGTAGATAAGGAGCTTCTAGAAACTCCCTTCTGAGGCAGCAGCTGGGCGGTTTAAGAAACCCGCACACGCCTGGGAAAATGGTGCTTGGACGCGTCTTCGGAGCGCAAACACCACCACCGCGCGAAGTGCCCGATGCGGCGTCCGGAGTTTCTGCCGGCTCTTCCGTGGATCCCTCAACCCCGCGAAGGACACACATCAAGCATTGGTTTGAGGACCTAAATTAGAAAAAATTATCTCAGGATTTTTTAGATTCGGGTTTTCACTGCCTCTTCCCAGGGCTGTGTATGTAGAAACACAGAAAACAATAGTTCGGTAGTTCCCTAAGCATCAGTTATTATCCAGCGGCCCTTTCCACGTTCACGTATTATTCTCCTCTTGGTCATTTTCAGTCCGTTTATTGGCTACTTGTGAGAAAAGACATTGCAGATTCCTGGGACCCAGCAGTGGCAGCCACCAGGGAAGGAAATGGGGCTATTTGCATCATCTTACTATTCAGAGTTCCGGAAACCTGCCCTGATTCCCCAGGGGTCTAGTGGAAGGAGAGGGAGACCAATTCGCGCTCACAGGACATGCATACAGAACACCCCCATACATGGGCATACACGTGTGTGCGTGGTCACATAAGTAGCTATGGAACTGTATGTATGTAAAGAGCGGCGTTTTGTGATTCCTTGTGAGTCCTTGCGTGCAACTTTAGGCAAGACTTGTCGGGGGTGGGAGTGCCGGTAGGGATGGGTCCTTCATAGTACCTGCCACTGCTCACGGTTTCCACTCCAGAGAGTTGGTAAGTCTACATGTATGCAAAGTAAGAGGATGACAGTTTTCCTAGAGCCCTGCCCTTCTCATTAAAGCACAGAATTGCCTTAGTGGGTTTCTAGAATGTTCATACTTTTTTAATGAATTGTAGCTTGATGATTTTTTAGAGGTGGACCCGTATCATCAGGAAAAAAGCAATATTGTTAAAGCAAAAAAGACCATTTAAATTTGACAAATTGAGGATGGGATCATAGTGGTTATGTGAATTTCTTTAATACAGAATACCTTCCCCTCCACATCTTACAAAGTTCATTTAATAGCTGATTGATGAACACTTACCAGGTAGACAGCACCTGTCAACATATATCACAAGCAGGTTTGGGCGGTGGGAGTATACTGTTCTTACATAGACAAGAGTGGCTTACCATATTTAATGAAACTGTAACTACTACAAACTACATGGTTTAATGGTCCATTCAGAAGATTTTTCTAAGACTGTAAGGGTGTTTAAACTGTTCTGTAGTTCTAAATAGGAACCCCTCAAACCTTCGAATTTTTGAAAGAATGGTGTTAATTCTTAAGTGTAGTTTTTAAGGGTAATTTTGGATTTCAGAAAATCTAATGAAGGTAATTCATTCAGCTATTGCATACATGCATTGTTTTCAAAATTAAAGTGCATTTTAATGCATTTTTAATGTGTATTGAGTGCAGTATCTTTCATATCACAAAGCAGGGTCCCTATGTCTGACCTATTCACTGCTCTGTCCCCAGTGTGAGCCCTGTATGATACATGGTCAGTATTCCAAAAAGACCTATTGGATAATGAGCCTACTCCTTCTCTAAGAACATTGGGAAAGTGTTTTCAATCACAATCTTTATGTCCCCAGATAAACATAACCTGCATACTCACCTGGCACACTGATTTTGAAGGTGTAATATTGTTGTAGGAGCAGTGACTCTGGTTTTGTCTCAGCTCAAATCCTAGTTCTGCCACTTACCAACTCTGAACACTTAAGCAAGGTTCTTGATCTTCTGCCTTAATTTCATCACCAAATTGGATAATTCTTGTAACTATAAGATTGATATGAGGATTAATGGTGCTCAATTCATTCTCCACACATATGAATATCATATTTCAATTCTATGAAATTTAACTCCTAGGCGTAAGTACATCTAGCCTATCTTAACTCATTCATCTTAATCAAGTTATCACTAGTCACTTGTAATTTTATTATTTACAAAATTTTTCAGGGTGTACCCATATTTCTGGAAGTGTATATATTTTTCTATAGATTTTTTCACATTCTTTCTTCATTTTCAGATGTTGTCTATCTGAGGAATAAGGCTTTTTTCCCTTCACAATTCTCAATATTCCATTATTTGTCTGTATGAGATGGTAAAATACGGTTATTGACTGATTCATGGTTGAGTAATGATCCAATGCTGAAATTCAAACTTACTAGTGAAATTTAACTCATGTTACAGAGATACTAACATTAAATTCAACTTCCATGAATATTTGAGCAGATTGTTTATTCATAGAAATGGTATGAGGTGGATGAAAGAACATGAGCTATGTGCCCTTCAGCTGGTTATTTTACCTTCCTGAGTCTGAGCTTCTTTGGGGACAAAATGAACTAATTTTTCTTACCTCTGGACTTATTTTGAAAATTAAATGAAAATATGTAAATTATCTGACTCAAAGAAAGTATTTACTTAGTGTGCTGCTTCACTTTATTTTAAGTCATTTTAAGCTAATCTTTTCCATAATATATCTTTTGAAATAAAAAAAGAAAAACTTTGGAATCCTGTTCCAATTCTTAATTTAATTTTCTGTTTCTTGATAAAAAGTGGCACAATTCATATTTAATCCTTTGGAGTCCTGTCTGAATTCTTAACTTAATTCTTAGGCATATCTTCGTTCTTCCAAATATATCATAGCAGTCAATCTTAATAAAATATCACCTTGCCCTTAAAACTCTCATCTCAGCTTCTACCAAGATGGGTAATCTAGATAAAAATGTGGCATGTATAACTCTTTTATTTCCCAGATTCTAGTGATTCATGTTATATTCCTAAATACGTGACTTAGCACCCACTCTCATCTATCATGTTTTTTACCCGTAGAGTATGAACCATGATAAACACAAACAAATTTGGTTGGAATTATTGGTCAACTCCAGTGCTTCTCGTCTGCCCACCCTAATACTCAGGTTCTATTAGCAACTAGTAAGATGCTAGAACAGCATGGAAAGAAGCAATCCTTATCTATGTAGTTTATAACTTTTCTTCCACAGATAGAAGACAAATGTACAAAAAATTGAGGTAGGAGGGCCCTTCAGTTTGGTAGCAAGTGCGAAGACAACTGAGTGGCCCTTGAGGGGCCAGGCATCGAATGTTGTGGAGAGCTAGATTAATAAATGCATTCTTTTTTAATTTTGAAAACCTAAGATGCCTACCACAAGGCAATAGGAGATGTGCCTGGTTCTTCAATAGTCTTACTAACCGGGTTCTATACAACAACTCTCTGACTACCCAGAGAGTCTGATTGATATGTTCTACTAAGGCCCAAGAACTTGACCCTCATTAGTTTCTAAATCAAAAGTTTTTGACAAAGACGCCTGAGCATTTCCAAGGACCAAAGCATTCTCATGTATATTCATGTATTACAGGTAACTCAAAGGTAAACCTAGGCATTTTCTTAAAATTTTCTCATTCCATGTGCAAAACTAGAAAAAAAATATTTCAATTCATAGCTGAGATAGTGAGGTACGAAGGATTCAGAACACAGGCAAAATAGGGAAGACTCTTCAAAAGAATAGAGTCCTCCCTTGTGGAGTAGCTGGATTTGGTCATTTGCCTCCAAATGACACAGGCTACATACCCCTGGGTTCTGAGGGTGGGACGTAGAGGGCAGGACAACCGGTGTGAACAACTAAATGAAAAATAAACAGTGATCTTCCTCCTCTCTTCCTGCCTGCCTGCCTGCTGCTATCTTCATTCCTGCCTGCGACTTCCCTTTAAAAAAAAAAATCTGTATTCATAATACTCAACCTGAGCTGGAGATGTTTAATGAGATTAGAGGTGTGAAAGACGACTTTGTACTAATGAGGAATTTTAACTATTACCATTTAGATTGGTTTAAAGAGCTCATGAGAATAGATTTGGAGTTTTAGGTTTATTTGTTTGTTTTTAAATAAGCCAAGTAACTGCTTTTAGAAAAAGGAAGACTCTTTGGTGATTTAGTCTCACAATTATTGAAAGGCAATACCTTTTAAATTTTATTGATTTCTTTTTTTAAGAGAAAGGAAGACAGGCAGGCAACTGGCAGGAAGGAAGCAAGAGGAAGAGGCATTTTATTTATTTAGTTGTTCATTTTCAGTTGTCCCCTGCCCCACACCATCATCCTGGACTGCAAACCTGGGTTGAAAGTCAATATCTTAACAGGTCTTTATTGAACTAGATCTAGAAAATGAACAAATACATTTAACTTGTTAACTTCCAGACAATCTGAGGTAGAGAATGTCTTGAAGTTTGAGTGAGAAATAGGAGTTAGAACTCATCAACATCTTCAAATTAAAGATAGGAATATTTGGTTTTACATCTTAAATACCACAATGCATCCTCATAGAGTGATCTTCAGTGCTTAGCTTAGAAGCAGGCTACTTTTTCTAGAAAACAGAGAAAACCAGCTAGTATAATAATTTGTATGTCTCTTTGAAGTTCCAGCTATAATGAGATGCTTACCTCAAAGACCAGATGTTTCTGACCTGGACAAGTGGCCCTTGCCATCAGCTAGAACCACTAAGATATCTTTAAAGTGGATTACTCCAAGACTATATGACAATTATTCTAGCCTACATTTCCAATACTTTAAGTTTTCACTTTTAAAACAGTTACTACAAACAAAGAGTATATTTTATTAAATAACCTAATTATATCTCATGGAAGGTACAGGCATGAAATTGAGGGATTAAATAAAGGAGCCAAAATATAAAATATTAAGCCAGGGAAAGAGTAGAGAAATTGAACCAATACATTATCAACTGAGTACTCATTCATTAAAGTAAAATTTTTTAATTATTAAGTTAGCAAAAGTTAATTGGAACATGCCAAAAATACTTGTGGCCATGGCAATCACTTAGCCTCTGACTCTCAATTTGCTCAAATGTAGAAATGGGTTAATGGAATCTTAACTGTACAAAAAGACATTGACAGGCTTATATTTATAAAATACTTTGTAAATATGAAAGCACTGAGTAAATATGCATTGGAAAACATAATGATGAAGACAGAGTGCCTTAATCTACAAGGGTCCTGAATTTTCTCCCCAGCACTGAGTTCTAATTCACAAAAACTCATTAGTTGCTGCCTAGGTGTTTCCATGTCTGGTGAATATTGGATTGTTTACCATATGTTTCAATGATCAATAACAACAGCATGTTTTTGTTAAGTATAAATCCATGGATTCATAACATCAGGGGACATTTCAATATATTCATGTTTCCTGAGAATAATTTTGATTATTAAGGAAAAGGACATAGGAGAATGTCAGAGATATTTGATGTTTAAGTCTAAGGATGAGGGACTCAACTACATTTATATCTTTGCTCTGTAGCTTCATAATTATGGGACCTTGGCTAAGACATTTTAATTTCTCAGGTTCTATATAGTATCGTAAAATGAAGAGTATGTCGTCTGCTTCACCAAGATCTAATACAGAACCTAGACCATTTATAACAATAAATGATGACGATGGTTATTGTTAACCTTCTATTATAATTAATCATGCCATTGCTAGATTGGCAAGATTTCCATTTAGAAATGTGTCTGCATGAAATCCTGAACTCTTTGTACTTTCATGTTACGTGAAGACACCTGAAAGCCATTATTTGTGTTACGATAAGTGAGGACAATCCAAAACAAAATCACAAATTCTGCTAACATTTTGGGAAACAAAGTTTCTTTAGTAGTGATATGGAACAGTCCAGCAAACTATGCTGATAACACCTGCTGCAAGTCCCTTGTCGAAAATAAAAATTATAAAAGATAATCAGCATTCATTGTCCTTCAATGTGGGATTATATTTGAAACAAATATATAGCAGAAACAAAACACTCAAAATGGTTCCTTAATTCATACATGGACAATAGTCAACTAGTAGTTTAGTATCAGATGATTTTCAGAATGCTATTTCAGTGAGGACATCAGGACTTCAGGCTTAATTAATTTCTGCCCTAAATTTCATCATACTTAAGACTATTATAGTACTGGATATTTTCCCCTCTGAGGGTTTACAATATTTTTTGGTCAATGAAATAAATGTCTTAATTGCTGAATTGGATAGTGTTAAGTAGCAGTAACATTATCTTTTAAATATTAATATTTCTACACTGTACCATTTTGAAAGAAAGAGAAAGCATTTGAAAGATTCTTATCACTGAGTGTATTGTTTTCTGATTATCACTATTATTAAATAAAGCATGATTAGCCATATTTTATTATATCAGTTATGTCACTATTAAAATCAACGCTTAATGTGTAATGGTGTCTCCAATTTAATGTAATGGATAAAATAAAATAAGTTTGTTTTTCGCTCATTGATGACTTGTTTTAATCATTCTGGTTCAAACAGAACTCTAATAAAAATAGAAGACCATGAATAGTAAAACCTTAATTAATGTCATAAAACTGTCATAAAATAGGGTAACCTGGGGGTACTACTGCTACTATTAATAGAGTTGTCAGAACTCTTCAATTAGCAATCAAATTGTGCTGAATATACTACTTTTTTCTTTGATGACCTGACTTGGGGTCATTATTTTGAAGCAGGTTCTTCTGTTCATCATTGTAGCAGTGCAAGATGTAGAAAGTAGAGTTTTCTCAGTGCTGATGGGAGGGTAAACACTGGGCATTTTGTGAAAAAAAAGCCTGAAAATGTTTTATTTTCTTGAAATTTATTTCTTTATTTACTTATGAAGTGATCACATATGCCAGAAACAGGAGGCAGGGTTCTCTTCACAAATCTCTGATCCTCACAACAACTCCCACATTTTTGAAGAGATGTGACAGCTTCAGTTTTGGTTTTTCTGTCTTCCAAAAAGTAGCATGCAGAATCTATTGCTAAAGCTTTTCCACTCAGTTGAAGCTTCCAATGTGTGTGGAGTTTGAATAAACAAGACTTTCACTAATCAAGATGCCCATTTGTAATCCTACAACAGCATAAAATTGAAGTTGCTCTGGAGTGACACAGAGATTTCATTCTGGTCTTTAGTGAACTTGGCATGAGACCAGAGGCTGGAGGAATAGATGTCCCTACATCCCTTTAACATTTGGTAGCTCAGTTTACATACTGAACCAGGGATGGAAGTTTAAGGGAGGATTGGGGATCAGCACCTGTAACAGTCTGTATGGATTATGATAGCAAAAAATTTAAAAAATGAGTGACTTAATCAAGATGCAGAACTGTATTTTTACAGTTCTAGAGGCCAGATGTCCAAGATCAAGATACAACTAGAGTTGTTTTCTAGTGAAGTCTCTCTTTCTGGCTTGTAGACAGTGCCTTCTAACTGTGTGTATACATGACCTTTCCCCTGGTCTCTCATGGAGAAAGAGAGAACTCTGGGGTCTTTTCCTCTTATAACACAAATCCCGTTTGATTAGGCCCCACTGTTATTACCACATTTAAGCTTAGTTATCAACCAAAAGACCTGTCTCCAACTAGTGTCACATTGGAGGGTATTGTTTCAATGTATGAATGCTGGGGGTACATAATTCTGTTTATAAAACACACATAGCTCTCCCAATTCAATATATTAGAATGTTTTATTAGATTGAACCATATGAAACTGTCATTTCTACTGATGAAAAGTAATTATTGGCAATGCCAAGTGGTTCAATCTATAAGCAATCAGTACAAATAGATTGTTTAAAACATTGGTGTAATATTGGCCTACAACACAGTATGAGTTTCAGGAGTACAGCTTCACACCTCAGTAATGTATCTACCACACTTCGTCCACCCCAAGGTTCTAGCTACCATCCAAATATGCTTGATTCCCTCCTCATGATTTTCAGACCATAAATGCTGGTATATGAAGAACAGTCTTACTCATCTGTGCACTCATAAGTATCAAATGAATAAAATATGGGGAACTGGGGCTAAGCACACACATTTTTTTATCTCTGAGTCAGAAATTTAATTGCTTCTTCTTGCTCATACTGATAAGGAAGCCAGATGCCACGCTCCAGGAATTGCAACAAATCAATTACTGACAAGTAATGGAGTCCATTATCAAGGAAGCTTAGAAATCAGCTTCATCAAAGGACTTTACCAATGCTCTCTGATTCATCCAAGTCTCCAACATATTGAAGTATTGCCTCCTCTCCTGCTGGCAATGACAAAATGACTGGAAACATAAAATATGCATATATCTTTTATCATCGTCAGGATACATAGACCCCGTGGTCTGCTGCTTCTGTTCAAAACAAATTAAACAAACCCTTGGTCTCTAGAAACTTACTCCATAAGATAACATTGGACCTGCAGAGTATGAAGACTAGTGTTTTTCACTTTTTTAGAAACATATTTATTAAGAAGATACATTTACAAAAAAACTGTACCAGGCATCGTGCAATAGATTGTCTCCTCTCTGCTCATAAAACAGATTATAAATAAATCAATGTTTTTTCCACACCTGAAATTCAGGAAAGTAAAAATTTCTTAAAATATCTACCATGCTACCCTAAGTCGGTAGCAGATGGGAGGGAAAACAGACACATTTGACTATTTACTATATGCTAGACACGTTACATGATTTAATCTTATTTAACTATTTCCAGACCCCTATGAAATAAATATCATTACTCCCCCATTCGGCCAAATCTGAATCTCATAGATACTTTCTCACTTGCCCATGATTCATAAGTAAGTAGCAACCCTAATATTTAAATCTAGCTGTTTCCCAAGAAATTTCTATTGCATCATATTAACTATTTTAATGTATTGTACCAATTCTAAAAACAGCATTATATTTATTAAAATACTGAATAAACAAACAGTGGTGTATTCATTTTAGAAAATAATATTCAATAATAAAAGAAATAGGTGCCCTGGTGGAGTAGCAGTTGGGTGCAGTCCACATACATCCCAAGGTCCTGGGATTGTGTCCAGGTGCCAGAAGAAACAGCCAAGATGAAAAGCTATATGAAATAAAGAAAATGCTTCTTACTCCCCTGTCTTCCTGCCTACCTACTTCTGCTTGCCTTTATTACTTCCTGCATGTTTCCTTTAAAAATAATAAAAAAGAATACAAATCCACAACTTGGATGAATCTCAGAGGTATGTGCTTAGTAAAAGATGCCTGTCTCAGAAGATTGTATGATACAATTCCATTTACATGTCACTCTGCAAAAAGTGATGGCGAACAGAGCAGTAATTGCCAGGGGCTAAGAATGGTTTGTGGTGTGATTATAAAGGAATAGCAAAAGCAGTTCTTTGGGAGTGATAGAACTATTCTGCATCCCAATTGTTGTGACAATTATCTGAACTGCACATGGGCTATAATTCATAGAACTGTACACCAAAATGTCAACATTTAAAAGGAAATGCTTGAAGCATGGAAAAGATACTACTCTGCTAATAAGACTTGATATTTTTATAGTTTGTTTTTACACATTAATATAACATGTTTTATAACATGTTTCCATGTGGAAAGGTATAAATTTTCTGACTCATCTACATTTGAAAGATCATAAAATATTATGGTTAGGTAAAATGGAGAGGGGGTACGCATCTGAAACAGTCTTTTGGAATGTATATTCATATACATTACATATATATAGCACTTGTACTATTTTTAATTTTATTGAAGTACATTATATGGATTAAAGATGTGCATCATCCTAAATCAACAAATTCAACATCTGCATAAAATATATTGTTTACCACCAAGAGTTCAATTCTCTCCTTCACTGTGTAATTGACCTTGTTTACCCGATTTGCCCACCCTCCTCCCCCTTCCCTTCTGGTAACCACTAATTTGATTTTACAGACCAAGAATCTATTTTTGTTTGATGTGGCTCATTTATTTGTTTGGTTTCTCTGTATGCCACACGTGTGAAATCATATGATGCCTGCCTTTCTCCTTCTGACTTACCTCACTAAGCGTGTGTGTGTGTGTGTGTGTGTGTGTATTCCTAGGGAATAATATGAACATTTCAGACAAGAAGTCAGTGTATTAAAAGGAGCATCTCATCCAACAGAGGAACATATATGCTCCTGCCAGAGCTCCTTCCCATCACAGCTGGTGCAAAACAGGTATCTTGTCCTCATGCCTAGTGGAAATTCCTGTGGGAAATTAGGGAAGTAGGAAAGAGACATTGGGAAACACTCACAGACAACATTTGTAACACCAAAGACTAGAAAATGGAGTTTTGTTGGAAGCTGGATCTAGTGGAAGGAGGGACTTCCAGAACTGAATTGTCAGAATTAGGTAGTGGGTCATCCTGTGGCTATATCCAATGACCATGTCCCCTTGCCTAAATCTAACAGCTTAGTCAGGAGTGGTTTAGGAATTTTTATTACTGAAGGTCAGTGACAGAGGGAGGAAAGGAAGGAAGTAGCCCTTTCAGTGGTTTTTCTACAATGTCAAAAGATTATTGAGTGTTCCCATGTTATTAAATGAGTTAATGTATATGAAAAGAATGCAACAAATTATAGATTATCACAGAAGTGTTAGTTATTATTAACCTTGAAACTGGGTGACTGACTCAACAGAATACATTAACCTAGAGGATTAACATTTGTTAAGTAACCCAAATACCAAATTCTCAGTTATTTAAATTTTTAAACATGCATTTCAGGTTGACATAATACATATGTGCCTGCACATTGGGCAAATATTCATTCTGCACATTAATAAACACATACAAATGAGTTGAAAATTGTGAATTAGTAAAACCACAGCAGCTCATCTTGATGAGATTATCCTTTCAGAAAAATCTATTAAAATGCAAATATGTTAAATAAATCAAATTTGGGGGGTCACATTTTCTGGGGAAGTACAATCTGTTAGCAATATTGCATCTCTACAGGATTTCCATGTGAATTGTACTAATGATGTGCAGACTGAGTGCAATGAAAGAAAATTTCTGAGACTGGGTTTCAGCTTTAGCAGATGTTATATATCCTAATAACTGTATCAAAAGGAGATGGATAAAAACCTTCACACACACTTTACTTATCTTTGCTAGAAAGGAGCTGCTTTATAATGAGCAATTCAGAGTAAAAATAAGGAAGCACATACTTTAAAAAAACATAATTCACATATATCAAAATATTATGTATATTTACAATATTGCACTAATAATGTCTTTTGCTGGGCATACTGGGTAAAGGCTTGAGTCCTGTTTTAACAACGACTTTCACAGGCAGAGCTTTTCTGCACCCAACTGATTCACTGACGATAGTGAGGCTATCACGGTTGATTCATCTGTGGCTCCCAGGCTTCTCAAATGAAGACTAAGATTCAGACTGAGATAGTAAACAGCTATTTGGTTTTTCATCACTACCTCATTCGGCCCCATGCTTAGTCTTATCCTTCTGAAGTTGACCAAGCATAACTGTTCAAAGTCACTGTCTGGAGTAATCTAGAGCACCAGGAAGCCTGACAGTCTCCAAACATGCATGTGTTTGTGTGTGTGTGTGTGTCCTTTTTTATACACATCCAAGCACTAGCACCCCTGACAATATTCTGTGACTCTGCCCCTCTTCACTCCTGACAGAATACCTAAACTTTGCTGCACAAGAGTTAATAGAAAGCGTTTTAGAACTTTTGCTGCCCAGGTCACATGCCACACCAACTAAATCAGAATGCCTGGGTGCGGGGGGGTGCGGGCCCAGATAGTGGCAGTTTTTGTTGTGGTTGTTTTTAATAATTCCTAGGTTGATTCCGGTGTGCAACAACATTTAGGAACCATGGCTTTATGGCCAAGCTGACATAAAGCATAGTGCCTGATATATTGTGAGAGTTATTTGGATACTGGTTTGTATAATAATTTATAAGGTGAGGGACACAGACACAAATGATCAATTGGGAAGCAGGGGCTATGATCCAAAAATGCAAGAGTGACCTTTTTAAAATTCAGTGTTAATATCATTGCCCCATTGTTTAAACACTTCAGTGACATTTTGTAAAATATAGAAAATACTCCTTAACAGAATGTGTAAGGTCCCACATGGCATGACTCTACCTACCTTTTCAGCTCCCCTCCTCTGTGCCATATTCCCTCCCAAATCTGTTATCAGATGGTCTTGGCACGGATGGTCACCAAGTGCCTACCTCAAAGAGGAGCAAGGAAAAATAACTCCCAGGGTCCTTTCTTTAAGGCTCCTGGCAAATGAGAATATCAGGCATGGAAGGAAGCAAAGTGAAGAGTTTCATTTGCAGCAAGAGAAGGATAAGCAAGCAGGTGTCCTTAGGAAGAGGGGCCCCAAATGGGCTGCCAAGTGGGTTTGTCTAGGGGTCTTTATCCCCTCCTAAAGGCTCCTGTACAACGGTGATTGGCGGTAGCCAGGGCCCAATATGCTAATGAAGCATTCAAAATCGGGTTTCCTGTTTGTTCTTTCTCATGCTAATGAGGCACTCTAGTACTGCTCTTCTGATTGGGCCCATTTTGGCCACCCTTGATTGGTCCTCCTAATATTCTGTGCTGTTCCTGCCACCCCCATCCCCACGCCCCGATTTCCAGCTAAGGTCAGTTGGTATTTCCCCGGGGGTTTTTCTTTTCATAGATCTTCCCACAGACCCCTATTCCAGCCTACCGCGTCTACCTTAAATCTGCAATCTCTACTAACCAAGTTACCTTCAAACCTAAATATTTTCACATAGAGGATGCTGCTTGAGTGTTTCTTCCTGCCCTTTTTGCTTAATTTAGTTTTACTCATAATTTATAATTCAGTTGATGTGCCACTTCCAGAAAAGCTATCACTTATTTCCCAGTCCCTCCTATTCAGGCTCACATACATAGCACTCTTTTAGCCATTACTATTGTCTATACTGAGATGAAATTTTTGTTTGATCAGCCTTTGTCCACTGTTCTCAGCCCCATGAGGTCAAAAGCAATGTTTTATTTCTCTTTTGTATCTCCACTACCTAAAAATTTTCCTTGCACCTAGTATGTACTAAAAAAAATTGATGAATTCATGCAT
Organism: Solenodon paradoxus; assembly: GCA_004363575.1. Lineage (NCBI taxonomy): Eukaryota > Metazoa > Chordata > Mammalia > Eulipotyphla > Solenodontidae > Solenodon > Solenodon paradoxus. The sequence continues at coordinate 147,488 of RJWH01000709.1, forward strand.
GATAAATAAGGAGTAAAATAGGATGGTAGAGGCACAAATTGAAGAGAAAGTATAAGTAGAAGAGACATTAAAAAAATAGCATAATAGAAACCAACAAGAGTGATGAATACAAGATTCTACCAAAGATTTTTATCTGATTGGGAGGGGTTATATCACTGACCATACAGGAGAACATGGAATGGAGGGGTCTTAATATGGAGTGAGTTTAACATTATAAAATTTAGACACACATCGGACTCAGATTTGGGAATTATATACACAACAGTGATCATGCAAATAAGAATGAAGATTATCCCAAACTGTGTGTGTATATATATATGCAGTGTTATGTAAGATTACCCCAAACGGTATGTGTATATATGCAGCGTTGTGTTTCTTTATGGAGGGACTTGCACTAGAATAACATTCATGATTTCTTACTCATTTGTTCACAAGAGGAAGCAGTGCTTTATCTGACTGGAAGTGACAGAGACTGTCACTGGTTTAAGTTTTTCCACTGGGTAAATCTGAACTATTTAAAGATGAAAAGATCTGAAGATTCACCTCTATTTTGGGAGGGGAGAAGGCAACAGTTCTGGATATGTCTGTCCTACAAATCCAACTTGTTTCCTTGAATAATTTCCTTTACTCTCTGAGCTTGGAATAAGTGGAGAAGCAGAGAATATTACCATCCCTTTTTGGCCATGGATCTATAGAAATAGTTATTTATCTCCTATTTATAGTTTTTGAATGTGTTCAGAATTATGCAGTCAGACTGTCCGCTTCAAGTCCTTACTGCCTGTCACCACCAAAAGCCAGTCATGGAGGAGGACAAGATTGATATCGAAAGGATAAAGACTTTTATTCAAGACATTAATATCGAAGTTCGGCTGGGCTCCTGACCAAAAGTAACTATATTTACCGGCTATGGAATGGGGGCTTTTTAAAGGGTGAGAGGGGAGTAGGAGATGAATTGAAGGATGCAGGAAGGATTTGTGGGGGGAGTGTGGTCTGATGGGCCCAAGGGGATACAGGAAAGGGGATTTGGGAAGGTGGGGCCTTGGTGGTCACCTGGGGCAATAATAGCCTGACTTTTTGATCTTAACAGCTAGCTTCAGGGTTGTTTTTTTCCACAGCAATGATAAGTTTAATTCTAAGCAAATTTCAAGGAAGGGGGAAAAAAAGACGTGCTATTTGTGTTAATCATTGAATTTGTAAGGTGTCCTTCACAATGAAGTGATGTTATTTATTAATCTCCTACAGCCCCAATATTCTAGAAATAGGAAGAAGTGTGTAAGGGTAAAGGATAATAGAGCAATCAGTGAAAATGAGAATGAATGAAAATGTTTAAAGATGTGGAGACTACTCCAGTGTCCAGGAGGCCAACGAGGCCTATAAGGACAGGTGAGAGGAGCACTGTCTGGCAGACAGACAAGGGAATTAGGACACTGAGTCCCTGGGTATGGTGACTAGGTACCTGGCCACCTGCACCACTTTATTCTACAAGGAATGGCCCTTGTAGAAAGATGTATGAAAGCGGAAACCTGAATTGAGAAGGCAGGAAACAGAGGCAGCAGGTCCAGATTATTTGTATTAATAGGTAGAGAATCAGTCATGTGAGGGAAATTGAATAGTGGTGGAAGAGTTCATAGATACAAAGACTATTTATTTTGTTTTGTTTTGTTTCCTGAGAAAGGCAAGTTCAGTTCAGTATGTACATTGATGACTAAGAACCCACAGGGGGAATAATGTGTAAATGAAGAGATCAGAGGATGGAGTGCCTATTCATGGGTGGATAGGTTGTGGCTCTCCTTGGGACAAACCAAGCGGCACTCTTTTGGAAGTATTTTAGGCAGATTTATTATGCCGGCAGGCTCAACAGAAATCCTTTTCCAAAGGCTGAGCCCAGATGGCAGGCGAGGGTACCCTTATATAGGTTAGAGCAAGCACGGGAAGAGAGGTATAACGGAGTGGGGGTTTACAAGTGTGAACCCAAGTAAATTATTTGCAAATTCCTCACATGGATTCTGCACACACCGGATTTAATTTGCAAGACACATAAGATTCCATTTGCAAGTAATAGGGAAAGTTCTTTATCTGTTGGTGACTTATTAGTTGCCTGCAGCTTTCCAGCAAGCTCAGACCACAGGATGTTTTATGGCTCTGCTAGCTTGGGTGGTCTTAACAGCTGTCTTTTTTCCTTACAGATATTGATAAAAACAGAAGAAGGTGAGACTGTGTGGTGGGGTAATAGGGTCAGCCTTTGTTGAGCCATCTTCCTTCAGTGAGATGGGAAGAAAAGGGTAGCTATAACAACCCAGGAAAATAGAGAGGAGAAGCTGGTGAGGTCTTCTACTAAGGGGAGGTGGAGAGGAAAGAGCTAGAAAGAAAAGCAGATCAATCAAAACAAAATTCTGTTCTCAGGAAGACTGATGACTTTATGTGAAAACAAGTTCTGCTTCCTCTTTAATTTAGCACTGGTATTGAAGTATCCCTTTTAGATTACAGAGTAAGTGAGAAGTATACTAAAAGAGAACACGTAACCAAATTGAAAAGCAGAGTTTTAGAAGGATATATATATATATATATATATATATATGAAAAGACCTGGGCATCCCAAATTGGAAACCCAAACTCACATAAGAACAAAGCTTAATCCTGAAGTTGAAAGACAGACCTTAAAATTTCTGTCTTCAGGAAACAAGAACTTCCACTCTTCTGATACTTTCTATTCTATGACCACCCTCTTTCTTCCCTGTCCCTTTGGGAAAAATCACAAGGACACAAAACATGTTTTTATTTCTCTCTTTGAACAGCTAAACTATCTTATGAATATAACTCCTTTTTAGTGAATTCTATATCAGCGCAACTAAAGTTGTGCCAAACACACCGATTGATCTGGTGCCACATTTTGAGGCTGTTCTAAGTCATGGGACTCATCTATCAACATACCATGGGAAAAAGGCAGAACAGAAAACTAATCCCACCAGGTGTTTTGCATGACCTAGCTCTCGTCAGTGAAAATCAGAATTTCGTATATTCCCACCCTTTTTGTTTACTAGAAAGAAGAAAATATTTCAAAATGCAGGGTAAAATTGTTTTGCTTTAAAAATAAAAGGTAAAAGCATTGTCTAATTTTTGGATCAAAAGAATGTATTCACAGTGGTTCTTAGATCTTTTTGATGTAACTCTAATTATCTTGGTCACATTCCTCACTTCTGATATGATAAGGTGTTCTAGGATCATCTCATATATGTTTTGCCCCTCACCTCATATCAGTTATTTTTCCAAGTTACTTTGGTGCCTTTTAGGGGGAAATGGTATGTAGAGACCAAAATCCAATCATTAGGGGTTACTTTATTGCCGTCAGTTTAGCCCTTGTTTCTAGGTTTTTCAATGTATAGAGCTTTTTTTTTTCCCTTTTTTCTTTTTCTTTTTCCTCTTAGAGAAAACAAGGCATGAATTGAGGAATGCAGCGTTTGAACTTGACTTCTCTGATCTTATATGTACCTCCTTTCTCCAATGATGAAAATCCCTCATTTACATAAATTACAGTAACACACTAAAAACACTCCAAACTAAAACATAGTTTTCTACATTCTCACTCCTGATTTTCCTTCTTATTCCCTAGTCCAGTGAAAAACATTACTTCATATCCATTAAGACATTAGAAACTTGGAAGTTATTTCAATGTTTATCCTCTCCATCACAGGCACATTAAATGAAGTCCATGTTAAGTGTGCTTTGTCTGAAATGCTCTCCTTCCTCCATTTCCTTAGCCAAAGCTCATGAGTTTAAGTCTCATTGCTTCTTGTCTATTTTAGGCAATAGACATGCTCTACCTCTCAACTGTCTCTCTAACCCTTTTCCACATTGCTTTCAGAGTGAATCTCCCAACATTCATAAAGATTGCATGATTTATTTCCTTCTTAAATAAATATCTTTAACCACATATTTTCATGCCTTCCATTCCTCTATGATCTTTAAAAGTCAAGATTTCTATATGTTACAGAAGTCCTCTGATCTCTCCTTTCACCGATTCACAACTTGCACTTCCACCTATGGTTGATGAATTATAGTCTTTGAAAGCCTTCCCTGAACTGCCACAGGAATTAGGAGTCTTCCTCAGTGTTCATATAGTTTTCTATGTTTACCTCTGATTTCACTCATATTGCTTTCTACAGTTACTATTTTTATGGTCTTCTTTTCCTACTATCTGTCTTCGCTGGGACTGTATAGCTAAAAATCAATCTTTGGTACTTTGTTTTGTTTTGTTTTGCTTAAAAGGAAAGTACAGGCAATAATAAGGTGAGTTTAGAGGCAGGTAGGCAGGAAGAGAGGGCAAAGAGGCATTTTATTTTATTTAGTTGTTCATCTTGGTTGTTGCCTCTGTGCTCCAAAAGCAAACCCAGAACCTTGGCAGGTATGTGAACTGTGCTCAACTACTGCTTTACCGGGGCACGCCAATCTTTGGTTCTAAATACACTTTGGTTTATATTCTTGCTATGTTTTTTCCCTAATAGTGATTTTAGGAAATTTAACTTCTCTAAACCTCAGTTTCATCATCTGTAAGCTGGTCAGCCTACAATGTAGGCCTGTTGTGAAGATTAAATGAATGAGGCAATTGTGGTAGAATACTTGATATAACTCCTAACTCCTAAGAGCTTTCAATAATATAAGTTGTTACTACTATCATCTATGTCAATAGTGGGTTAGTGAAGGTAAATTGAGGACAAGGTCAGCCTCAGCAACCCAATCATCAGGGACAGGCACCGATTAAAGAAAAGCAGAACTAGGAGTCTACTGGGGACAGAAGCTATGGGTCAGCAAGTGGCCCCCTTAATTAGACCAGGAGTGACAGCTAATCTAGACCCAAGAGGCACCTCTCAATTGAGGCTGTTAGGAGATGGCTGAGAAGCTAGGTAAAGAAAAGTAGGACGCACAGGGACCGTTCTCAGAAGAGTGCTTTTTTGCACAGTTCTTCTGGGTTGGAGGATTTGAAGTTATATGGCTCCTTTAAGGAACAATATTTAAAGTAGGTACCAGGTTATTTGCAGAAATGTGTCTCCCCAAAGTGATATGTTGAAGTCCTAACACCAAGGACCTCAGAATGTAGCCTTGCTTGGAATTTGGATTTTTACGTTGGTTAATAATTTAAGATGAGGTACTAGAGTGGGCTCTAATTCAGTATAACTGATGTCCTTATTTTAAAGAAGGAAATTAGGACACAGGTTCAACTACACACCGATGGAATATAACAGGAAGGCACCCAAGGAGAAGATGATCAAGGACTGTAGGAATATGGATGCAAACTAAGAAACTAAGAAATGCCAATGCTATAAAAAGACAGAGCTAAAAGACACACAAAACGGAACCCCTTCCCGAAACCACACATACACACACAAACACACACACACAAACCCCAGAAACTGGATTTTGAATTTGTGGTCTCCAAAACTGAGACAATAAAAAATGTATATTGTGTTTGGTGCTCTGTTACAGCAGTCCTAGGAAATGAATATACTAGATGATATATAATGATAGCCAGGGTGGGTTTGGACTAGGTAATATGCATTAGATGCTGTGCTAAGCACTCTTCATGGATTTTGCATTCAATCCTCAAAGTTTCATGGATCAGGTACCATTATGTCCATTTAAGAAATAACGCTGTGGAGGTTTAGAATATCTGTTTGCCTAGGACTACATAGCTAGTCAAAGGGCAGAGCCTAAATTTGAGTCCACTCCACCAGATCAAAAATGCATGCTCTCAGTTGCTACATACTGCCCCCTGGTGCACACAATAACACACTGGCCCAAAACCTGATCAAGGATATTGTCATTTTGATGAAGACAGTTGTCATCCCCATGACTTTATGTCATTTGCCTGGAACACTGCTGAAGGTAGGCATCTATGGTACCACGGAAAAGAATACCTTTAGAGTGAGATGGCCTTGGTTCAAGTCCAGACATTTTTATTATACGGGTGTATGGCTTTGAGGGAAACATCCAACATCTCAATTTCTTCTGATGCAAATATATCTCTTAATACTCAGTTTCTCCTTGTATCTCTTTGTAGTCAGTCATTCATTTGTTCCTTCAATGAATGTTATCCTTAGCAAACTCTATACATGAACAAAGTGAAAACCTGCATAGTCTATTTTCATACTTGCATTATATTATTGTGTTTTCTGTACATACTGGTTATCCTTGATTGACATTAATGATGAGTCATGTTGTTGCACTATTTAATCATTAGTACATACAACAATTATGCGCACAGATGTAGAAAATACAGATCTGGCTTTGAATCTTGTATCCCCAAGGTATTATTTAAGTGACATTAGACAGGTCACTTAATTTAAGCTATATTTAAATTTTCTTATGTTAAATGCCTCATAAGTAACGATACTTATTTCATATTATTTTGAGATTAAATGAGATAGCTGTGCACAGAGATGTGCCTGCAAATCAAAAATCCTAATGAATATGTTATTATTATTTAGTACATTTAATGGAACATAATAATACTAAATGGTTAATAAATTAGTGAAATATGGTGTCATTAAAAAAATCATTTTTTCTATTATCCTGTTGTACAAGCTATTTTATGCTAAATTTGCCTTTTAATCATTCTTGCTCCTTCTCTAAAGAATATAGCTGAAACTGTTTCGAATACTGCTAAATTTAAATTTTCTAAAAATATTGATGATAAAAGGGAGAAATGTCAATATTTATTCCACATGTCAGAAAAGGTAGCTAAAAGTAAATAGCTGGTGCATTAGGAGCTCATTTGTATGCAAAATAAATTCAGGGTTATTTGATTTATTTTTCTTGTATCAGATGCTTAGTTAAAAAAGTCTGACAATAATTGTGACAGATTAATAACAATAAAAAGCAAAATTGAACAGATTATTTGAAACAGGTATTGCTACTTACCTTGTTTACTTCTATCTTGACTGTCTCTGAAAGTCTAGAATAAATGTACTTGTCAGAATACCAGCCTGAATGACACCTGTTCCAGAAACCATTTATAACCACTATCCTATGACAAGCACCAGTCTGTTTTCTTTTGTTCCTTTCACCACAGACCATGCTGCAGCAATTATTTGAGTATAGGTCTTATTTCTTTTTTGGACTTAAGTTCTTACAGGAAAAAAATCTATGTGATAATGATCTGTACGTCTCATGTCACTTAACATAGTGTTTTGCATAAAAGAAATATATTACACGAATAAAGAAAGAAATAGTGGATGAGGAAAATGGATAAATAGTTGCGTTTCTGAATTATTGCTTTATTTAGAAACATATAAGCATTACGAAGCACTTGAATATATATTTCTAAATTCTAGACATATTGGATAATATATTTTATGAAGTAAACTCACCTTAACCCTACATGACACCATGCACTCACTCATTTATTCAACTTTATTGTCAATTGCATACCAGGTATTGTATGACATGGTGAAGGTCTATTCCTTACTCCTCCAATGGAATGTTCTTTTTAAGGCATAAAATGACCTGTGTTTCACTATTATCTTTCAGAAAAAGTTGAATTTTTTTTTAGCAGGACACACACGTATCACCTACTTTTCTAACTTTATATTTTGCTATGTGAAACTTTTGTCTGCATAAATTTATTATGCAGTCTTAGAACTCCTTGCAATCCTCACTATTGTATAAACTCTCATGTTTCTGTGCTTCAGGATATGGTATTCTCTTTGTGCAGACCATCCTTATCCCTAATAATTTATATTCAGTATTTATGACTCATCTCAAAGTCATGTCCCTACTCTGGGAAGCTGTCTGAGCAAACAGAATCATCTTGAGCTCACTTCATGAACTTTTTCTCTCTTAAGTGTGCTCTTTGCATCCTGTTTTAGTCTGTCATCACATTTAATATAATCTTATATTAATTGTTATTTACTAGTGACTCATTTATTGGATTGTAATTTCCTTGATAGGTGACTATGTGTCTCATTTACTTAATACCAAGAATATAGGAGGATCTCTACAAATACTTTATGGGGGATGGGGATAGGAGTTGAGATGGCAACATAGTAGAGCGTGCAGCATCCCCTCCCCACAGAACAACTAGAATCACCTTTTTTTTTCAGACACATGTGCAGTGGAAGTCCAGGCCTGGAAGCTTCAGAGATAGTGGCAGTAATCAATACAACAATAGGTGAAGGCATCAGGGTCCGGAGCTCCTACTCTTGGAAAAGGGCTGCAGCAGACTAGATGGAGCCTCAGGCAGAACATATCTCCCAAGAGTCATTTCAAAAGCAGCAGAAAGCCTGCCCCCCAGACTGGGACATGGAGTTAGAGTAAAGGTTCTTGGCATAGGGCATAAGGATGACCAGTTCCCTGGCGGCCTATGCAGGAACCCATGAAGGGAAATTACGCAGGATGCCAACACAATTGGAAAGCAACTAGGGGAATCACCTACCCCTACCTGACCCTCTCTCACCATATTGCTGCATAATCACAGGACCCCGTCCACTGGAAAGCCTGCCTAGAAGAAGGGTCTTTCAGAAGGAAGGAAATTTCAGTGCTACCCACTAGCACTACCTTGTGGGTAGATGTGGAGCTGCAGTACAATTGTTGATTGTGTACCAATGACAAGGTGGTCATTATCAATTTAGACCTGGGACCATGGGGGAAAAATTCTGAATCCCCAACACAAACACAAACCCCATAAACTAAACTCTCAGTGTCCACCTAAGAAATTTGATAAACCAATAAATACTTTCTGAAAGGCAAAAAATTCAAGGGACACATTAAAATATGTAATTTATTATAATTGCCAAATTCTCCATTCTAATAATCATGTCTAAAATATGTTCATAATAATTATTATACCTATATCTACATAGCTATTTTTCTTTCCAAAATGCTTTTGAACTAATTTAAGCTTAAATCTTATTTTTAAAAATCAATTGTACACATTGGTCTTGGTCATCTCAGGGTGAGGTGATTATAAGAGTACTTGTGATTTGTAATTTTCCTTCTTCTATATATCTGATGGAACTGCACCGTCCAACTCCTTGAGGTTGGTCATAGGTGTGTGATGTGCTTTGGGAAATGCATTGTGAAGGGAGGCTAAGGAGGCCACATCCAGGTGGAAGACTTTAGAAAAGGCTGTAATTCCTCTTGACATGAAACAATATTGACTTGAACCTCCAAGTGAAGACAAGTAACAGAGCTTACTTGAGACCTGAGATGGATATGTTACAAGAGCAAGGAAGACAAGCAAACAAAATTAAACCATTTGCTGCTTGAAATTCACTGAAATTTTTAAGGATTTTTGTTGCTAAATGTCCTAGTCTATCTGGACTAAGACTTAAGGTATGTCACATGTGAGAATTATAAATATATTTTCCTCTATAGCTATTATTTAATCAATGAAAAGATCAAGAGTTGTGGACAATAGTATCATTATGTTTGTATCTCTAATAAGGATGCTTAGAGAAAGGAATTTAGACCATCAGCATCAAAAATCATGAATTTTGGTGAGATAAAGGCAATAGCTAAGTGAGATGAGGAAGGTGAAGAGAAGTGTGGCTATTTGGATGGTGATTATATCTGGAAAGTGTATGTGCATAAGGACCAATCACTCATGTTGTTGATATTTTTGTTTATCTTCTTCAGAAGCTAGGAAGAAGCAATAACTACATCGATACATATTTCAATAGATCTGACTATGTCCAGAAAAGAGAACATATTAATTGCTAAGTACCATCTACACAGCTTTAACTAGTGCTTGGAGAATCTAAAAGGAAGGAGTGGACTCAGACTGTCATTCTCCAGATTTGTCCTTCTCAGTTTGGTCTTTGGGTCACTGGTTTTTAGTAAACTCAATGCATTATATACAGACATTGATTTACAACGATGTATGCTTTAAATCTATGTAATGTTATGATGCAATGTTACTTCAATAAAATTTAAAGAAATGATTAAAAGGGGAAAAAAGAAAGAACTCATTGAATCAAAGTCGAAATCTATTCAAATTTGTTTCATGTAATTGGTACATGTATATATATATACATATATATATATACACACACACACATGAACACACACACATATATATTAACTGACCGAAGTGGATTCAAACTATTCATGATCAGTATTCTGAGGAAAAAAATGTAAGATAAATAGATTACTTAGGTTTATGTATATATTATACACTAGAGTCATACCGACCAACATGGACACATGTAAGATATACCCACAGTAAAAATATGAAGCTTGTCTTAGATCAAAAGAGAATGAAATAGAAGAAATTCAATGACATTTTCAAGTTTTTATATCCAATTTTCAGTCTTAGAAAATTTGAATTCAGAGATTTTAGAAACTGATCAAATTCTCACGCTAATTAAAAACATTATATACTTTACTATTATGCATTAACAAGCTAACTTGCATCAACATTTATTATGTTTTACACAAATATTAGCTCATATTCTATGCTGTATTTATACTTATGATACTAAAACTCTTCTGACTCTTTGCATGTTCCTTGCTCTCTGTCTTTTAAATAGTAAGCTCCTGATGAATTTAAATGCTGACAGTTCATCAACTAATTGACATAGAATCTTGAAGGGCAGAAAAATTGTGAAGGTGTTATGAAGGACTGCCAATTGCAAATCAATCAGAAATGCAGATAAAATAGCTCTTCTAATATAAATCAATGTAATTAAATTTGCCCTTATTTGATTTGCACATAACTTTTCAGAAATTTACCTAATGAGTAAAAGACATGTGTGCATAAAATTCATTCGAAAGTTTAGCATTTGTATTCCCTGTCTCCAGGTTGCAAATTTCTCAAATTAATTTCTAAATTTGCTAATATATGTTTTTCGGCAAGTGAGAGTAGTTTTTCTTACACAAAATTATTTGCATGAACACATTACAACATTGATGTATTTCCAACGTTTGAAAACTCCTCTTCCACACTAAATTATCCAGTTTACATGTGAAGCTTCTCACATCTACCCTTCCTATTTTATTCCTGTTCTTAAGCACTAACTTTCCAATTCCAAATAGAACACTTGCATGGATCCTCTACCTCAATAAATGTAGCATATATTCTTTCAAAACTCTTTATGTAACACCAGTCTTCTAGGTACTGTGCTAAGTGTAGCAAAGGTACTGCTAATTAAATAATATTTTCTTAATATTATTTCCAATCTAAAACCAACTCCAAACACCTCCGACTAGATAATAATTCTCCAATTGCTAGCATTACTTCAAAACATATTTTAGGCCATATTCTCTGGAATCATTATTTCAGTTTTTTCCCTTCTCCTCATTTTTTATATTCAATTGGCTACTGAGTACTCTCCTAGACATATATTTCAATATTCATTCATTAATTTATAAAAAAAATATTGAGCATCTATCATGTGACAAGCACTGTGCTAGGCTTGGAAATACAATAAGAACAAAAACCTTACCTACTACCTGGAAGAGATAGACAAATAAAAATAAAGTGATGAAGAAAGCTATGAAAAAGCAATACAGGAAGAGAATTAGGTCCTGTCATTGTTGATGAGTTAATTTTAGTTATCAAAGAAGGCCATTTGCTCTTACATAATGTAGTGTATTCCTGGCTCCTTATTTTTGCTTCAATTAGTATAATATATGGTCTCCCTGACTACATCTTATCCTTCTGTTTACCTTTTTTAATCTCTCCAGGCTGCTCTTCAGCAAACACTAAGTATAATTGTCACATAGCAATTTTTTTATAAAATAACTTCTAGTAGAGTCTATGCTAAACATATCGATCCCAAAATTCTTTGTCATTACTGATCTTAAAGTTTCTTCGGCCAGCTTCCCACTCTTTCTTAATGCTGACTCCCATGTTTTAACATCTTTTCATGTGTTTGTAGCACTGTCTATTTCTCTTTCTTTTTTTCAGTATCTTTACTTCCTTTTTTTTAAGCCTCAACTCAAGCCTCATTTTCCTCCTAGTCTTTCTGTCCGACCTAATATTTGAGGACAGTTTTTATCCTCCAGAATTGTATTATAGGAAAATCAAAACCCATCCTGACTTATGTCACTCTGTATGGCATACAAGTCTCCAGTTCTCCTTCAGCCTGTGTTAAGCACGAACATCAGTGCTCACCACTTGGTGTCTTTGTCCCTAAGTACAGGCATACATTTTCTCATGCTCTTTTAAATATCCCTCATTGTCTACAGCAATAACTCCATGAATGCAGTCCATTGATTGTATGATTTTTGTATGTTTTTTAGACAAAACACCTGGGAACTCAGGATTTAGGTTACTAACCTCCCTGCTCCAATTAAACTTGATGTTCAGCTAATATTGATCTTTTCCACCTCTTGTAGATTTCCATATTGTATCACTAACTCCAGTGAATCATTTGATTTCTCACATCACAAATATTAAATAATAAAGTTATAAAAATATAACTCAGAGAACATTTATATTAGATTGTCTGCTTTTAGTCACAGATGGCATTCTTTTAATCCTGGAGTACCTTCTAGAATATATAGTTGGTTTTAAATTATAACACACTATAATACCAAAAATCTATTAATTACCTGCCTATGCCAAAATCCTAATCTTTTAATTTTTGTATAGAAAATTGGGATGATATTTTGTCATTCTTAATACTTAGTCTACACATTCCTGACACCCCCAGCCCAATAGAACTGGAGCCAAACATCTGCTTATTAAAAGAAGAATGCAAGCCAGCCAATCATCCATTTGGCTCAGCTTTCTGTCACCAAGGAGCTCAGATAATTTAAACACAAAAGTGTCTTCTTAATGGGTACATGTGTCATGCTTTGTGGAACTAATCTGTCCTTGAGTGACTCCTCTTTTCCTAATCATCAAGAGGCACATAAATGGAAAGTTGTGTCATTTTTGTTTTCCATTGCTTTTGGTTGCTTCATCCCAATATCACATATCACATTTTTTATAGAAATAAACAGTTTAAATCTCACTAGGATTTTGCCTAGGGACATGTTGCTTGTTTCTTTTCCCAGTCCACTGATAGCTTCAGAATCTCTCCTTTGCTCAGGTTAATATCAACAGAAAGAGAGAAAAAGCAGATCCTCTGCTTTACTTAGATTAAATCCTTGCAGGTATGATTAGATAAACTTCTGTTTTGTGTGTGTGTGTGTGTGTGTGTGTGTGTGTGTGTATAATTGCATCCAAATTAATTTTAATGATACTTTAACATTTGAGTTCTTTATAAAAGAGAAAAACCAGAAGTACTTGTACCATGTCTTGATTATTTAAAATTCTATTTATTCTAGTCTATACTGAATGCATTAGCCCGATCCTAGTAGAAAAGATGTGAGTGAACTAGCAAAGTCGTATCTAACTTGCTTCTAACAACTTACTGAGACATAAGAAATCCTTGAAAGGTACATGTCAAGTGACTAAATTTGGATGATAGCAAAGTTTTTTATTAACTTAATATTGCTATATTTATATATTTCAGATTATCATTGATGCCTATAACTGGGGGCATAGTTTGAAGCATTTCAATACTATCAAACATTAAATAAGTTTTTAGTTCTCAGATATAAATCCATAAATCTGCTGAATTACTTTCTTCATTAATTAATGCTATTTGATTATGATTCTTGATATAAAGACTGCTAATTTCAAATGCAGAAAAGTCTGTTTAAATGTTTCCAAAGAAGAAATACAGGTAGACAACAGGTACATGAAAAGATGTTCCACCTTCCTTGTTATTAGGGAAATGCAAATCAAAACAACAAGGTATCATCACACACTTAGGAGAATGGTTATTATCCAAAAGACTAGAAACAAGTGCTGGCAAGGATACAGAGAAAAAGGGAGCTCTTAAACACTGTTAGTGAGAATGTAAATTGATGCTTGACACTGGAAAGCAGTATCAAGAATCCACAAAAATACTGAGAATGGCAAATCCATATTACCTGTTTATCTCACTGCTGGCTATTTATCCTAAAAATGCAATCTAATTGAAAGAGATATATGCACCCCCATGATCATTGCAGTTATATTACAATAACCAAGAGCTGTACAATGTGAGATCTATATATATGATATATATACATGCATAGATATAATGTAATTCTACTCAGTTATCAAAAAAGATGAAATCCTACCATTTGTTGCAACAATATGGGTGGATCTAGAGGGAAGTCTGATTAGCGAGATATGTCAGAAGGAGAATGACAGGCATATGATTTCACTCAATGAGAAACTAAACAAAGAAATGAACTAAATCAAGCATAGAAACTTTTAGTTTATAAAATCAGATCAATGACTACAAGAAGAGGCATTAATGGAGGAGGTGGAGTAAATAAGTAGAGGGAGTGGGCATCTTGAGTTAAGGCGATCAATTATACAGTAAAGGAGAAATTAGAATGGATGTAGTAAACTTCATTTTTATCAAAAAATGCATTCAGTTATTCAAGAAATTCATTCAGTTGTTCATTCATTTTTTCACCAATTATTGAGACGCTATCACCTACCAGGCACTGTACTAAGCCCTAGGTGTCCACTGGAGAGCAGTGCAGACATTGTCTTTGTCCCCATGAAGCATACAGTCTGGTGACAGACTGTCAATCAAGAAGTAAATATGTCATTATAAATACAAAATTTACTATGAAAATTCCCAATGAAGTTCCAGGTTCAGGATGATGGATAGTAAGAGAATAAACAGTATTAATCAGGCAAAATCATAAAGAATGTTGAAGCTTATGAAAATGAGTTGAATTTTTTTCTAAGTGGGAAGACAGTGAAGAGTTTTGAATAGATATAAATTGATTTGTGTTTAAAATAATTCACAATGGCTGTTTATCTAAAAGAGTTTGAAAGCAATGAGACATGTTTGAAAGCTATTGCCATAAGCCAAAGGTTTAAACCAGAGTTGTGACAATAAATAAGGAAAGAATGTCATAAATTAGAGAGTTTAGAAAATAAAAGTCATCAGGATTCAGTGATGAATTTGAGTGGGGAACAGATGCATACCAAGGGAAAGAGATGTCTAGGGTGATTTCCACACATCATGGAAATGGACATCGCATACCTGAGTGAACAGCATACCCAGCACAGAGATGAATAGGCCAGGGAGAAGAAAAGAAATGCAGAAAAGATACTCTATGTAAAGTCTAGCTTCTTTCAAATGTCTGACTCTTCACACATATATTTCACCTTAACAGTATCATTTCCTGAATTGTAGCTAATTTGAGAGATAGATAAAGTCATCCCTGGTGGAGTACAGTTAGATCAATTGACTCCAAAGGATCTCAGTCAACATAGCCCTAAGTTCAAGTCCTGGGTCTTGGGGGAAACAACCAGTGTGAACAACCAAATAAAAATAAAATAATGTTTTGTTTTTTTTTTTAAAGAAAATTACAGAAAAACTCTGGTGAGGCAAATGTCTCCTCTTCTCCCCATCAATTTGTTCCAGTGTATATTATATCTCTAAGAATTATTATTTCTAAAAATAGAAATTTTAATGTCTCACTGAGCTCAACCAGTGTGTTTTTCCAGCCTTTTATGCCCATTGGTTTAAATAACTCTATTATTTCATGGATTTTAAGTGTGTTTTCATTAATGAACACAGAAGAAAATAAATGCAAATGGGAAAATAGCTCCTGTCAAGTAGTTAACTGAACTGCCATTTCCATAGATCCAAATTTCAAAGGTTTATACTTGATGCTTATGTTTAATTGACCTGTTACTTAGTTGAATTAAATTTCCAATAAATAGCATATTTAGACTAAATGTTAGAGAAGCAAATGAAAATGTAAAGTAATAAGGAAAGCCTTTATTTTGGGGAGGGGAGGGACAAGAATGAGATTTGTGAATGATAACCATGTTCAATAGTTGGGATTTGTTTCTATATCTATAAAATGAGGATAATACAACCCTTATCTCAAAGTTGATATAGGAGCTAAAATAGATAATTTATATAAAATACAGCTGTATAATTAGGCATCATTGATCTTTCTGAAGAAAATACATTATGTATAGAGAAAAAATGTATACACATGTATTGTATACATAGGGCAAACAAGGTCTAATAAACTACATAAGGAATGATCGAGCATGTGATGTGATTATTTAGCCAACCAGAATTTATTGAGGGTAGTTACATGAAAGATACAATTTGGATGCTGGGATTACAGAGTTAACAATTTTTTTAACCCTTCACAAAGATTATATTCTAGCTGGAGACAACTGGCAATAAAACAAATGCCTTTAAATGCTAGACAGAAAAAAAATGCAGAGTGAGAAAGACAGACACACCATATAGAGTGATACGGAGGCCACTCAAGAGCAGATTAAAAAGGAAATGAGAGGCAAACACAGGGAAAAAAATCTTCCAGGCAAGGGAACAGCAAGCGCCAAGTTCTGAGGCAGGAAGAGGCTCTGTAAATTCAGGTATCTCCAATTAGGGCACTGTGGCTGACAGAAATGACTGAGAAGGGTGAGATCAGAATGACAAATGAGTAGAAGATGGCGCTATAGAGGTAGGGCCAGATGGTGGAAGCTTTGCAAACCAAGTTGCAGGTTTGGAACTTTATTTTGAATTAGATGAGAAATCCTTAGTGGAGTTGGGGTCAAATCCTTATTCAACTTATGTTTTAAAAATATCAAACATTGATAAGTGGGGACAATACAGGCTGAAATGAAGGGTAGTTTGGAGATGGAAGCACTAGCTCAGAGGAGAAAAGTTCATCCTTTGAAGTTGGATGAAGGTAGAGAAATGTTGAAATTTGGATGTAATTTTGTTGTAAAGAGGGTGAGAAAATTATAGTATCTGGAAGGGAATGTGAGATAAGAAAAATTTTTTTCTTCATATGCGCTATTGCAGATATTTTTATGCTGATTAAATAAGAAGAAAATGATGATACAGGAGAGAGTAAATAGCCATTGCCGGATTAACACTCCAGAGAAAATGAAAAGAATGGGAACCCATGCCTGAAGGAAGGTCTTCTTCATAGAGGCACATGAGTTTGCCATGATCATAGGAAGGGAGGGTGGTTATATGAGTACAAATTTAGTAGTAAGAGCATGTGGAACTTTTTCCTTATTGACTATGCTTTCTTCACAGCATAGGAAACAAAGACATCAAATTAGAGAAGGATGAGAGAGGGAAAAATGTGAACCCTTTATCTAAGAGTGTGAGAAAGTAAATTAAATGAGAAAATGTAGAATGGCTTGCAACCTGAGGTCAGTATTGATGAATTCCAAATTATACAGATCAGCACAACTGTCTTTTTTCCCTCTAGCCAAGTTCAACTGCTTGGGGATAGAGAGGAAAAGTCGGAAAATTGACTTTAACCAGGATAAGGATTTTTACACATAATTACAATGGAGAGATACTAATTCCAAATGGAGAAATCAAGGATGGTTTCTTGGCAGGAGATGGATGTGAAATAGATACTGAGTTTGTAGAAAACCTGGAGTAATCAAAATTTTGAAAAGTTTCTCTAAATAGAAGTAAATTATGGGAAAATAAGTCACTAGGAGGTAAAGAATCACAGAGGTTGTGAAACAGAAGAGTCTAAGTGGACTATAGAGTATGTAGAAACTATTTTAATGGTGTGGACAGAGATGGATGATGAAAAGGAAGGGGTGGGAGGAAAGCTGTACTGATTGGAAGGTATGAGATTTTTGGCTGTTTGTCTTACGTAACACATGAAAAAAATCATAAACTTTTGATTTAATAAATACCTTATCAGATCCCTGTAGACACATTAACTCAATTTTTTTTCTGGGTTTGGAAAACTTGCACCTCATTTAAGAATGACATTAAGATTTAAAAAGGAAAGAACATCTTTATTTATTTGGGCAAGATTTCAATTTTCAGAGTTCCCTTAAGGGTACAAAATAAATCTACAGAAAATGAGATTGATTGGGCAACTATGTGATCAAAGATTTATTCCAGTAAGTTTATTTTTCTTCTATTTATTTTTTAAAAATAAATACTTTCTGTATCTCCTCTCTTTGACACTGTAGAAGACAGAAATAATAATAGTTCGTGCTTGGCAATAAACAAGAAGCTTATCCTTGTCATTCTCTTTGCCTAACCCCTCTAACCTCACCTTATTCCATTAAAAGAATTGAAGAAATGAAGAAAGCAAAATGTTTTCCCCTAAATTTTTAAACTGTATCCTTGATGTCAAATTTACATCCTTAAATGACTTAAAATAAGAAAAATACATTCATTTTTTTATTTATTGGAATTGATATTCTCATTAAAAAGATGACTAACACAGAAGATAAAATGACCAGGATTGCATTTAATGTCTGCTTTTTAAATTTTTAGTTCTAAAATCATATATAACTGTGTAACTAAATAAGCATAATCAAAACCTATGAAGAAGTCATTTAATAGCTTCACTTAAATTTTATTTTCATGTCTTTTTTTTCTATTAGGTACAAATAGTGCAAAATTTCTTTTCCTTTTTTTCACTGTGGGGGAGAAAAATTAAATATATATCTACATGATTGATTCTAAAAATTTCTTCTAAATTATGTGTGAAAACATGTCATGACTAAAGCACATGATAATTATTGCCCAAATATCTTAACATTGCCAATGCAATAGCATAGTGATATATAACTCATGAGAAGTATATGTTTAGTGTTTCAATGTTATTTTTTACTTGTTAGGAGAAATCAAAGACATAACATATATTAACAAGAGTCAGGTACTACGCTGAACATTTATATTGTTTTTCTTATTAAATTCACACAGATTTAATATGAGGTGTTATGATGTCAATATTTTCTATGGAGAAATTCAGCCTCAAAGAAACAGCATTTTTCTTAAAATTGCAGAGATCATTGAGCAAATAATTAGATACATAAAATAAAGCCTACATGAGCTGTTGCCTATTCACAATTTAGGAAGAACATTTTAAAGAAAATGAATTGATTTCACATACTGGAAAATGTCTACCATAAACTATGCCTAGATATTTGCTGTTTATTTATGGAGTGTGTTATGAAGTAACTTTCAACAAACAAGACTTAGATAGCTGAATGTCAAGCTCCCTTATTAATGATAGTGTCTATCATCACTGATATTTGTATGATGATTTTGATTTTGGAATCTATCTTGATTGAGTAGAAGAAATTTATCATATGAAAAGTTTGCCTTCCAAATATTTATGTCCGGTGTAGAGTATAAAGGGAGGCATCAAGGAAGGAGGCTGGGATGGGAAGAGGGTGAGGAAGGAGAGGAAGTGAGATGTAGGAAGAAAGACAATCAACAATATATGGCATCATTAGAAAACTCCTTCCTTAAGAATGTGTGTGTTGATAATGACTTGGGGCTCAATAATGTGTTTGTAACTTGAATTACTATGAAGAGTTCAAGTCAAAGAAGAGTCATCAACCTGTGAGGTGCCAGAAAGAGAGTAGGATTCTAAAACTGGTTTAAAAGAAGATATTCCCATCATTTCTACTGATTCTGTGACACCAGAACTCATAAAATGTTCAGCATATTCTTAGAAACATGGTGTGTAGATCAAGAAAGAGGCGGCTATTTTGACTGAATTCCATTAGAAGGGATTTCTGTTAAGCTAGATTTTAAGACTGCTTTATTTAACTGCTCTAACAGAGATAGAGAAAAATTAGAAATTACTAGTATTGAAGAATATTTGTAATATAAAAGTCATCATATTTTCAATATTGTTAATATCTGCTTCCTTTTTCAAAATTTGCCTTATATTCCTTGGATTTGTTCTTTTATTCTTTTTGAGGCTCTTGAGATAATTAGTTTATACTTGCTTAACAATGGAGACATCCCTGACTAAAATATTTTATTCTGAGACATGCTTCATTCATTTTCTATAACTTGTAACTGTTAAAAAATTTTAAATTATACAGAAGTAGAACAGGGCCATACCTAAAAATGTGTATCTATTACTTGATTAGTCTTCATCTATAGATCTCCAATTAGATATTCCACTATTAGATCATATGGAACTAAATATTAAATATCATATAATTTCATCCAAAAGTACTGGTAAAACTGTAAGAATTCTATATAAATTGATGTCTTTTAAATATTATACTCTACAGCTTTCTCTCCTTACATTGTTCCCTCTCTCCCTGCCTCTTCCCCTGTCCCTCTCTCTCTCTTTTATCTTTTTTACTGAGGAAACTTGATTTTTATTCTATTAATCTACAGCATTTCCACAGTCTAGATTTTGATGATTTACCATAAAAATTACTTACCTTGTTTTCTCTATCCCTTATTTTCTCTATAAAGTGGCCTCTATCAGAGAAGATTTAATTTCAAAGTTATGTGCTTCCATCAAAAGATATATACTGATGATTATCTTTTTGTCATATAGGCAGTCATTATTGACCATTGTCTAGATAGTTTATATTAGAAGTGTAAAACGGGGATTTACACTTTCATTATTTCTTCTTTATTTATTAGGTACAAAATTTCCATAAAGAGAAACTTCCACTCATCAATTATTCTGAAGTTGTTCTGAAGTATATATAGTTCCTATGAGAAAGGCAAGATGTGATTATTTTCTTTATGTATGTTTTTCAATATATTAAACTGTTTCCCTACTTGCTTTATAGACAGTCAATGATTTTTTTTTTTTGGCTTGGATTGGGGAGGATTAGGAAATTATTTATTCTTATGAACTAACAATTTTATTTTTTATGTATTCCAATCCAATTAATTCTTATTGTTCAAAATGCTCATCTTTGATCTTTGTTCCACGGTCTATGTTTATTCCTGAGTCATTCTTATAAGACAAATATACTTTCTGTTTTGAAAAATTTTCTGTACTCATATTATACATCTTGACCCAAACTTGAGCTCACCTTTCTTCAGTGAATTTGGTTCTTATAGTAGAAAATGACATCCAGAGGTCACAATCAGTATTCTGGGGTCATAGTTTATAAGAAACTTATTGTCACTATTTTCTAAATAACTATAATTACAACTTTAATTTCTTCTTTGACTTAAGAGGTATATTTAAAATTTTTCCAAGTAGTCAACTATGTTTAGTTTGATATTTTCCTTTTTTGTTTTTATTTTCTTCACTAAATCAAATCATCTATACAAATTTTGCTTTTTGTAGTTTAATGAGTTCTTTGTGAACTAACATGATATTTGAAAATATTTCATCTGCTGTTGAAGAAAAAACATTGTATCTTTTGTAGGATGTCTAACTTTGTTATATATTGCTTAAACACATTTACATTTACATGCTAAAATTGTTCTTTCTTTCTTATGTGACAGTTCAGCAAAAGCAATCTAGGGTTAATATGGAAATCCTTATATCTTGTTGTTCTGCCATTTCTAGAAATTGTTCTCATCCACATAGAATGTGACTTACATTCATGCTCACATATCAGCCAGATAGAAGGAAAAGGGCGGGAAATGGTGGGTACACCTCTTCCTAATGAGGGTATGACCCAGAAATTCTGTTACTGTCCCTTGAACCATATCCTTAGTAATGGCCATATTGAGATGTAATGGAGGTTAGGAGACAGCATGCTTATTGTAGGTAATCCTATTAAAATACTCTTACTACAAAAGAAAATGAGAAATAACATTGGATAGAGGATGTCAAATAGCAGTCTCTGATAATAGACTGAAAAATGTTTTATCCAAGAAACTATAATTTTCCAACATATGTATAGGTTTGGTCTCTTCCATTAACTTTTTCTACTGCAACAGTATTTCCTCTTGAACTAGATATCAGAATTATTGTTAATTAGATAAATATTCCTCTATTATCTCTGGAAATATTTCTTCTATGCCATGTGTACAGTTCTTTTCTTCCAGGATCTTTATCTGTTTTGTTTGGATTACAAATACACAAGTAAATAATTACAAGTGCATGACTTCTATTAGTGAGAGAATTCAGTCTGGATGAATTTTATGACTGGGAAGGGATCTCCAATTTTTGATAGAAACTGGAATGAATAACTTCTATGATCCTTCTCAACTACAGGATTATCTGATATTGTAACATTTTAAGATATTGCATATTTTCTCTTTCGTGTATTCAATGTGGATCTTATGGAATCTATGATGTTTACACAATATTGTCAAGGATGTTAAAGCATAATGACCAAACCAAGATACAGGCACTCTATTTGGAGGAAAATATTTGTCAACACATATCTTTCCATCTTGAATGGGTTTTCCCCAGACTGAAATTTTTCTTAGTCCTATGACTTTGTCATAGGATAGAGTCTCCTGAAGTCACTGTCCTTTCCCTTTCCCAAGGTGGTTTCTCATGAACTCAGGCATTGTTGTCCTTTGTATCTAGGAGATTTAAATTAGGTATTTATTCATTCATATTTGGTGTGCCCCTAGTATATGTGCTAGAGACGCTATATTGTAAAACAAATCTGGAAAAGACCTGGAATGTTTGCATGAATCCTATAGTTTAGATACCAGAACATATACATATAATCAGTAAGTTTCTCTTTAAAAATATTAACTTTGAATACATATATACGTAGCTGAGGTTAATGTGAAAAACATCAGTTCTGATGAAGTGTTAAAATTTAGCTACCAGTGAGTGCAAAACTAATGTTTACATAGATTATGGTAATGCCAGTACTGTCTATTAAAGAAGTGGAAAGAAGTTATTCTTATTAGGATAACTTAAGTTACTAAGTAACAACTAATAAATAAATCTACCAAACTTTGGAAAAAATATTATAGTGTGATCTTTTAAAAATATTCCTTTATATATAGTATTAAATAACCCTACAGGGATCAAGTAGTCTAGCATCTAGCTAATATACACGTGTCACTAGATTTTTACCTTCACTGTTATAGGAAAAATTATGTAACAATTCCAAAGTTCTTACTGCCAATAAGAGGCTAGTTTTAAAATTCAGTGGAAATATTAGTTCCATGAATCATGTGATTTTATTTTTATAATATTTAAGTGGTGATTTGAGTACTACTTTGTGATATTTAGTGCAAAAGAAATATATTGAGATAAAAATGCACTAAGTCTTATTAAGGAAAAACTTAGTAAAGCACTCACAATCTGTACCCAGTGGGCATGCAACCTAATTAGACTGATTGGCCTAATGCAGTCCTAGGAACTCACATTACATTAACAAGCCAGTTAACCACATTTTAAAACTGGGCCGACAATGTTTAGCTCTCATGGGGTTCATTATGCCTTAGTGCAAACTGGGCATCTCTAAAATTGCAAATGACCTCAGAAAATAAAGAGTACTAGCAACAACTTTTATACTCTAATGCTGATCTAGATACCTTTTCACCTGCCAAAGGATCTACTTTTATTATGCTTGTTTGTATCAACCTCCCAGTCAGCCTCAAATGGCTTTTGTAGCTACTTCTTGGTGACAGTTCTACTTTACGGCTCTTGCCCATAGATCAACTATCCTACATCCCTTACTAAGCTAGGTCAATTTTTAAATGGAAAAATTCCATTCCAACTGAAGACACTTTTGGCATCTTTGACACATATGCTTATGTCTACCACACCAGTGAGGAAGCGTTGATACTAAGAAGGAGAGAGATACTAGTTGGCAGTGTCCTGGGTCAAGAACTGTCTAATCAGATCTAATCTGAAGATGACATAGCTGCATAGAGTGTCTCTCCTGCCCTCCTCTTGAAGTATTTAGGCAGACCAAATGCCTTAAGAAGAACTCCTAAGGCACTCTTCACTGTTAAGGGCCATGAAGGACCTGGAAGATACCATATGCTCTAAGGGTGGAGTTGGTGTGTGTATATAGAGGCAGTTGACAGTCTAGCTGCGGACCTGATAGAGAATCCATAGAGTTCTGGCAGGGATTGAGTGTACTGTAGACAAATACAGTCAAGCAAAGTTCCCTACAGCCACACACACTTCCTCTTAGCACCTGCAAGTGGAGGTAAGATTGAGTAAGGAGAGGATGATCTCTGGGTCCTTATCAAATCAAAGAGAATTCAATTAATTCTTCAACCACAGACTTTAGCAGTGTATTGGCAGCTAACAAAGATCTGTGTGTAGAGCTGTCTCTCCCCTCTTCTCAATTACCATCAGTTATGGGATCTCTCCCATCCCTGTCTCCAATATGAGACCATCTTGGACATATCAGAGACAAGGACAGGAAATATAAAATATTGAGAATTTACTTGAATAATACTTTCATCTAAAGAAAGAGTTAAAATTATGACTTCAGTGTGCTACTGGATTAAACTAAATTATACTTGCCCTGTTTCCAAGCATTGTTGGCAAAGGCAGCAGAAAGATGTTTTAAGGAAAGGTTACGTCCAATATTAGAAGTAAGCCTTATTTTCTGTGGAAGTTCATTTACTGACATAGACACTGATTGAGTATACAATTAAGTGGTCATTTCTTCATTACTAATTGTGACAATTGGGTTTTCCATCTAAGAACAGTCAGGAGTCAAACATAAAAATCAAAGTATCATGTGAGAGAGGTGAGAAACACCTACTATGCCAGAAAATCAGAAATATCTAAATTATATAGCAAATATGTAAGCATAGCTAAGGCAGTTATTCTGCATTACAAAATATATGTCAGTTAATTATGAGGGCAGCAATTTCTGTTTTATTTACGGATGTATCCTTAGAACCTACAATATATCCTGAATTACAATAAATGCTCAATACGTACTTATTTAATGAGTGAGTGAAGAGTGAAATATGAATGTTGAAAACACAAGACATCAAAATCAATAGTTAAAGGAACATATTTTAAAAACTTAAGCTAGCCATGGTATATACGACTAAGACAATGATCATCTTTAAATTATGAAAGACTGAATGTCTGACAATTTATAACTGCTTTTGTTCTCTGTACTTGTACTGGAAGTCAACCTCTGAGTTTGGGTTACTGACTTTCTTTCCTAATTGATCATCTAGAAAAGATTCTATAGCAAAACATGGGCAATGTCAAGGCCATAAATTCATTCTGGGTTGTAAGAATCCATCTCTATGGGTTACTCCTGTATTTCTAGTGTAGGCATTACTACTTTTAAACAAGTACAGAGATTTTCCTCATTGTGACATAGAAGAAAGAGCATCTCTCTCCTTGACCTGCTTTTCTAAACAGTGGTAGAATAACCTAGAAAGAAAATTTCTAACATAACAGAAAAATGCAGTAGACAATAATAGAATGTTCTTGTGAAATTAAAGACAAAACATTTTTTAAAATGTTATATATGCTATCTTATTTGTAATTCTTTCTTTAAAAACACACTTTCACACAAAAATTTTAAGACCTATGAAAGCACAGAATAACAAGAATTTATAATGACAGTGATAACAAAGTTTTCATTAAAAATTCAGAATATTGGTAGAAATTCTGCTAATTTAAAAGTCAGAAGTTTAGTGAAACTAAATTAAGGAACAATTCATTACTAACTCCTGGGGCTTTCATAAATAAAATAGATCTCCAAAATACATATCCTCTCACAGATATATAGAGTATATATACATCAAAAAATGTTCAAGAATTTTTATTATATCTGTAAAATATTATAATTGATTTATTTGTTGATTTTTTTGATTATGGTGTAACAATGCAAAAATCATTTGTACATACATTTTTGAAAATGAAGGATATTCACTTTAACATACATTTTAATAGTAAAACACAGGAATAAATCTACATGCTCATTCCAGAGGCAACAGGTTATTAATGAAGATACAGGCATACAATGGCCTTTCTCAAGACATTAAGAATGTTGATGTGCATATGTTAACATGGATTGCTGCCACTGATATATTAGTAAGGGAAAAAATGCATCTTACAAATTAGTGAGATTTGTAGAATAAATGTCCCACTTTACCTTTCCTTTCTTTTTTTTAAGGTTTGTGTATTTATATGAACAGAAAAAAATCACTGGGAGATCACCACCAAATTGTTAAGTAATTATTTCTTAGAAGTAGAATGACCAGTGATTTTCATTTTCTTTTTCCTGTTTGAGTAGTGTATAAAACATTTGCAATGACATACTTTATATTTATAATAAAAGTAATCAAGTCATCTGTTGAAATAAAAACTCTTGAGGTTTATATATAACACTTTGAATAAGTGACTGAGCACCATTACCATAAAATATAACTGGTATATAACTATCACAAGTTAAATACTAATCAACACTCTTCTTCTGCAGTATAGAGAGAAATATTTTATGAATTAATAAACAAGTTCCTCTACTCTAATTGTGAGTAGTCACATCAGTAAATGAATGTTCTGGAATTTGGATACTATTGAAAAACTCAATTATTCCCTCTTTCCTTGGGTCTTTGGAAGGAAAGAGATTTTCCAACACAGTTGAGAAGAGCAGCATTTTTTAAATTTTTATTTTAGTAATGAGAACAAAGTTATATGAAATAATTTGTTTCCATAGTTCATTTAGGAACTTTGTAACCCTGAGCATAAGGAAATACTACTTCACTACTTTTCTCCTATAATGAGACACTTAGGAGTTACTTTAGCTTTTGTACAGATTTTTTGTATAGTTTCTAATAAGAAATATTTGACAATGTAGCTGGGCATAATTTCAAATTGGAAATTTAGTAAGGAATGAGTTTTTGTCCAAGAGTATATTGTCCTCTGTGAGTTACATCAAATAGTGGTTTATTCTGAATTTCATCAGTACTTTCTGAGTGCAAAAGCTGAACTTTTCACTCTTAACCCCCAGACTAGCAGGCCCAGAGCAACAGTGGTAGGAAGTGGGACACTCTGGTACTTTACTAGTCACTTCTATCAAGAGGCAGAGCCTCTACTTTGGTTGACTATAGCCTCAGTTGCTTAACACAATTAAATGAACACACAGTTTGTGAGTGTTCAGGAAGAAAGGTTATTCCCTGACTTCTATGTCCCTTTTTTTTCCTGAGAGTCTTAACATACTCCAAACATAGGACCAAAGATAATATATTTGATTGATAAACTCTAGAGAGCTTAGCAAGTTTCGGACACGCTTACTGGAAGGGTCACCATGTTAAAAAGCTGTATTGCTAAGTGATTTCCTCCCCACCTCCCAATCATGAATTACCCTCAAGTGCTGAAAGCTAAACTCCTTATGCTCCCTCCACCGGTGTGGTAAATTTGTCCTTTGTCCTCTCTAATCTGGTACCTCTGCCTGTATAGAGATAACCATTTCCCTGTAAACCAGGAACTCATCTTTGGAGGGAGCATAGGAAGTGTCATTCTGTCCTCAGATCTAGTCTTGGTTCTCAATCCAATTCTACCAGTAATAAAAGTATTCCTTAATTATGTTCCATATTTAATCCTTTGATTCTTTTCTCCATTAGAACCAGGAGGGGAGAATAGCGAGCAATTTCATAATCACCAACTGGTAACCAACAGGAAGATATGTCCATTTTTTTAATGTAGTGTTATTTCAGGGATCAAAAAACAACTTTCAAAACTAAATCAAAATGAGACAGAGACCTAAAAAAGAAAAATATAATAAAATTACTATGACAAAACAAAGAACTGAAAAATGGCACAAATTTTATAACAAGTCCAACCATATTGATAAATATATTATTCTGTTTCTTGCTCTCAGAGGAAGAAATAAAGTTATTTACTGAATGTATATAAATACAAGTCTATATAAATGAATGCTTACATTTATGAAGAAAAAAATCTCAATTTTAGAGAGAATTTTTAAAATTACCTTATTAACACTTAAAATACCCTGACTCTGATCTTGACCTGCTCAATACAGGAAAATCTAACCTTTGCAAAATCGCTTCTATCTTTATACCACCTCCTTTATACCACTCCCAACTCTACATACCTGCTAATAAATAATTCTGAGATCTCTTAAGAAGTGTCTCACAAATGAAAGAAACAAGACTTAATTTAAAATATCTGTGTTGTTCATTGATGATGCATACTCTAAACCAGGATTCAATAACACAGCAGTTATTGCCTATTCGTGGCCTATACCATTCTTGAATACATTTGAAGCTGCTGACCACCAGTCAGCAACAAAGGTTGTCAAAGTCTTTTCTGTTCCTTTCTTGGGTGCTCAAGATTGCTGAGTGTTCACTCTGAGTCCCTGGTTACAACAAAACTGGATGTGATCAACGAAAGTGTTTGGGACAAGTTCTGTTCCCTGTGAACATTTTGAAATGTATTTTTGTTAGAGTGATAAAAATTAGTAGTAATCCTGCCACAAAATGTTATAATGTTTAGTAAATGTTTAGTAAACAGTTTTTCTGTTTTAATTTATAACTCCTTGAAACTGAAGCCAGAATTAAATCATTATATCAACCAAGATAATATACTGAGTTCCTGTTCCTGATGACTAAAGACTTTATGGTGGGATCAAGGCCATTTGCCTGGTTTCTTTTTCTGGAATGAATTCCTTATAATTCTTAATGTTCAGCTCACACAGATTTCTTCAGAACCAGCTCACCAATTCATCAGGCATGACCAGATATGCTTGAAATTCAGTAATGGAGCTTATGTTCTTTTCCAGAAATCGTTTGTCACTAAGAAACTCTGACAAGTCTATGTATAATTTATCTAACCACGACTGAAACCTAGCATTGAAGAGTAATAAGGTAGTAACTTAGGCACACTTTGGTGGATTAGCAGTTTGGTCAGTCACCTACCATGTAGCAATCCATGTGTCTCCCAAGGACCCGGGTTCACATTCCAGGCTAGGGGAGCAACCAAAATGAATAACTAAGCAAAAATAAAATAGTGTGCTTCTTCCACCTCTTCCTGTGCTTGCCTGCCTCTGCTTGCCTTCATTCCTGCCTACACCTTATTACCTGATTTGATATTCCTGCATCATGGTTATAATCATATAGAAACAAAACATAGAATCATGTGATTTCAAGGACTTAGGAGACTCAATCTCATTAACTGCTGGAAGTATCACACAAAATCCTGGTGGATTTTAAAGAAGGCACAGACATTTCCCACTTACACTTAAAAAAGATGACTTGGCTGCTGATCAAGATGGGATGCTGGAAGCAGGCTAAATAGTCCAGAAAAAAAGATGATCACAGTTAGGGTTAGATGTTGTCAATGGGTATGGAGAGATTGGATGAATTTAAAACCTTTTTGAAGGGAAATTTTAAAAATAGTTGAAGGGTTGAATGATGGGATACAGTTAATGAAGTAAGAGGAGACAAAGGTGATTTCCAAATTTCTGGACTGTTGGGTAAAAGCAGGTGTGATCTTCTAAACAGAAGGAAAAATCTGCAGTAAAAACATAGTCTTATATTCCTAGAGTTTAGGAGCATATATCAGGCAAATACAGATCAAATGATTGGGTGAATTAATAGATGAATGAAAAACTAGAGGTATAAAGAGAAAATTGGTGAGTAAGATTGGTCACTTGTTTAAAGGAAATAGATTAAGACAACAGGCATAAGGATCTGTGACAATAATTTTGTAAATATGATATTAGATTCAACATAGACCAATTCCTTAACATGGGATTTGGGGTGATTTTTAAATTTTCACAAAATCTCCTGAATTTTCACTAGTTATTTGTGTTGGCTGGAATGCTCTTCCCTTCTGAAACTTCCTGTGGTTGTTTCCTTCACACCTCACTTAGCTTTATACTTCAAAACTAATCTTACCTGGAGACTAAATATTAACCCACTCCACGTTTTTTCTCTCATTCTGTGTGTGTGTGTTTGTGTGTGTGTGTGTGTGTGTGTGTGTGTGTGGTTAGACAACCAAGTTTACATGTTATAAAAATTTTAACATCACTTCTAATGTCAGCACTAACTAGAATGTTAAAGAGTTTATTAAAAATTATTTTCATTTTTTAGATAACAAAAAGAAATCAAAGGAGACAATGCTGCTCAGTGGCTAAGAAAATAGATCAACATTTTACATGTAAAATATAAAACTGAATAGGAATCTAAAATTAGACAGAAATTTCTAGACTTTATATGCCAAAAACTTGACCCATAAAATAAAAACTGACAAATTAAACTGCACCAACATTCAAAAATTTTGCTTTGCAAAAGAATATGAGAATGAAAGCATTACTGTAGACTAGAAAAAAATTCCAAACCACATAACCAACAAAGGACTAATATTCATTACATTAATTATAACAATACTTATTGACTAATAAATGTTAAAGAACTCTAAAAATTCAACAATAAAAGAAAATCCAATTACAAATTTAAAAAGTCATGAAGAAACAGTTCATCAAATAGAATATGCAGTGGGCAAATAAACACATGAGAAAAAATTTAATATTACAACTAGGAAAATACATACTAGGAAACATTATACTAGGAAAATACAAATTTAGACCACAGAGAAATCATCAAACATCTATAAAAATGGCTAAAAGAAAAAAAACAAATGAAACAGTGACAATACTCACTGTTGATGAACATAGGGAAAAGCTGGATTATTATGCGTTGCTGCTGAGGACATAAATGCTGTTGCTACTCTGACCATTTCTTCTAAAATTGATAACTTCTTTTAAAACTAAGCATCCAACTACCATATGGCCCAGTCATTACACTCTTGATATTTCCAAAGAACTGGAAACTCATGTTCCCACAAGAACTTGTACATAAGTGTTCACAGCACATTTATTTGTTATAGCCTAGAACTGGAAACAACTCAGATGTCCTCCAGTGGGCAACTGGTTAAGCAAACATGGTATGTATATTCATACCATGGAATACTGTCCAGCGAAATAAAGGGATGGACTATTGATACATACAACAACCTGTATAAATCCCCTGGAAATTATACTAAATGGATAAAAGTCAATCCTTTTAAGTCACATACTGTGTGATTTCATTTCTATCGCATTCTTCAAATGACAATTACAGAAACAGGGACAGGTTCGTGGTTGCCACCTGTTAGGGACAGGTTTCAGAAAGTCAAAGTGGTTGCAGTATCAGCAGCAACATGGGGAACCCTTATGGCCTTGGGACTGTTCTGTATCTTGTTAACATCAATATCAAAACCCTGGTTGTGATGGCATACTTCAGTTCTGAAAGTTGTTACTTCTGGGAAAAAGTAGATGAGTAATAGGCGACTCTCTGCACTGTTTCTTAGAAGTGTGTATGAATCTACAATCAACTATAGTAAAAGTATTTTAAAAGCAGCACTGGAATTAACTAAAGTTCTCCCAAGGAATAGTCCAGAGTCAAAGAGAACATGTACTCAGGGAGGAGGGTCCCACACTGGTCCTTGAGTGCATAGCAGCGAAAACCAGGTGAGAATCAGCAACACTTAGCAGGAAGAAGATTGCACACATGTGGTTAAAAAGTATATACTTAAGTTTGTAATAAATGAAATGGGGGAAACAAAAAAATCAGGATACCTTCTGAGAAACTAAATATGCCACCATATACAAACACATAAAAAAGGAAAAGTAACAAATCATCTTATTGAAACAGGAGATACAAAGGGAAAGAATAATAATAAAAAGTTATACTTGCCTTAATTATTTGAAATGCATTAGCTGAGGCTTAAAGGAGGGAAAGTTATGCTAATAAAGGAACAGAAATAAAATGGGGACTTGTTCTAGTCAGAGGTATATGTGTAAAAGCTCAGGGTTGTGACTGGAGAGTGTACTTGAAGAAATGCTACAAATTGAACGTGATTATGCTCAACATGAGGTGTATTTATGGAGCTTCCAGGGGCTTCCAGGGCCAAGCAAGAACTGTCTATAAACCAAGCTAAGGAATTGTATGTCTAGCTATACAGAAAGTGACAGAGAATTATTGGAGAAATATAAGCCCATTTGCCTCCTTATTATTGCCTACCCATTTCCTTCCTAATTATTTTCCTTCCTTCCTTATCCTTCTTTCCCTTCCACCCTCCCCTTTTGCTTCCTACTTTTCCTCTTTCCTCCCCTGCTTCTCCATTCATCTCATGTCCTTCCTTATATTCAGCAATGCACTGAACTAGGTACAGAGAGTGTAGAAAGAAATATGGACTCTAAGTCTCTAAGGACTTATGAGTTTATTAGGAAAAAATCACACATGCAATTAACTTACTGTCCTTGGAATTTAATTTTTACTTTGGGTGACAGAAAATGAAGTAGAAGGAAAATGTGTTCCAGATCCTGTGTTCAGCATTTTGCATGTGTTACTTCTCTCTATCCTCACTATTACTATTTAAAGTAGGAAAATTATGCATAAGCATATTAATGTATTGCATACATGATTTTTATAAAATTGTGGTGTTTTGTCCCTGGGATGTTGAAAAGAAGTTTTGAGCATTTGAGTGACATCCTGAGGGCTACTATAGCCCTGATTCAATGACGTCGTCGGCTTCTCTTTCAGAAAAAATTCTGGATTTCTATAATCAGATGGAAGCCCTCATGAACTCTTTACACTATGAAAGGATTTAAATGTGATCATAATTTGAAGGAAGAAGCTAATTTTTCACTGTGTCTTCTCACTAAATATGCCATGGAATTCACCCTGGGGTGATGGTAGCTACTCTCATGCCAGGACCAACTTCAACAGAATAATTTTATTTGTTTGCTTAAGGTTCCTAAGGACTTCACTTCTTAAGACTTCCTTGCCTTCTTATTTAAGTAGTTGCTATAGGTGGTCATATTTGTACTTAAGTTTAAAATAACGGGGTTAAATTCCCATATGTGCGCATACTTGCACATATGTATAAAAGTAGAATCATGTTTTTCATGTACTCACCACTCATACCAAACAAAACAATAAAGTCTGGAGAAATATAGGATGGTGCAAATGGCAACTGGTGCCCGACCCATGTAATTCTGAAAGGAAGGGCAATGTCATCAAAGGGTGCCTTGAACTTGCCTAGGACAAGAAAATAATCCCAGGTACACAAACATGTTTTTATATCCTGAGGACTGTTTCCTCAATGGTAAAAATTTGACTCATCTTGCCATAAAATGTTTAACTACACCAGGGTATCTCTATTTAGAATGCTATTAAATCTTGATTTATGATTTCATTGGTTTTGACTGATCAAAGTCAATATCAGAAGATACATTACAAATACAGAACAGTAGAAATAATTTTTGACCTGAGTTTCTAGCACAAGCTATACCTCTGCTCAGCTATTTGGACTAAAGCAACCAGGTAGCTTTCACTCTGTGGGTCTCCGTTTCCTACTCTAAATGCTGAGGGAGTTGGAAATATAACATTCAAGTAGTTTTTGATGCCCCAGGAATCACTTGATCAGCAAGTTCTTGGATCAATGGATCCCACTTCCCCCAGCCTGAGACCTCTCCAAGTTCGGAGTCCAGAGCCTGCTGTTGACAGTCAAGCACAGCGATAGTGTGAGTAGCAGTCCCGGCCTGCCCACCTAATGGCTGTCATGACTGAGGATGGATTCATTTGGACTCCTTTTCTAGAAGAAAAAAAGCAAGGATAAATAGAAGACTATCGAAGTGATTCTCATGTCTGGTGATGACAAAGGCAGCTAATTTTTTTCCATTCCATGAATTGCCTCATTCTGGAGATTTCTCCAGAAACTGCTTAGCTATGAGAGGATGAGAAACCAGATCCTGTACACATTTGTGAGATCACCTGATATGAAAGCACATTTCAGCCAGAATGATCTGTTTGCTCAGAAAATCAAATATCATGCAAGAATTTTTATTTAGAAAAATCTGAAAGGAGATGCTACTCAATCTAGTTTCTATAGATCCTAAGATAGAATTTTAAAAGTTTAGCTAGAGTCATAGGGCAGTTGAAACTGGTATGTTACTCTCATGACAAATACATGTCATTATATATTATGTCCAGACCCATAGAATGTACAATACTAAGACTAATCCAAAGTTTCGAACTTTGGGTGATAATTCCGTGTCAATGTATAGTGATCAATTGTACCACTCTGGTGCAGGTTGTTGATAGTGGGCGAAGTTGTGTGTGTGGGAGAGAAGAACATAAGGAAACTGTGCTTTCTGCTTTATTTTTCTATGCACTTAAATCTACTATAATATTTTTAATTTTTTCAAAAAGCATAACTATGGATGATTCTTTATTTGTCATCAAAGAAAGTGTCTTCCCTAATTGAACAAATATTTAGAGTTCCAACTACAGAATGACAAACTCCATGAGAGCAGAAACCAATTCTCTCACTATTTCCTTGTGTTAATAACAATGTCAGATACAGAGAAAGTATACATATGTTTGGATGCATGCATATATGAATACAAACAGTGGCAGTTTGATATCTTGGGACAATGGTTAATGCTTTCTACAAGGTCTCTGGCCAAGCTGTTTTGGTAGAACAGACAGGGGCAAATACACTTTGCATTGTGATCACCAATTTGAATGAGATCAGATAGTCTGTATATGTGTGTGCATGAGTGTGTATGTGCATGCAACTCACATTTGTAAGACAGATATATCCAGGACAAATATTAGGTGCAGATAGGTTCCTAATTTTCAAGAGCCATCACATATACAGGAATGAAATACCTTGAATTAAGGAAAACTGCTTATTGCTATGAAGAGTAGCTCTCTTCTATATCCAAGGCAGCTGAATTTTCTCCTCTTATCTCTATGTGCTTATATCACTGCCCTGGAAATGGGTAATCTCTGTCTAATGGTGCCACAGGGAAAACTATCTGTCAATTAGTGTAAGTGACCATAAGTGTCAGACGTTCCTGTATCTGTGTGACAGATTCCCAGGAGGTGGGTTTCTGAGATATTAAAGTCTATTTAGGCAATATATAGGTATATAGTTCACACTGAACAACTTTATTTGCTTGTACTTCAAGTTAAGATTTAATATAAACATTATTTCAACTTTTTTTTTAAACCCTAGGCTATAATAAACTCCAGCTCTCATAGACATTCCCACTCTAATAGAAATTAGAAGAGACTCTAATTTCTATATTTGTTGTTTCGCACAACCAAAACATCCCAGAATGTATTGACCTAACTTGTACCTTACTTGCAAGTTCTAACTCTAAACATTACCTCATGATTCTCCACTGTTTTTTCTTAACAATGATATTATCAGTTTTATTTTTCAGCTGGGAAAACTAAAACAAACATTGACTCAGCTGGAAACAGACTGAGTGTCACAGCCAGAAAGAGACCCAATTTGTACTAATGTGAGAACTAACAGACTCATTGAAGGTAGAAAATATGTCATTTCTTTACAGAGTCTCCCCATTTCCTAGCACAGTATTCTGAAACTGGTTGACTTAACCAAGCACCAGATAACACCATATTCTCAGAAGAGTAAATATTCATCAGAATACTCACTATAAATGATGACAAATGAATTGCTTAGCTGACTTGATTAGAAAACATAAAACCAACCAAACAGTATCTGTAACTTAAAAATATATTTAAGCTGTGCATGCTGTTCCGATTTGACATAAAGACTCAAGAAAATGTATCTAACCAAAGATACACATACAAAATATGAAGTTCTGGAAACAACTGTAGAATTCAGGAATGAGGCCACCAAAAATATTTCCTAATGCCTCTGAGAGTTCAAAGTTCATGCTCTGATTCATATTTGATCACACAGTTATGTAAATCATTTAATCATTATTTAACAAAATTATGTATATTGTTTTGGTCACTGATTTATATAGGCACTCAGTCACTATTACAGATATTTTAGAGTTTTTCTAAATATTAGATTTGTGCTTATTGCAAAGATTTTTTGATTGAGAAAAGCTCCAAAAAAACAATTCATTAGTAGGAAATAGTAGGAAAGGCAGTGTAAGATTCAATAAAATGTTTTTCTTCACTCATACAACATTCAACTCTGAATTGTTGGGGTTCATTCCTTTACTTAATACTGTGCCAACTACTCATGCAAGCACTGGGAATATGGCATATATAAGTAAGAGAAGAATAGTAAAAATGAATGTAAATAAATAGTATATTAAGCCAGATGGTAATAAGGATTATGAGAAGTAAAGAAAGAGATCAAATAAGGTGGCAAGCATGGCAGTTTGGAAAGGACGGCGAGAAAGCTTCTCTGCAGACATGGTGTTGGAGCAGAGATCCAAATTAAGTGAGTGGATGAGTTACGTATCCAACAGAAGAATCTTCAAGTCAGAGAGAATATAAGTGTAGAGGCTCTGAGATTGGGTCATTCTTGACTTGATAAAGAAATAAGAAAGAGGTCAGCCTGGCAAGATGGGAAGTAACAGGAAATGAAGTCAGAGAGATTGCCAAGAGCAAAACAATGCAGAGCTTTGTAAAATATGGTGAAGATTGTGGACTTTTCCCCCATGTTACACTGAAATTCCATTGAAGAGCTTTATTTGGAAGATAATCTGTATATATGTGGGGTGGTAGTATGGGAAGAGAGAAACCAAGGATCAGTTACTTAACTACTGAGTAATTTCTGGAAATTTCTGGTGATGATGTTGGATTTGAGATGTGAAAAATTGGTTGGATTAGAAAAGTTTGGGTCATCATGAGAAAAGATGACGAAATATTTATCCAAACTTCTGAAGATGAATTTTTTACTTTTAATTCAGATTTTTAAAGTACAATTACTCCTTTTGTTAAAAGGTGCAAAATTGACTGGCCCCATTATTTCAGTGTCACAAAACCACAGTGCATAACAAATAGAGTGTATATAATA
The DNA here is from genome assembly GCA_004363575.1 of Solenodon paradoxus. NCBI lineage: Eukaryota > Metazoa > Chordata > Mammalia > Eulipotyphla > Solenodontidae > Solenodon > Solenodon paradoxus. The sequence goes on from RJWH01000709.1 coordinate 184,010, forward strand.
GCAGAGCAAAGTTTGACAAGGAGACAAAACAAAGATTTTTGTGGCTTACCAAGTAACAAATCTAGTTAGTACCTTCAGATAAAGTGGAGCGAAGTAAAACTTACCTTGTTTTATCACCAATAAAAACTCCTCACGAATCTCTTAATGATTTTAGGTGCAAACAAGAGAAACTGATTCTGATATATTTAAGAGAAAAAGTACTTACTGGAGCAAAACCGCATTTTTCACAGAATTTCTGGTTGGAGTAGAGAAACAAGCTTGAAATATGCGTAGAAGCAAAGGAAGCTCCACAACAGCGAGCATCCCAGCCGGAATCATGCTACAGAACAGGTCTGGTTCAAGATGACTGCTATTCGTGGTCACCACGCCCTACAGCTGCCCGGGCCACAAAGACCAGCAATTGGCCCTGGACACTGCCATCGGAACTACTCCATAGCTGCTCTTGGAAGCACACTGCTACTTCTGCGACCGCCATTACCACATTCTCCGTATCTGCTTCTATCAGTCACTAGCTCCTGTGCGAAGGCCGAGATCATTCATTCACTGAGCAATACCCGTGCAGCAGGGAGTCTGGAACAATAGCATCTAACCACTCAGCCTTCTAAAAGGGATAGTAGGCGCCACCTCCCACCAAGACCAAGACTCATACAGTGAGGAGTTAACACAGCGTTGGAAGGAAGATCAGATGCTAGGAAGATTTAAAAAAAAAAAAAAAAAAAAAAAAAAAAATATATATATATATATATAACTGTCATAATATATTTAGAAGATGGCAATTACATATTCAAGAATATTAATTTCCAGTGCAAAACTAAGTATCCATACATGGATGTCTGAATAAAGATGTATGCGGTGTATGCACAAAATGAAATATTATTCAACTCTAAAGGAAGATAAAATCTAAAAGACAAAATCTTGGGACAACATGAATGAACCTAAAGAGTAGTAGGCTGTTAGAAGAAGATAATACTGTTTCATTTCACTAATATGTGGAAGAAAAAGAAAATACATTCTCAAATAAAACCGAACAGCAACAAAAACAGATGATAAAAATGAAGTGTTTATCACAGGGAAAGGGAATAGGAGGTACGGTAGAGAGGGCAGTTGATGGTGCATGGAGTATAATATACTGATATTTAGCTACAAGGTTGTACACCTGAAGCCTATATAATATTATGTCAGTTACTTCAATATTTTTAAATAATAAAAAAATCTTACTATTTTATTTTAATCCCAATCTTGACTTCAAATTTCTTCTCACATGATTCTCTAAGTAGTTAATCCTCAAAGACTGTGAATTGGCTGAAATTTACTTTTCTATTTGTTAAAATGCCTATTTTCCCCCAAAGAAAGTGGATTGAGCAATTTCTAACTATTGTTAGATTTGTGAAATCTTGATTTAAAAGACTCTTCTTTGACACCATAGATGTAGATTGGAATGACCCCATCTAAACAACTCAAGATTCATACTGTGCAAAAGTAGCTAAGTAGCAATCTTCAGTAAATTTTACTTAACAAGACATGTCTCTCCTTAAGAAGCTGTGCTGTCTTAAAACACTTCATTGCATTTTATTAATTATTTAAAATCATAGCACTTCCTCAAATACAAGATCAAGAGGTCTTACGTTTTCAAACGTAAGAAATAACTTCATGCTCTATAACTTCCTGCATTATCTATATCTATATAGACAGAGACACATATATACTCTACATATTTATACACAATATATGTATATGTGTGTTTATAGTCTGAAAATAAATATTTCATATTTTATTTATCAACTATTTGCTTTTCTTTTACTCCATCCTTTTGATAATTAATTTATTGTAAGAGATAGGTGCTAGGGATTTAGGGGAAATTTTTCCCCCAAAGATAATATTTTACAACTGCAAGATAACACGGAATAAATCTCTTTGAGTAATAACCCTAAAAGTGAAATACATTGACTGGCTGATAGAATGCAAGTGTGTATTTTCCACAAAAGGCAGAGTTTGAACATGTTGATAAAATGTCAGAGTAGATTTAATGATCACTGAAAAGTTTCAGAGGAATTCAAAGGGCAACCATTTTATAATAGATCACTAAAAATTTTATGCTTCTAATATGAACAAGAGGTTCTTTGTTAACGAAGTAGTTTTCCGAGGCAGTTTATTAACTTGAAAAATGTATTTTTAAAATGATAAATTGAATAATAAAAAATATGCCAGCATTTTTTCTCGGTGATTTAAGAACAGGAGAATTTTAAAAGAAAATTTTCTGCCAACACAGAATTCCAACACCCCAAAGATATCCCATCACTGACCCTTTGCGGTCAGGCCCTCGCCATCCCGAACTTCTGATAACCCCTGACCAGTTTTCTGACTCAATAATTTTGCCTTTTTCAGGATGCCATAAAAATGGAATCATACTTTATATAATCTATTGAGAATGATCTCCTCCCTTAGCACAATATCTTTGAGATTTATCTATATTATTGTGCATGTCAACTGTTTTTAAACAGTATTATATTGTATGAACTCATGGCAACTTATAGATGAAGAATCTATACCAAAACTATCTTAATTAGGGTCCTGTTCACTGTAATCAGCTGAGTGCTGTGTGTTTCCTATAAAAATTTCTTAATTAGAGATAATAAGATGGATCATGATTTTTCTTTATTATTAATATTCATAAAAGTAAATTATTTAAATTTGAGAAAAATAAGACAAGGCAGCAGTTTGCCCATAACAGCCAAAATATAAATAGATAATCTCTTTAACAAATGACTTATTAAGAAAAATTGCAATTATCCAATCAATTGACTATTTGAATCAGATTTTAATTAAAAATAATATTTGGGTTTAAGTGATGAAGATTAAAAGTAATTTAAGCCTAGAGATATATAAAAACCACTTTGAGAGAATGCTGATAAATAATTAATGACATACTATCATTTCCATTCTATCTAAGGATATATGATTGTGCATAGAAATTTTAATATAAATTGATTTAGACTGGTCTTCTTTACTTGAAAATGTTATTTAAAATAATATTTAAAATATTTTTTCTTTTTAAAATCAGTTATCAGTTTCATTAGGTAAAATGGATGCAATATACTGCATATATGCAATATTTTATAAAACTGAAAAATTATTGTAAAATTGCACATAATCAAAATATGCAATTTAGTATGTTTGGACAATATATACACCAATGAAACCACCACCATAATCAAGATAATGAATAAAATCATCTCAGAAGTTTTCTCATGATCTTTATAAATCTTTGCTTTTTCTTTGCCACCTCCCTCTTCCCTGTGCTCGGGCAGAAATTGATCTGCTTTCTTTCACTATATATTAATTTTCATATTCTAGAACATAAACATATAAATGACATTGTATAGGATATAGTCTTTTTTTGTCTGTGTTCTCTTCAACTTGTCATATTATAATTAAGCTTCATCTTTGTTGGTGCATGTACAAATAATTTTTTATTGCTGAGGAGACTTAGATTATATGGATATGCAACAATTTGTTTATTATTTATTTTTTGATAGACATTTAGTTTATTTGCTTGTCCAAGTATTTTATCGGTTACTTCACATCTTTGCCATCATTTAATTTGGTTAATTTTAGCAACTTTATTAGATAGATAATGGTTTCTCATTGTTTTAATTTGCATTTCCCTAATGACTAATGATGCTGAATATTTCTTCATGTACTTTGTCATCCATATACAGTCTACGGTAAATATCTATTGAAATATATTTTTTCTTTATTGCCTTATTATTGTTGAAAGTCTTTCATATATATGCTATAAGATTTTGTGGATATTTTCTCCCATTCTGTGGCTTGTCTTTCTATTTTTATGAGTCTTTTGAAAAGCAAACTTTTTTTTTCAATGGAGCATCATTGACATGAGGGCAAATAATTTTAATTGTGGGAAGTTCCATTTTTTTAATGCCTTTTGTGAAGAAATCTTTACCAAGCCCAAAGTTGTTCAGATTTTCTGTTTTCTTACACAAGTCTTAGTGTTTTAGTTTTCATTCTTAGGTCTTGGATCCATTTTCAGATTCATTTTTGTATATGTTGTAAGGCAAGTATTAAGGCTCATTTTTTGTTTTTATTTTCTATATATGGCTTTCCAACATTGGAGCTGACACTACCAAATTATTTTCTTTCCATGCTGAATTGCCTTAGCACCTTTTTGTAAATCATTTGATGATAGATGCTTGTTTCTGTTTCTTACACTATATTCAGTTATTTGTCTAATTTTATTAAAATTTCAGGTGATACAGGGAAAATTTTTTAGAGAGCTCCCTCTCAACTCCTTTGGTTCCTTTGGGTGGCCCAATAATAAATTGACAAAGATTAATAAGATAAAAGGCAAATCTAATTTCGTTTTCATTGAGGTTCATAAAATATGGGCATAATGAACGACCAAAATAGTCCGTTTCTATTGTCTTTAGGAAAATAAGCAATAAATCTGTGAAGAATAGAAGTAGAAAGAAATTCTTGAAACTTTTGATTTGGACAACAAACTTAGTGGGCTTAATAAAATTTGCTTAGCTTTCCAGCCTTGATTCTGAAGAGGGTGTCACCATCTCTGTGTCACACAGATTCATTTCCTGCTATCGGGGGAACAGAGTGGAGGAGGGTCATAGAAAATTCCTGCTTTTAGGAGAACGTAAAGTTCAGGGTATCATTCATTTGTCAACTGTTTCTTCAATTCAAAATAATTAATTGCCACTTTGGCACATTTTGGGGCCTCCTGACCTGGGACCCCATATTAATTACTATAGTTTTTTATTGAGTCTTAAAATCAAAATTATGTTTTCCAAATTATGAAACAAGAAATTATTTGAAATTTCAAACTTATGAAATTATGTTCTGAAATCTGTTTTTCCTTTTCAAGGCTGGCTTGAGCTTGGGGTATGTCTTCCTACTCCGGAGTTATCTATATAATTTACACTTGATCTTAGCCAAAAGACTGAGAAGTGAGCACATATATATTTTGGAATCAATGTACAAATTTTTAGCCCTCCCAAAAGGTTATTGGAACTTTTAATCATATTATATTAAATATATACATCAATTACGGTAGAATCGACATCCTAATAAATATTGAAATGTGTGATCCGTGAGTACAATTAATCTTTATATATATTTAGGTCTTCAATTTCATTATTGAAGTTTTCAATATCACATCTTAAATATCTTTTGGCAAAATTATCCCTAATTATTTTTATTTTTTATTCTATTGAAAATCATCTTTTTAGTTTAAATTTCAGTAACCAATTTAACTAATGCAATAGTTTATGAAACACTCCACACCTATATGCCATTCACACTACAGAGGGATACACACCACATTATTAAATATTCCCTACGCAGAAGAGCAGAACACACCTGCTAAAAGCCGGAGCAGGCAACAACAGCACAGATGTTACAGGACTTTACTTACACAGTATAAGAACTTTCAAACAATATGCTTCATTTCTCATCCATAAATCTGCCATGGTTGTTATGTAGTTTACTTATAAGATAGATTCTGCGATATATTGCTACTGAAAGGTACAGACTTGATCACCTCAAAATATAGCTCTTTGACATAAGGATTATTTTGAGAAGCTGCAGACATGGGAAATCTCTGAAAACAAAAATGAAGCCGCCCTTTTGTAAAAAGGAAATTTATATTGGGAGTCTATGCCAACAAAGGACAATTGCCAGAGAGGTTTTCACCTGAGAGACATCCACATGTAGGGCCAGTCTTTGTTTACCATGCATGTCTTCTTTTTACCTTTGTCTGTATTGCCTTCTCCACTTTGGGGGGCCCAGGGCCTTATTCCATTCTTTAGCTCAGGAGACCTCAATCATCTGGTTCATAATTTATGTAGGGTTCCTATATGTACATATATTATTAAATTTATTTTTTGTCCTCCTGTTAATCTTTCTTTTATTACAGGAGGATCTCAGCTAAGAAACTAGAAGGATAGAGGGGAAATTATTTTTTCTCCCTTACACTATTATTGTTGCTTAAAACAGTACATCAAATTTTTGAAAGATTTTAAAGGAAGGAAAATGTGGTGTACCCTGGTAGCCTAATGTCGCTGGATATAGTCCACAAGCATTCTAAGGATCCAGGTTCAAGACCTGGAGTCAGAGGGGACAACCAAGATGAGCAACTAAATAAAATAATGTTTCTTCCTACTTTCTGCCTGCCTACCTACTCCATTTCTTTAAAAAAAAGAAAGAAAGAAAGAAAGAAGAAAATGTATTTTAAATTACTTACGTAGTTAGCATTCTAGTGCTCTTCATTTTTTGTGACATTCAGATTTCCACTTAGTATCATCTGACTATCTGAAGGCCCTCCTTTGCCGTTTCTTGTAGTAAGTGAAAAAATGTTGGTAATGAAATCTTTCCATATCTATGTGTGCAAAAGACTATTTTGCTTTAATTCTTGTATATAATTTTAGATGGGCAATTTTTTCCTGTTCTTTGAAAATGTTACTCCACATTCATTTGCCTTATATTGTTTTCCACTGAAAGTCTGATGTCATGCTTATCTTTATTCCTCTGCACATGGATTTTTCCCTTATTATAACTTTCCAGACATTTGATTGCGATACAAGTTGTTGAATTTTTCTTTGTGTTTTTGTTCTTAGATTCATTGAGCTTCTTAGAGCTGTGTTATAGTTTACATAAAGATTGGAACAATTTTATCTATTCTTCCTTTCACTTATTTTTCCATTACTCTTCCTCTTTGGGGGCACTCCATTTCCATGTGTATTATGATGCTTTAATTATCCCACATCTCACTGATGTTTTGTTCAGTGTTATAAATTATTTTCTCTGTGTTTCATTTTAGGTAGAAATTATAGTTCCTATTACTGTATCTTCATTTCTCACTGTTCTTTTCTATTCATAGTTTCTATTGTTTTTCAAGTTCTCTTTTTCTTCTGCACATTGAATCTGCTATTAATTCTATCCAACACAGTTTTTATCTCAGATTTATAGTTTTCATCTTTCAGTTTTTAATTTGGGTATTTTTTGTGCCATCCATTCTACTTAATATGGTTAAGCTTTTATCTATATTTTTGAACATATGAAACAGAGGTAAATGACTTTTCTGGCTTTGTCCACTAATTCGATCACTTTCATAGCTTTTGTATTGTTTTTGACTGATTTTTATTTTTATACAGGTCATGTTTCCTACTCTTAAATGAAGGGTAGCTTTTGATTGGATACCATACACTATAGTTTTTTCTTAGTTGAGTGCTGGATGTTTTGCATTTCTATAGATAATCTTGAACTTTGTTATGTGATGAAATGAAGTGATTTGTAAATAGTTTGCTCTTTCCAAAGCTTTCTTTAAGCTTGTTAGGACCAAAGCAGCATTAAATGTAAGGTTAATTTACCAACTACAAAAGTAAAATACCTCTGAGTACACTGCTTAATATTTTTGAATTGTGATTTTTTTTTAAATTTTGGCTGATGAAAACAAATATTTTAATTCTTATGTAATCTCCAGGAATTGCTTCCACTGATTCCATCAAATAATTCTTTCTCTAGATTTGGGCAGTACCTTCACACATATACACTGATATGCTGATCAGCACTCAACTGAATATAAAAGAACATTCCACAGATCTCTCTCTCTCTCTCTCTCTCTCTCTCTCTCTCTCTCTCTCTCTCTCTCTGTCTCTCTGTCTCTCTGTCTCTCTCTCTCTGTCTCTCTCTGTCTCTCTCTGTCTCTCTCTCTCTCTCTCTCTCTCTCTGTCTCTCTCTTCTTAACAATACTCGGCTACAGGACTCCTAACATTATCATATCAACACAGGGAGAACACTAGGCTTTGCTTGGGGCCTACCACTTCTTGGTTTGTGGCCTGGTGTCTTGTCGAAGCAAACACTAGACTACTTTATGTTCCTTATTCTCCTGTCACATGAATAATTTTCCTGCACTGTCTGATATCTAATATCTAAAAATTATTATTTGATATATTTTGTCTACTTCTTTGTTTAATTTTTGAGGCAACATTGATCTACAAAATACTACAAACCAATATATGCAGGTTCACCATTCACCGAATATATGGTAACACATCACACCCACCACCAAATTATCAAAAGTCTCTACAGTTGTCCATTGGAACTTCAACACCATTTGCTCCCATTCCCTTCCCTGCTGGAAATCTCATTACTATTGTGAATGTCCAAGGGTTGTTTTTCTGTTTTGTTTATTTGCTTTGTTTCTTTATATTCCACACTGGTATTTGTTTCTCTTTCTCACTTATTTCACTTAACATTATCTCTTCTGGTTCCATTCATTTTGTTGTCAATGACTGGATTTAATCATTTTTGACTGTGTAGTATTCCATTGTTTACTGCAGCATTATTTACTTTGCAATGGCCAAGAATCTGAACCTACCGAAGTACCCATTGTTAGATGAATGGATATTATAAATAATGTTGCAGTAAATATGAGGAGATACTTGAACTATTGATAGTTTTACTTCTTTTATTTCTTTTCCAATTTAGATTCCTTCTATTTCTTCTTCATACCTAATTGCTCTGGCTAAGACCTTCACTATGATGCTAAACAGCATTCATAAGAGTCAAAACCTTGTCTCATTTCTGATCTTAGAGGAAACATTTTTAGGGTTTTTACCATTTGTGTGTGATGCTGTATACCTACTTCTTAGGTTGTTTTGGGTGGGAATGTAAATACAGTTCTTGTCCCTCCATCTTGGTCTGATGCAAAACCTTATGTGAGCATTCTAAAAGAAATGCCCCATTTACTTTGGTAAGTAAATAAATTACCAAATACTTCTAAAAGGAGACAGCTTTTTTTCTGGAAAATATGTTGTTACATAGTAAGAATTCAACATATTTTCCATATTTTTAAGGTTTGCTTAGAAATTTTAGGGATCTCATTCAATCCATCTATAAAGAACTCAAATTGCATCTTCCTTTGAAGAGTGTCAGTGTTTAAATTTTCAGAAATTAAATCACAGTATGACAAGTAAATATTTCTGACATTCAAAAACATGAGTCAGAACAAAAGGTTTATATTTATATAAACCTGGTTTTACTAATGAGAAAGCTCCCTAAATCTCAAAATAATCTTCATATTATTTAAGTTCATTATTTTTTAATTAACTAATGTACTGAATCAGTGACATTAACTAATAACTACAGAATTACCGGAAGGTAATTTGCATATTTTATTTTGGCTAATTAGTGCATCTCATTATTATAAAATATTACCTTACATTGAATAAAACATTTCCCAGAAATTTAGTATTTTATTAATTATTCAAAGCATAGATTTACTAAATAATATGTACTCATTCCATGCAATATATTCCATGCAAAGAATACATTAGAACACTAGTCAAGGTATTTTGGGGCATGCATTATTGGTGCTCGGGTTTCTGTACTTATACTAATAAATGTTATTTTCAAAATAGCATCATGAGCTTTGACAATTACTACATATTATAGTGTCCACAATGCCTTCCTTAAAGTTACAATAGGCTCAGATTTCCATAGGATGGTGGTTTAGAATAAAAGCCTGCTGAAGAATCAATTTCAACTTTAATACAAATGGGTTTGGAAACTGAGCATGTACAAACCCTGCTATTGTTTTGTTTCAATTTTCATCTCTTCTCCTGTTGCTATTAATTCTCTTATTGCTATGATTGACAAGAAAGTCTCCATCAGATCTGACTTCGTTTCCAGATCTTTAAATGTCAGCTTCATATCAAATCATAAGTCTTAGTTAAAGTTTTAAGTAACAGGAAGTAAATTCTACAAACTTAAACAGAAAAGAGAAACTGAATATTAATTCCAGATTTTCTAAATATGGACCCCACATGCAGAAAGTGCAGTTTGCTTCCACAGAGAAATAGAACCAGAAATTGAAAAAGTTTCAGGAAGCAAGGCAACTATACTCTCAGTCTTTTTTTTCCCTTGGGCATCAGATATCTCTGATTAGTTCTGGAAATCAACAGCCATGATTTCCAGAACGTTGAATATGCTGTCCTCACTTCAGGCAATTTATAAAGACTCTTGCATATCTGAATATTAATTCCAAACTCCTGAAGTCATAAACTGACTGATTCACCTTTAATCAGATATCAACTTCTCATTCAATCACCTGGTCAAAAGAGCAAGGAGCTGGCCACTACAGATCCTACTATTTTAGGTGACTTTACTGTGAGGCTATCTCATATTAAAGTGCATGGTCCTTGAGTGCAAAACTGCTTAGTGTGGAATACTCAAAATAGAATAGAACATGGAAGCATAACTATAAACATTTTTAGAAAAAGAAAACCATTAACGACAAACATTATTGAGAACCAGATATGGACTAGGCACTGTACTAAACACATTATGGAAAATTATTTATTCTTCAAAATAATCCTGCAGTCACTATAATTATTTCCATTTTATAGATGTGAAAACTGTGTCTTAAAGAGAGGTTAAAATAACTTTCTAAACTTTCACTTCTATTAAGAGATGAATTTGAATCCAGCAACATACTTATCTACTAGAGAAAACTTACTCTGTACCAAGTGACCCCAGGTTTCTCAGGGATCATGAGTAGCTCACTTGAATGGCCTTTCTCTCCATCACACTTTCTGCTCATCTTTAATATTAATATTTACCAGCCTCAGTTAAGTTAGAGCTATTTTTTCCTGCTTAAAAGTGAACTGAGTGAGAAAACAAACAAATATTCATGAGACTATATACACATAGCTATTTATACAGGACTTGACAGATTGCCTTTTCCTTGCTATGTAGATTTTACAAGGTGGACCATTGTGCTTTTTATTAGTATGATGAAGAGTTTTTATTTGGGAGTTGCTTTTTATAGTTGTTTTTAATTGGCCAATTCTTATAGAGAATTGAAAGCACAAATTCTCTAAATATATTTGTTCCTATTATTTCTGTTGAAAGTCCAGTGTCAACCATCAAGTCATCTCGCAATGAATATAAGAATCACAGCAGGGTGTTCCTGAGCCCTGGACTTGTGACTGGATGGAAAATCTGTTGTCTGAAGCTGTTTCTGCACAAGACTTGATAGGAATTAAAAAGCAATAAGCCGGTTGGGGAAGAGGCTTTTGTGGAGTCTGAATGCTACCTGAAGGCAGTGAATGCAAAGTGCCAGGCTACCAAAGCAGTTGAAATTGTCTGATGAAAAGAGTACCTAAAATAGCAACACTGCTCTTTGTTCCTTTAGAAGTAACTTTTGAAGAATGTGCTTCTCAGAAGATTAAAGGAAACATGAGAGAGAGGTGAAGAATCAGCAGGAATCACAAAAAATTTTGAGAGTCAACTGAGTTTGAAATGTGTCAGATGGAACATGAATGAGATAACTATCCTATTGTTCTATCATAAACTAGACTAGAAAACATGATCTACTTAATCATGGTGATCTTCTGATGCATCATGGTACTGTTTCGAGGCAGTATGCCTTCTATTTATATACTAAGTTGTGCACAATAAGACAAATTCAAATTCATAAACTATTGGCAAGGTGGCTGCCTTTCCACATATATTTGGTCTTCTGTCATGACAATTTTGAGAAATTTAGATTCTTTGAATTGCTATGGAAAGTTCTTATATATACCTATACCTCTAGGGCCCCAGTACCATACCACATGTTGATGAGTGTTCTGGTTCCATTCCTCAGTTCGTGTGGGGTTATTGTGGGGGTGAGGATGATCTATTAATCTGCAGTCTCCATGACATTTAGTATAGTCACTTACTCACACCACAAAAAATAATGTGTGGCCAATGAAACTTGGGTATAGGATTTGTTCATGAAAAAAATCATGCATGATCCTTGTTGAAGACAGTAAGGAGGACTTTTTTCAAGGGTGGAATACTGCTATAGGTACAGGAATCACTGCAGTGGAATCTTGCAGTTGAGGAGGGAGGTTGAGTTTCATTTCAGTTACAGCAGAGGCAAGTGGGTATGTATAGCTAAAGAGCAGAATAGGGGTCTGAAAAAAGAAAACTATTAAAAGGAAACCTCAAGGGTAAGGAGAAAGTCTGGCTAAATCTACCTAACAGGATTTTTGCTGAAAACAAGCCAGGGTGATCACACACCACCTGGGAGATGGTGGATGATGAGGAAATTGATTTGATATTGAGAGAGATCAGATATGGAGACCTATACTTATAAAGGCTCTCTAATGCAGAGATGAACTTGAAAGTCTAAAAGTCAAGGTCTAACAAAAAAGTTCAAGGAATCATGAGTAGACTTTAGTCAAGGAGAATATTTTTGTCAGATCCTAAAAATGATTATAAGTTAGCAATTTTTACCCACGTTGAAGTAGGAGAAAAAAGATGAATTATTTCAAATGATCAATTTTATAAAACTTGCATAGTAAATACATATATTTCTTAGTGAGAGAACTATCCCACAAAACGAGACTATGCTAAAATACATTGCTACTATGTAATACATTTTTAAATGATGGAAAAGAATAGAATTTCCATAGATATTTCATTCATATGGACATACAAAATGCTAAATAGACAGTTGTTTTTAAAATATGATGCTTTTCTGAAAACAGGCCAAAGCTAAGTCATAAAAATGAAAAAACTTAGGCGATAATATTCTAATCAGAGAGAGTAAAATTTTTAAACAGGAAATACTCAGTGTTTATGCTGAAACTACCTCTGAGTACATAAGATATTGAAATAAAGTTAATTTCCTAGGCTTGAACATTTAGAGTTATCCTTAACTTCTTCCATTTCTTTTTTGTCTATTTAATCACTGAGAACTGATAGTTCCTTCAAAACATAGCCCGAGTTTCATCATTTCCTCTGCATACCTGTTGCCACTCACTAGCTCAGGATTTTATCCATATAAGAATCTGAATAATAAAATACTCTCATTAAACAACAACAAAAAAGTCATGTGAAATATCACCACCAGCTTAATTTTTGAAAAATTACTTATCTATAATGTTAAAAACAAAACAGAATAATCTATAATGGTTCCTATATACTTTTAAATGGAAGATGAAGAACTGTACAACTTAGGAAATTCTAAGATCCATTCCTCCCCAGCAGGAACTTTTGATAACGTTACACTTGATTGTTCTCTTCTCTATTATCTCTGCAATTTATAAACATTCCTCCCTCTGGTCCCTCTATCTGCTACTCAAACAAGTTGGAATGATTTTTCTCTTTCCAAAAGAGATACTCTGTACCTTTAAGGAAGATCTTCTTTACAAAGCCTTTACAGTCTCCTTTCACACAATAATTTTCTTACATTTCACAAAGAAAAAGAAAATGGAAATACTTTTACTTTAAATATCACAACAGGGAAAGTAAAAAGTATATTCTGCTTGTTGATATTTTTATTTAGAAAATTTCTTCTTCTAAATGTCTGAAAGCATTTGTCTGTGAGGGGGCTAAAAAGTATACCCTTAATCTGTCAACACTGGTCTCTTGTGGATGCCTCACTGACAGGAAGAGCCAAGGACAGAGGAGGGCAGCCCCACAGACAATGGAGAAGCACTAGTCCCTCTCAACTTTTATCCATTCCCTTAATCAAAGAAGCCATCTGCTACCCCTGAGCTACCACTCTTCTCCTAGTCCAGAAATTATCTTCTGTCCTCATTCTCTAGAAGGATGTGGAAAGTAAAGTTAACCATCTTTACCTTCAGAGTAAGGATAAGTTGTTCCTACTTACACAGGATGAACCCCTTTTGTCCCCTGACACTGTTTCAATGCCTCAGCTCAGGATATAATGTGGCCCCAGCTACCTCAGATCTACCACCATGTGAATTTCTCCAGTGTATGTTACTAAATTTGACTTTTTCTCCTACTAATTGTACCTAATATTAATTTGTTCAGTCATCCAGTCTGTGAAGAAACTCAGAAAAATGGGGAGAGTCTTTTCTTTGACCCTACATCTGTTAAGTCATGAAAGAAGAAAGATTTAAGAAATCCGTATTACTAGCTGTTCTTGAGCTATTCTTTCATTTTTTTTAAAATACAGAATACTATATATTTTTAATCCATGGTATGTACTTTGATTAATGTAGGGAAGTCCTGTAGGATAGTAATAAAATAGAATGGGAGAGATACGATCTCTTGTTTTTATTTGCTGGTTATAAGTACAGTGGGCATTAGTGACTATAATTTATCTCAGGGATAGACATTTGAAATCAATAATCCTAAATGTTATTTCCTAACTCTATGACACTATCAGTGTCAAACCTTCTACACCCCAAATTTCCAGTCAACTTTTTGTGTCATTCTTACATGTGATAAATATCAGTAAATATTGGACAGAATATGAAAGAGAGAGAAAAAAAGACAAAAATAAAGAAATAGTAAAAATTAAAAGAAAACAGATAAAAAAGAATCAGAAGACCTCAAGCAAATCATCCTTTAAAAAGAGGAAATAATAGAAAAATCAGACAAAAAGGTATTCATTATTAAAAATACTGAATGAATGAGGCAAAACTCAATATTTTAATTAATTTATTTTATTTAGTTTTTCCAAATTTTTTGAAAATGCTAGAAGGTAAAATTGGGGAAATCTTCAGAAAATAAGATAAAGGAATAAGCAAAAGAACAAGAGAAGACAAATGTACATGATTTAATTTTTATATAACTCAGTATAAACACAATTTTTTTTCTGTGTGTATGTGTGTGTGTAATTTAATTTTTATATCTCAGTATAAACACAATATTTTTTCTGTGTGTGTGTGTGTGTGTGTGTGTGTATGTGTAAGAGAGACAAAGAGAGAAAGGTAGCTATCTCATATATATATAACATCCAGAAAATATAACATCCAAACCACAGGAACGCCAAAGATAATATAGAAAAAAATGATGAAATCAGTAATTACAAGTAATTAGAAAAACAATCAGAACTAAAGATAGTTGTCTGCAAAGTAGGAGCCTACCCAATGTGCCCAGAAAATAAATAAAATATCTAAACTAAGGTGCACGATTATGTAAGTTCCTAATGTTAGGCTGGCCCAGGGACAAAAGCAGCGGCCATGCCCGGGAAAAGCCAAGCCCTGGAAAAAGGTGGATGACGTCAGAATAAGGGATGCAACCCCCACACCTGGATTCACAGGGCCAATCCCAATCGCCATATGGGAAGCCCGCGAAATTCCCCTGCTTAAAGAGCCGGTACCCCTTTGTTCGGGCGCGCGACTTCCAAGCCCGCGACTTCCCGGCCCTCTGCGGACTTGGGAGTTTCGCCCGGGTGTGCAAACCCCAATAAAGCCCTGGCTATTCGACATTTTTTGTCTGATTGAGCTTTTCTCCTCGCGGAGCCCAGAAAAACCTTACAGAAAAACCTTACACCTAATACCAGTGATAATAAGTTCCTGAAGATTCCTTGAGATTTGAATATTATCTGAGCTGAAGAGAAATTTGCAAGTTACTGCGAGTGAAGTAATGCTTTATAAATAATGAACGAAATCATTTTAACCTATAATTCTGCATTCAGTCTATTAATCAGATGTACAGGTATGAGGAAAATTCTAAATCATATTTCCCATGTATTCTGATAGAATAATGGGTCATCCAAAGATATCTATGTCCTAATCCTTGGATTCTGTGAATATGCTATTTTACATGACAAAAGGAAATTAAGATTCCTTATTAATTAGCTAATCTGAAAATAGGGTGATTACCCAGATGGGCCCAATACAACCACAAAAGTGCTTAAAAGTAGACAAGAGAGAGACAAAAGAGAATGTCAGAATGATGCAGTGTGAGAACCCAAATTGCAATTATTGGGGGCAATTTGCCAAGAAATGGGGGCAGAGTCTAGAAAATGAAACAGACAAGAAAAGGGACTTGCCTTTTGACCTCTTGTAAGGAATGCAGCCCTACCCACACCTTGATTTTTGTCCAATGTGATCTGAGTCAGACTTCTTAACCTATAGAACTGTAACACATTTGCATTGTTTTAGGCCACTAAATTTGTAGTGATGTTACAGAAGCAATATAAAACTAATGCATATACATTTTTCTGAGAACTACTAGATTTTTTTCCATTCAGACAAGAGAATAAGCCATGATCAGGAGCCTTGAGACATAGCAAACAGACAGTAGAACATGGCAGCAAGGAAAACAAGATCATTCCAAAGATGGTGACAAGGGAAAACAAGACAACTGTTGTGACCAATCCTGGAGCAAATAGACCCATTTGAAACAAGAAAACGAAAGGCACCAGAACTCGGAGAGAAAAAAGTAATGAACAGGTTATCTGATATTGCTGATCATGTAGAAAAATGCAGCAAGATGTTTTTAACTGCTATTAAATTGCATTAACAACTAAACAGATTTTTAGAAAAACTAAGCAAATAAAATGATAAAACCATTATTAACTCTAAGAAGAATAAAAAGTTGTGAAAGAATTAAGCCAAGAGTATATTACTTGACTAGACTTTACATAACCATAATAATGGTGAAAAACGTTGTATATAGATTTTTGTCAAGAACTATGATACATCTATTATAGGACGTGGAGGGAGGAAAAGGAGCAGGGAATATAAGCCAATGTCTTCATTCCCTTCAAAAAAGGCAAGAGGCGCACCCTGGTGGAGCAGTGTTAAGGTCAGTGTTCTACAAAGGATCAAGTCACATACCCCTGGGTTTCGAGTTCCAGTGTGAACAATTAAATAAAAACAAAATGAATTGCTTCTTCTTCCTCTCTCTTCCTGCCTGCCTGCCTATTCACTCTCACTCCTGATGTACCCTTCCTTGAAACAAAAGGCAATAGATTATATCTAAAATTTCTGAATTAAGACACAGCAGTATACAATATCACGTGGAAAACAAATTAAAAAGTTACTTCATGGGAGGGGTGACAAAGAATTGGATGATCGCAACTTTTGTATAAACTTGTTAACACCATTTAACCTTCTAACCTATGTACATGTATTAATAAATTAAAAGATAAAACGAGTTTTAAAAGAAAAATGTATGCTAAGGTATATGCTAAAATATCAGCAGGTATTATCTGTGAGTGCTAACATTGTAAGGAAAAGTTGAAGGTGCCAGCCATCAGCAGACCTTACTTCCTTTTTCCCAGTAGCACTTAGGCACAATTGATACTCTAAATATTCTGCTCATTTATTTGCTAGCTGCTTTCCCAGCTCATTGGAATGGAACACCATAGGGACAAAGATATTATCTATTTTCATCAGTCCTGTATCCCCAGAGCCTGTAATAATGCCTGCTACATAGAAGCCACTCAGTAAACAGAAATGAATAAATGAAAAACTTAAAACATTACTATAATATGTATTGCCCAAATGTAGTGAACACTTGCTATAAAAAAAAAAAAAAAAAAAAGGAAAGTCATTTGCATTTTTTGAAAAAAGAAAAAATGGACATGCCCCGGTGGAGGAGCAGTTAAGTCCTATACCCCTGGGTTCAAGCCCTGGTACCAGATGTAACACCAGTGTGGACAAGTAAATAAAATAAACATAAACTATTTCTTTCTTTCTCTTTCTGCTTACCTACTCACTTTCATTCCTGCCTGCAATTATCTTATTAAAAAAAAAAAAAAAAGGGGTTGGGGGGTGGGGGAATGCTGTCCAAGAAGAAAATAAGGGAATTAAGTAAATAGCTGGTCCAGCCCAGGAGGATTAGTTTTGTCACTGCTCCAAGAGAGTGAGGTGGCAAAAACAAAAACAAAAACAAGAGCATGAAACTGCTGTGCCCTAGTGGCCTAGCAGATAAGGTCATGCTATGTGGTCCACATACATCCCAAGGACCCAGGTTCACCAGGAATAATCAAGATGAACGACTAAATAAAATAAATAAAATGCCTCTTCCTCTCTTTCTGCCTGCCTGCTTCATTCCTGACTACACCTTTCCTTAAAAAAAATAATGTCAGGTCTGTGAAAGCACGGCAGTTGAGTTATTCAAAGGAGGGTCAAGGAAACCACAGCAGAGTATCCTCTTAACCTCTGACCTATCTAATTAAAGTGGGGTGGAGTGACTGAAATGGTAGGGAAAGGATGCCCATGCCTGACTTTTTCTCCTTTAGCTATGCAAAGTTAAATAGATATGCAAAACCTTTTAATCTAGTCTCTCTATTCTGTCTACTGAGGCACAAGTTAATAGCACCTAAAGTAAACCATTAAACTAACAATCGCTGTTCATATATTAACATTAGTTAAAATACTATTTGAAGTTAATTTAAAATAACTAGTTATCATCTATGTCTTTGCCCCTTCAGTCTCAACCATTTTCTCTCTGCTTGACTCTTTGTTTTCCCCTATTTACTCCACAGATAATTTAGCAAGTGTTCCCAACTTACCCTCAAGTATTGTTTCCAGCTATTTGAGTCCTTCTAAAGAACATCCATTGCTCCCCAAATACCAGAATTGTTTCATTTAAAAAACAATGTGATTTGCTGTTAGAGGTTGTCATTTATCCTGCTGTGCTCCAGTCCTCTTGCTCTGTTCAATCTTGAGAACTTTAAATAGTGAAAGACTCATATCTGTGCTTCCCATTGCCAGCCTTATTTAGCTACCTACGAGCTTCTCCTTGTTATAATTGAAGTCTAATTGAATTTTCAAAGTCTCCCGAATGCCAGTGATATTTCCTTTCCAGATGATGAGAGAAAAGTTGGTAGAAATAGCATATTGTATATCTTTCATCCAACTGATAAACATATCTTTAGACCACTGTTTGTTAGTTTATCTTTATGCCAATGCTACTCACACTAAAGTTAAAGTTCCTTAATGTGATTACTAAACACAATGTACTTTAGACTACTTTTGTGTTTTTATTGGATTTTTTCATAATCTAGTTTCTTAAAGGAACATTATCTCTTGTAGTTGTAAAGTTTTGAAACATATTTTTAAAATGATCAAATAGTTCAAAAGACTGAAAACCCATTTGTCGTATTATTTCATTCTCCTTCATCTTCTAAGCTCTTGATACTCTTGTCTCCCAATACAGACAATTTCTCTGAATCACTTATGGAAGGATACCAGATCATTTCCTTGTAGTCATTAAAAAAAAGGAGGCTGACTCCAAAAAGGCAATTGTAATGTCTGAGCTCGAAGTTATAATTTTGTTAAAACTAGCATTTCTGGCTGAATTATAATATTAATTTTATTCATTTTAACATAAAAATTATATAGTAAGATGAGGTCACTGTAAAATTTATTTGTGGTATTTCTAATATTACATACACAATTCATGGGAGCATGTGATTGGCTTATGTAATGTGAAAATAATGGAGATGTATCCTAACTTCCTTTCAGCCCAAAATTCCTTACAATAAGATTTATTATTAGAATTGATGACTAAAAGATCATAAGGAAATGTAAAAGTCTTGTCATGGTAGGCAAGAAAGGAAGGTAAGAAAAGCAAAATAAGGTGAAGGGAACCAAAATAGGTGAGTGGCTCTGATCCCAGGTGGAGAGGCAGAAGATCCTGAAATGCTTGATATTAACCTCAGGACTTTCTGGCTAATTTAGGGTCAAAACTAACTTTATGTATCATTCAAAATGAATACTATGGAGTCCCATAACAAGGCTGAGAGATCCTGAGATAAGAAAGAGCTTCTTAGGAAGATGGGTGGATATCTAAAATGGAGGCAGAGAAAATGAGATATATTGATAAAATAATGAAACTATACTTCTGAATCAAGAAAAGCATCTGTGCATAATATAAATATGACTCCTGTGTTCATTATCAACATGATCTTGTGACATTTCAATGAAAATGCTACCAGGTACGGTATTATAGACCTCTACAGTAAAAGCTTCAGTACATACAGAGGAGGTACATGAAGTAATTTTTGAAGGGAAAGCGTATTTATTTTTAAGACTATGTATTATAAAGGTAAATTTCCAGAATTTCCTTACCTCTACAAAGATGAAGCAGGGGAAAATTGTGTTGCTCTTATACTCTTGGCTTTGATGATTTGGAAACATGTTTCCCTGTTAGGATAGGAAGAAAGAATACAAAGATTTTGAAATCAGCTTGTACATGACTATATGTTCTTTTGAAGTTCCATAAATTTCTCATTACAGAGCTAACTTTGTTTTTATCAGAAACTGACATCTTGCATCCTAAGTTATTGTTTGCAATGTCAGAAATAACACTATCTTTCATTTGGATTGCACCTTGTATTCACAAGGGTCATTCTTTGTGAACTATATCTGACTAGAGAGAGGATCAGATATTTCCACTTTCACGCTCGTAAAGGCATAATTAGATATCCAACATTTGATATATGTTCGAGAAATAGGCATTATGACTGTGAAAATAATATGTGTGAGCTCATGGCCACCACAATCATACCTCCCCCTGGGCAGCTCTGTGCCTCCTTCTCCCCAGTCATTTCATGATGTTAAACATTTCTTTCAGCGACCTCATGTTAACAACTTGACAAGGTATCCCTAAGCCCAGGAATATGAAGAAAGAAGGGGGAATTCTGAACTCTAATCTGAAGCAGGAGTTCAAATTCTAAGAATATTCCATATTATCCCCACTACCTACTTGAAAATATTTACAAAATAAAATATGCATAAAGCGAAACTACCTAGTTAGGTACACAAGTGTCAAGCCAGGAGAAAAAGTTTATTTAGAATGATAAATTAATATGTTTTGATTATAATTCTCTTAAAATATAAGGAAATAGCTCACACTCCTCTAAAGAGTCAAGGAACAAAACTGGAAGGAGTCAAGATCATTTAGAGTTGAAATCAAATGTTTGTTTGGAATTATCAGCAAAGAATGATAAGCAAAAATGAATGTGCATAAACACTCATCAAAGATGGAAGATACATCTAAAAGGCTGCATTCCTCTGTAGAGAAAGCTGGTGAAAGTTGATATTTTTTTCCTGTTGTAGTATTGTAACCAGGCCTCAAGATAATGTGTCCCAGATTCTAAATTCAATTGTTATAAGGCATCTATTTCCTTACTGAGAGGATCCTTAGTAAACTAGAAGGAAAACAATGATTGGTACTACAACAGCATATCACAGGCATCATTTTAAACATTTTTAGATCTTGGTACAAGTTGTCAGCATCTTCTTTTCAAAATGAAGACATTGTTTTCCATGTCTTGTGTTCTCCTTTGGAGACCAGAAGCAAAGGTAAAGAGAAGTATTTGACAACTTTTATATGTTGATCTGTCATAGTTGTGATAAAATTATTGAAATTCTGTTACTTTTATTTGAATCCTGTGATTATCAGTTTTGGGGGATTTCAATAAAGTCAGAAGCTGAGTATGACTGTACTGTGACAACTTCAGTTAACCATGAAGAAATAACATCTGTTTTATTAAATATGCAATGCTTCAGAACGAAACTTTTTAAAACAATTTTTATTGAAGTAACAATGGTTTATAACATCATAGGTTTTCATCATTATAAACCAACATCTGTATATAGGACATTTTGTTCTCCACTAAAAGTCTAATATTCCATATTTCACATTTATATAATTTATTTTACCTGATCTACCCAGTCCTCTTCCTCCTTCCATTCTGTTAACCCCTAATTTGGTTTTATAGTCTAAAAGATTAGTTTTGCTTTTTTGAAGTCTATTCATTTATTTTGTTTCTTTATGTGCCTCATCTGAGTGAAATCATGGGGTGTTTGTCTTGTCTGTCTGACTTATTCCATGAAGCATAATACTCTCTAAATCTATTATGTTACTACAAATGGCAAGATTTCATCTTTCTTTTTTAATAGTTGGATAGAATTCCAAACGGGTATTGTCAGCAATATTGCGATAAATAAGGGATGCTTATATCTCTTTGAATTCTTGTTTTCATACCCATTAGGTAAATATCCAGAAGTGAGATTCTGGATCATATGGAATTTCTATTTTTAATTTTTTGAGGAAACTACATACAGCTTTCCACAATGGCTACCTCAATGTACATTTCTACCAATAGTGTACAAGGGTCCCCTTCTCTCCACACGATCTCCAGTAATTGCTGTTTTGTGTCGTTCAGATTATAGAAGTTCTTACAGGTGTGAGATGGCATCTTATTGCTTTGATTTGTATTTCCTTAAAAATAAGTGATGATGACATCTTTTCATATGACTGTTGGCAATTTTCATCTTTGTTGGAGAAGTACCAGTCAGATCGTCTGCCTATTTTATGAGTTGTCATTTTGTTCTTGTTTTTAATGGATAAGCTTTATTAGTTCTTCACATATTTTAGATATTAAACCCTCATCAGATGTATGACTTGCAAATATCTCCTCCCTTTCAGAAAGATAACTCTTCATTTGATGATAGTTTCTTTCTCTGCACAGAAGCTTTTTAGTTTGATGTAATCTCATTTGCTTATCTTTGTTTTTTGTTTCCTTGTGGAGTTGAATCCACAAAGACATCTCCAAGGTCAATGTCATTGAACTTGTAGTGTATACTTTTTTTCTATGTCTTTTAGGGTTTCCAGTCTTGCATTTCAGTCTTTAATACATTTTGAAATAATTTTTGTTTATGTGGTTAGAAAGTGGGCTGGTTACATTCTTTTGCAAGTAGCTGTCCATTTTTCCCAACATCATTTATTAAAAAGATTCTTTGCCCCATTGTATTCTCTTGGTTCCTTTGCTGTAAATTAATTGTCCATATATTTGTTGGTTTATTTCTGAGGTACACTTCTATTCCATCAATCTGTATGTGTTTTTATTTCAATACCATTAAGTTAAGACCATTTTCTGCTGGTAAGTTTAGTTTTGTCAAATTATGTTTCAGATGTGTTGAATGTTTATTTAACTTATTTGATGTATACCATCACAAATGTACAAGACTAAAGCTAAAAATTCCTGTGCTTGAAATTTAATGTCTGCTTGAGAGCAATAGAAGTCAAAGTTGCATAGTTATAAATATGATTTTTTCTTGGCATTACCTATTGTCATATAGTAGTGTTAGAATAGATTGACAAATTCTTTGATGATCTTCCTTTTCAGAAAAGGAAACTAATTTCCCTTTCCTGCATTTAGTAACTTCTAGTGAATGGGATTTAGTAGAAGTGATGGTGTGTGACTTCAGAGACTAAGTCATCCAGAGCTCCGGGGTTTCTTGTTTGCTGGCTTGATCTTGGATTTCGGGGTCTGGAGTAAATCAGCTGCCATGCTGTGAGAGGCCTGTGTTTGGCCTCCTGGAAAAGTCAGTGCTAGGAACTAAGTCTTCCTTCCAATAGCCATGTAAGACATCTTGGAAACAGATCTTTCAGACAAACCTTCTTATAAATGTAGCTCATATCATGTCTTAACAACAGCCATATGTGAGACTCTGACTCAAAAACCCCAGTTAAACTACTCCTAGATTCTATGAGATAATAACTAAGTTTGTCTTAAGCCATGAAATTTTGGATAAGTTTTTACACAGTAATATATCACTAATACACATATTAACTATGGTTTGCTTCCATACTAGATAATAATAATCATGATGAGGCATTTCTTGTTTGTATTGTGCTGCATTTTATTGCTATTCTTGGGGAATATTATCCATCTTGGGGAAAGAAATACCTAACTATAAATGTCAAATCATATTAGATCCTTAGTGGAAAAAAGGTGTAAGTAGCTAATCTCAGAATACTTGGGTTTTTTTTTTTAGTTCTGCTCTTCAACATACACATTGCTGTATCTGTCCTAGTTTTTTATTTTTTTCAGAGCAATGTCATAAAGAGCACAATGGATTAATAAATGAGTATATTTGGGATGAGGTCAGATAAGAGGCAGAATTAGGGGTAAATTTCAAGTGCAAGAATTCAGGGAAAACACAAATAGTAAAGTGGGTTTTGACTGTGTTATTTTTTGATTAAACCATATAAAATTTTGCCATGCTGCATGTCAAATTTGATTGACTGTTGTCAATTTCACTTGGCTGTATATTGAAGACCCACCCTCAATTACTTTACAGCATTTAAAAAAAAAAAAAAAAGAACATCCAAAACAAAAAATAAATAAATAAGTAAAGGAAAAAATAAAAGACAGAG
Source organism: Solenodon paradoxus (assembly GCA_004363575.1). Classification (NCBI taxonomy): domain Eukaryota; kingdom Metazoa; phylum Chordata; class Mammalia; order Eulipotyphla; family Solenodontidae; genus Solenodon; species Solenodon paradoxus. The sequence continues at coordinate 207,971 of RJWH01000709.1, forward strand.
AGAGAGAAGAAGGTTGGAAGAAAAGAGGAAAAGAAGAAACTTGGATAGCTAATTTCTTGCAATTGTGTAGTATCACCTGAGAGCTCAGCTTGAGTCCTTACTGTGTAACCTTGTTCAAGTCATTTAGATCTCATGATCCTGAGTTTGCTCATCTGTTTCATGAGTATAATAATACTATCTGCCACACAAGTTCACTTTGAGGATCAAATAAAATATCAAATGAAATTTTGCTTATGAAGAGACCTCTGTGAAGTACTGTCTACTCCAAATAGGTTGTGGTTATAGGATCTGGTATTCCAGACCTAGATCCCAACAAAATGAATGAGTTACACCCTACTGTCTACTAAAACTGTGTTTAGGAACTTTGTGATAGGCAAAAGAGGATACTGTGTTTTCCAGTATCTCCCAAAATTCATATGCTAAAGTCCTAACCACCCCACTCCAGTACTCAGAATGTGACTGAATTTGGAAATGGGCCTCCGAAAGAGGTAATTAATTTAAATTGAGGTCATTTGGGTAGCCTCTAATCCAATCTAGCTGGTGTTCTTATTTGAAGACTATATTAGGACACACAGGAAAAAGAATATGTGAAGATGTAGAGAGAAACCCATCACCAAGGTAGATCTTGGAAAAAACCAATTCTGTCAGCTTCTGGAGTTAGCTATATAGATTTTGGACTAGCTGGTATCTGAGCAGAAGTTTTGTCATAAGAAAAATTGTTTATATTTAGCTGTTGTGTGGGGAGGAGTTTGTCTTAAGAATGGCTACCAGTTATATAAGCTTGGAAAAATTTCTACATCACTATAAAATCGATTGGAAATTTGAAAGAATTATTTAAATGTAAGTTATTTTGAAGGTATTTTTGCCTTCCCTCCTGGGAAATTTAAATTTTTTTCACTTGGAAAGCATATAAACAGAAAAACTACCTAATTTGAATATGACTTAACTGTGGCAAATTTAAATTCTAGAGTAATTGTCTTTTGTGGGTACAAATGTAATGCTAATTAATGTTAATATTAGTCTCAGAAAAACATAATTAGAATGTAAATCTATTGCATTTTCTGTGTCTCAAACCAAATAATGAATCCATTAGAAATAATTTAAGGACAAAAGAAATTTGACTTCACTTCACTACATCTATTTATCATTAGTACAAAAAATTGAGAGAGGATTGGACATAATTAGTATTTTAATAATATTATTGAGTTCTTAAAGTATGTGAATAACAGCATAAAAATTCATAAATGCTTTTAAGGCAAAATTAATATAATTATATTGTACCAATACTATTCTATTATTGCCTGAGATCCCTACAATATTATTCTATATTTTATTATCTTTTATATACTATTTTAATACCTTATTCTACATTAATTGATTTACATTAATTGTCCCCTTGTGCCTCAAGCAGTGCATAAATACAAACTCACCCTCCTCAAGAAAATAACTGCATGGACTATTGATTGCTGCCTCTACTGAAGAAATCTACAAAAAGATATTAAAATCTTCCATAATTCCAATAACCTTGTGGGTCCTAGGGTACTGCCATAATGGGTTGTGTCTAGTTTCAAATATTCGGTTAGATTAGCTTTCAAAAAAACACACAGTCATTTAACTGATAGCCTATATACCACATTTTCTTGAAGAGAAAGACCTTAAGACAATAAAAATTTTCCTCTTTGTCAAGCTCTAATCTTGACTTTTAAGGAATAAAATTTATGAGATTCTAAAATAGTGAGTGAACGTGTTAGCTTTCCAGCAAGGGAGGGAGGAACATGCAAATTGTTGTTTATTTCATAGCAAGTCTTTGAGTTTAAACTGACCATTCCAACTAAAGGAAATTGTCTTGTTTATCAATTTTGAAAACAGAAGTATGGTATTTAAAAAATAAGTGCAACAGTAGAGAATTAAAATTTAAAAGAAGGTTAGACAAAAATGTAATCTATTGCCATTTCACAGTTCAGGTGTGCAAGGTCTTTAAATTCCAAGCTCCTCCTGTCGTGCTGCGCCACCAAACTGCCATCTTTCTCACCTCTGATTCAACATGGCTCATTTTCACCATGTCTGCTCTCAATGAAACTGGAAAGAGGAGAGCAGGGGAAGGAGAACCTGCCCTCTCTCCTAGAGGTTATGTGCACATCAATTCTACATGGCTAAATGCATGAGAGGCTGGGAGGTGTGCTCTGAGGGAACTTCTATTTATTTGTGGGAGAAGTTGGGGGAGCAGTAACCTCTGCCACCTGAAAGAATAAATGGATAGTTTTTTTCCCCTCACAAATCTTAATTCAGCAAATACTGCATTGGACAATTAAGCCATGTCTTTAGGCTTTGCAAGAAATTCAGTATCCCAACCTAAAATGTGGAAGAGTATGACTGAATCTAGCAGTAAACATTGGGTGCTTTGCAATGACTCAAAGAGGCTCACTGTGCACTTCAGAGCTGTGATCATATAAGTGCTGTTCCAGCATTTTTTTTCTTCTCAGTTGGAGCAGAACCTGTGAGATAAATTTAGGCTTTCGAAGGAAAAAAGCCCTGTAGGTCGTTACTGACCATTTCAATTTTCTTTTGGTCTATATTTAGACACATTTATTTCTTCTAGCTGTACTATGTTCATCACCATAGCAGCCTGGTTACATAACATACTTTATCATTAATGAATAATACAGTTCTAATTTATCAATGAAAATTGTTTAATTTTCTGAATATGAAAGTATTCAATTATCTTTTAAAGTAAGTATAAAGTAAAATAATCCAAAATCTTGCCACCCCCAAACAATTTCTACTAGCATGTTAGTATATTCTTCTAGATCACTTCATGCATATGGTCCAATATGTTTATTATACATTATCTTAAGCATAGATTATCTGGTAAATATGATAGAAAGGAAACTCTATACAGATGATTTTGAAACCTCAAAACTTGTGCACTTCTAGTCTTGGTCTTCTTCACTTGTGCTCTATCACAGACCTTCCCTCATCTTCCCATGACAGTATGTCACCTTGGTTTGGGATGCTTGAATCTTTTATGACTTTTCTCAAGCATTTATGATGAGTTTAGTACATAAGATCAGTGCAAATGTATGCATTCCCCAACATTCTGATTTATATTTAACCGTGAATGGGTCTTGTAATCTAGTAACTTTGTCTTTCTCTCTTTTGTTCTGAGTGCTTGATGTCAGGTTGTTTCCTTTCTGGCAGAGATGCAATCCAGATAATATCTATATTTGTACATTCTCTCTGGCATACTCAAGTAAATGAGAGAAGTTTATTTTCTACCTTTTAACAGAATAGGTAATTCTTCATTAGGAACTTAGTTGAAAACATTTCCTTGAAGTTAATACTTAACTAAGTAAAGTGCTATAGAGAATTTTTTTGGAAACTCCTGTGTAAGTTCCATTTTCCAAATGTTCTGAAGCTTTTTCAGTAAAGCGTGTCCTGTTGTCTTTTATCAGCCAGTGCTACTGCTGAAAAACATTCCATAATTCCATTGTTTCTGTAGATAGCTGATTTTATTTTTTTCTGGTTTTTGTATGCTCTTAGAATTTTCTCTTTATTCCTTGTTTCAAAAAAAGAAAAAATAGGAGCATATGCCCAAGTGTGGGTCCTTTTTACTTAAGTTGCTTGGCAAATTGATCTTAAGACTTGTGTTTTTCCTTTTCTCTGATAAATACTCTTGTACACTTTCTTTGATTAATGTCTTCTAATCTTGCCCTGAAAACATTTTTTGATACATGTTTTACCTCTTTATTTGATTTTCCATGTCTCATCACTCTCCTTTTATTTCTTCGTACTTTTGCCTTTGTCTTTTATATTCTGGGAGGTTTTCTTTTATCTCATTATTAGTTTTGTACTCTGGAAACATCACATTGAGACAACAATATGTATAAATTATAATCAGGTTTTTAATTCACATATACATTGAAAATTGGATACTGTAACTTTCACATTATCAACTTGCTATCACTACATTTTTAAGGAATTGCTTACCACAACTATGTAACTGTTCAATTAGAACTGGCCAAGACGCAAAATCAGCAAAGAAAATAAACTAGAATTTCATGAATGATTAAGGTGAATGCAAGTAGGAAGAATTAACTTTAAAATACTAGAAAACTTAATATGAAATATGAACAATTTAAATTAATATTTAGAAATTAGAATGAGCCTATTGTTAGATTTATGAGATTAAAGTTCTCAATTTTTGGGAAGAGTTTTGGGTTGCTGGGGAGATATTAGTTTGAACATTTTGAAGCTAAGAACAAAAAATAACTTTTGTACATTTTTTTCATTTAATTGTAATGATTTTCAAATTTCTCCAATTAGGGTAAGTGCAAATTTAAAAATTACACTTTTATTGATGAAAATGTATCTATTTCCATTCCAAGAAATATAATAAGTGAAATGAAGTTGAAATAAATCCTTCACCATTTACAAGTAAATGTATAAATAAATAAGTAAATCCTTACTTGAGGTCAAAACTATGAATTTCCTCATTGGCAAAAATGACTCCTTGGAAAAGTAGAATTACTCAGAAGTTAGAGGTCTAAATTTAAGATACCAATGGAATAATTTTTTTTTTTTTAAATTTTTTAAGGAAATGTGCGAGCAGGAATGAAGGAGAGCAGAGTCAAGAATGCAGGAAAACAGAGGAAAAAGTGTTTCATTTTTACCTGATCTAGTTGTTCATCTTGGTTGTTCCCCATGGACCTGGGTCCCGAACTAGGGACCTTAGGATGTATGTGGTATGTTGCCCAACCTTTACTCCACCAGGGCACACTGCTAATGGAGTATTTTTAACTGTTCTGTGTCTACATTGTTCCCTATGAACACTCTGTTGACTGAAAAAATCTTTCTTAGAGAATACAACTGAGAAATAAATAGAAGAGCTTTAATTCAGAGTTAGAAGTCAGGACTGGGCCAGGGAGCATTGCCAGAAAGAGAACTGGCCAGTTGCACCACCTCCCTGAAGTTTAGTCACAACTTATATACCATAGGTTGTGCATAACAGAAAGAATACATTAGTTGGTCTACAATAAAGCGCTTGTGCTAGAAGCAGGCACTGGTTATTTTCTAGCTGCTTAAGTAAAGATAAGAGGTCCGGGAGTGCACAGCATACATTCAGACTCTGTAGTCAGGTGAAGGCTGTGTGTGAGAAGTGCAAGAACTAGGTCATAAAATCTTATCTTAAAAGGATTTCTTTTTCCAATGTGAGCAGTCAAGCATTCTGTTTTGGTTTGTCCTTACAGTGGCTGCAATAGAGTGTGCTGAGTTGTGCTGAGTCTTTCAGGCAGCTTGCAGCATACTTTCACAGCTGTATTTTAGCTAACTACAGCCTTTCAAACTTTTTCTGTGTGCAAGGCTGCTTATTTTCTGACACAAGTGTACATTTCCCTCAGGAAACTGTAAGGGTTTAGTGACTATTTAAGCGTGTATGTCCAGGATACTGAGCTCCTTAAGCATGAATATTATCTTAATTAATACCGCCATTTCCTTTTTAAATGCTACTCAAATATGCACTGAATAAAACAGACCACATTAACAGATGATCAAGCTTTGATAATTTCATTGGTAAATTTTCATTAGAAAGACAGATTTCTATAAGATCTCTGGGATTGCAACAGACTTTCCAGAAATTTTTAACTAAAATTATAGACCAAACTTTATATGTATGGAGTTTGGGGCATTTGATTGCTTCCTTTGGATTTTCCTTCTACTTTGTTTAAGAAGAAACAAGAGTGTTTGTCTTCTTTATCCATTCATTTGGAAATTATTAAATTCTACCTTCTCTTTCCTCCGAATCTCTAGCATTCACAGACATCATCAAGGATTATTAAATAACAAAAAGCATTCTAAACATTCTAGGAAATAGAGCAGTGATCTCTGAAATGCCTCTCAGTCAATTCTCACAATCACAGGAGACTGGCTCTTTTGTGAAAGGGCCTAACAAATGTTTAAACCACAACCAAGATGAGAATCTAAGAAAGATGTGTATCAGCGAGACAATGAATAAACCACATACATCCTAAGAGATTGCTGTCCCTATAATGCTGTTTGATTCCAAAGACTTAGAAATTGATGACTTGAGACAGGAAAGTATCTGAATCAAAATAAAGAGGAAGCAAACCCTAAGGTTGTCAGTCTCATGACATATGCTTCTCCTTGGCACTAACTCAATTCTCCTAAGGCCAAACCAAAGAATAGAAAGCGTCTTAATGCTGTGCCCATTTTATAAGTAAATTAAAGTTGCCTAATGTCAAATAACAAATAATTGAGCTCTTTTTTTTTTTTTAATGTCAAGGTCCATGTACTTTTTACCATGTTACGTCTCACCATTAAAATACCAAGTCACACGAGGTGAGATGCAGATAGTTCAAGTGAGTGTACCCCTATTTTCACACAGAATGGAGAGAGTAGGGCATGAATTCTAAAACCATATTTTGCTGTGTATAATGTGCTCCCATATAATGCACACCCACATGTTTGCCTTAAACTTTCAGGAAAAAAATGTTTTTCATTTAAATTTTTTAATTCAAATTTTTATTTATATTTAGGCACTTGTTTTTTCTATTTTAAAGGAATTTTAGCATTTATTTTTAACAATCTGTGGCACAAAAATTGTACGTAATAAATAATTACAAAACAGAAACAGATACAAGCTGCAAGAAATAAAATAATTGAAAACATTTATAGATATGGAATTAATACTACCCACATATAATGCACATCCTTACTTGGTCCAAATAAGTGCATATATGTAGCAAAATACAGTCATTACCAAAGTTACTTATACATTGAACACTGTCACAAACTACTAATGAGAATAATATGTGAAATTTTAAGATATATATCTTAATATATACATATATCTATAAATACACATATCTATCTTAATACAGATATGTGTACACACACACACACACACACACACACACACACACATATGGTTAGGGTTACTATATCCCATTTGATGGGTATTGTCAGGGTTTAGCAATGTGGTCCCTGTGTCCTTTGGGTTTGAAATGTTGTCCCAGTTCCAATCACAGTTTGCTAAAAGCTAATTTGGACAAACACACACCTAACAAACTAACTCCAAATTTCTGGACAGAGGTGCAGGTTTCCCCATGGAGTGCTGCACTCGCACACATACATACCTCTCCCTCCCCGCGTCCCACACCTGAATCCACCTCTCTGAATCTAGTGATGCTCCAGTTGTTCTGTTGGTGCTAGCTTCAATTCTAAAATCTATGGTAAGTTTGCATGTGGTGCAAAATTCAGTAAAGATAATCATATAATCTAGAGACTCTTAATTTCCAGTTTTAGGGAGCTACACAGGAATGCAGACTTTGAATGGAATACTTCCTTTCACTGAGACACAGAAATTCATGGAAGAAAGGAGGCACATAAGATGGCTGTGGCACAGAATGACACAGCATAATTTTCATTCATGGAAAAAGGGGCCATTGGATAACTAATATATTCGTATATACACTTTAAGGTCTGTCACTTTTTTTTTTTTTAATCAAATGCTCCCTGATTGAGCAGGAAATTGTAAAGGGGGTGATGAGAGCCCAGCTGCCGCCTCCAGGGAGTAAGGATTGGGCTGGGAACTCATGCAGTAGCTGACAGGTCAAGATCACAAATGGATAATTCACTCCTGCTCCCACTTCCACAGGATGTCAATTCATTGAGTTTTTAGCTTGCTGCTGACCCAAATAAAATATACAAGAGACTCTTGTATTTTTTCCTTTGCTTTTTATTTTCTGCCTTTCTTTTGTTTCTGTGAATCATGCATTCACAATGAATTGTGAATGATCTGCAAATTCACATACCTCAAGCATAATCATTTTGTTCAATAACAATCTTTTCATACATAAAAATGTACTTCATCTTTTTATTTGGGTCACCCATCTGGCTATCCTGATGAGAAAAAAACAGTTTAAAGAAAAAAAGACTCTTTTGGTCTGAGTAAATGCAAACCATCAAGAGAAAACTCAACTAGGTTAAGCCTAACAGACAATGTGACTCTCCTTTTCTTTTCTCCACTCCTCAGTAAGCCAATTCATTCTCCCACATGTGCACCCCTGAAAATGAATCCTAACTCTGATCTGTAGCTTTTTTCTAGCATCTTACAAAAGGTGTTTATAAATTCATTTCCTTCTTTGAGACATAAACACTGTCAGCTATTGCCTGCTGTCCTTGATTGTTCAGAGTTTTCCTATTGCTATCCATTGTGCTTGTTTTGTTCCTTGATTTAGTTTTCCTTTCATGCTATTTGGTTATGTTTTCACAACTTCCACCCCATTTCCCATCCCCTTTTAAACAAACATCTAAGTGAAAGAAATAACCGTGTTTGTTTCTTTAAGGAAAAACTGGATACATGGGTGGGTCTACTAAAAATATTAACAGAGAATTACAAGATATCTGGTTTAGAAGTTTCTTTAAGAACAATGTATATCATAAGCACCATCTGTAAATAAGCATTCTGTAATTAATAGGTGAAAGAAAGAAATGAAGCAAAGATTCAGTTTTTCCTTTTTTCTTCCTTTCAATTTGTGTTCTATGTCTTCAAAACCTAACCTTCCAAATGCTATTCAAGAAAAACCTACACAAGCTATTTATTTCTTTATTTGACAGCCCTTGTTATTCAATTTAATGGGAAAAAGGTATTATATTTTTCAAGTACCTACCAATGTTAGGCACCATATTAAGTCATCTATACATGCTTTATTCAAATCTTTACAAAATTTCCCCAGTGATAATAAAATCATGAGTCCAAATAAAGTAAAATTTTCTCTTTCAGTTCAAATGCAGAAAATCACAAGAGATTATTGGTCCCACTACAATAACTAAAAAGATGGACAGACTACAAAAATTATAGTTTTTTATATCCATCAGAGAGGAAAGGTACACAAAAAAAAAAATTAAAGGAACTCAAATTTCAGCATTTTACAAGCTCCTCCCAAAAAGGAAGATATCCTTTGCTTCATACGTCTCTGGAAATATAGCGTAACAAGGAACTAGAGAAATTTCATTTTAATTTTCATTTTGCTGAGTTACTCTGTAAACCAGTAAACCCTGAGGACCCCACTTTCTAAATAATCCTCTGGCAGTAAAACAGAAACCTTAGACCCGCTCAGTAAAACCTTGGTTGGAGGGGTTTCTGTTACTCTGCTGAGACCTAGGAAGAAGTTAAATGTCAAACAAGATAGTTTAAGACAGTTAGGGTGTGACCTCTACTTCTGTAAACCACTTATGTTTAGGGTGTAACCTCTAGTTCTCTACAAAGTATGATTCGGGTCTGTTTTCCCCTTACAGCCCAGCTAATAAACTCCTCCGAAATTCTCTTTAACTCTGGTATATCTCTCTGATCTCGTTGGCTACTTTGGAACAACAAAGGGAGAGTATGCAAGCCCAACAAAGATGGTGAGACTCCAGAGTAGGGAAAATCAACCAAACTTTCAAAGGTCACGCAGAACCTATCATTGCAGATTAGAATACTGAGGGGCTACAATATAGAGTGGGTTTGCACCTGTCAGTTTTTCTCATGGATCCATACCAGTACAAAGGACAAAGCTGAGAAAGTAACAGAAGGAGTGAAGGACATTCTATAAAGTTCATAGAATCCTCACTGAAAGCATGCTAGTGTTCAGTAAGGGCTCAGAGCAATGAAAGGGAACAGAAAAAGATCACTGGAATGAGGAAACCAGAAAGTAGGCCTGGAGTGTAGGAAAAGATGTCTGATGAGATACAAAGCAGGACTACAAAGTATTGAGACATCTCAGCATTTCTATTGGTGCTTAAATTTCAAGTCCTAATTGAGGGACTTGAGGGAGAGTCCTAACTGAATTCTAAAACTATTTAAAACAGTGGTCTTCTAAAATTTACCCAATATTAACCCCTCCTAGACTTACTTCATTTATGTATTATTAGAAGAACATAGCAAAAAGGACAATTCAAAAGAAAATCATAATTTTTACACCTATCAAAAAGATAAGCTACAAAAAAGTGAAATGAATTAAAGCCCATAAGCTCTGTCTAGGAAAGAAGGAATGCTATGCTACTCTCATCCATAGATCAGTAAAAAGTAAAACAGTAAAAACTAGGATATTTTCCAGAGGTGAGAATTATTAAATAGAAACTGGGATTTTTATTCAGGTCATCCTGACATCAAAGCCTGGTTCTTTCAACACGAAAGCTCTGTATACCAAATTATAATAACATTTCTTATTATAGTGTTTTTATTCAGTTGCTTCCCACCAGATGTCTCCTAATCTAAGTCACAAAATGCCTGTGGGTAAGATCTGTGTCCTCTAAATCAGTTCTGGCTTCTGTAATCTCAAATTGAGGTATTTACATACAAAAAATTGCTACATACATGATGTTGAAACTAAATGAAGTCTATATTAAAAGCCATTTGCTATGGAGAGACTCTAGATACAGATATAGATTAGACACTGATGTTGGTCTTAGACGTACTTTTGAGCAGGATTTTCAAATACTCTTATGGATCCTAGGTCTTCTTATTTCTCCTCTTAGACTCTACATTTTCTATTCTATTATACTGTGAGAGCCGAACCACGCCATGACGGGCTCCAGACGAGCTAGATAACGCTGGAATGTGACACGCTGACCCTAACCGAACGCTCGGCGCACCTATGTAACGAAACCCTGTAAAAGCCTGTTAAAAAATAAACCCAGGGTCCTTGACCAAATCCACTGCGTTGGATAAGGCTCGGATCCCAGCATGCTGGAAATAAAGTCCCTTATGCTTTTACATTGTTGTCTGGTGTGTGTGTGCGTTTCTGGGAGGACGAACGCTGACCCTAACAATACTTCTTTTAGGTGATGTCTTCCTCTACCAGGGATACAAACTAACTGAACTAAGTAAAATCAGCTGGGTAATCAGGCAAGCGAGAGTAATGAGAAATGCAGAGTTATAAACTATTTTTTTTTAAATAATCCAAAGAAATTTGGAAGTTTAATTGAATTTATTAAAATCATGAATCAAGCAGCATTCCATCTAGCAATAGAAAGGCCCTACAAACAGTCACATAAAATAGAAGGGTTTTATCATCACAAAGAGGGTGAGCAAAGGTTGGTAGCAAAAGAAAAGGAAGATTATTTCAAACAAAGTCATCCATCTTCTCTTAGGGGAAGACAGAGGGTTTTATGCAAACTCGCTGGTGCTGACCAAATTCTGAATTATTTAGTTTAAATTTCCACTTTGAGAAAGGCTGAAACTGCAGTTAGGTTGGATATTGAGTCTTGGTAAAACTTGGCATGAACGACTCTATTTGGGGCCTGTTGTTTCTTTTTTTAACCAAAGTGATACTATGTGTTGAAGTGAAGGAAAATTTCCCTCATCCCTCCCTCTGATGTTCTTCACAGGCTGGTTGAATAAACAGTTTTAACATTAGACGTGATTAGTAAAAGTCCAAATTTAATAATACACAAACTGAGAATTTACATGTCAGAAAAATTTTGAGGTAACTGGCACAGAATAAAGACATATCCTGAGCTGAGGAATGGGGAAGGGGCCTTGGGTGTCAAGGACAGAAGAAGGTTGTCTTCATGTGATGCAAAGAGATGATTCATCTTTACTCTGAAATATATATATATATATACACATTTTTTTTAAAGGAAAGGTGCAGGGAACAATGAAGGTGAAGGTGAGAAGAGCAGAGACCGGTAGGCAGGAAGAGAGTAGAAGAAGTGCTTTATTTATCTTATTTACTTGTTCATCTTAGCTGTTTCCCCCTCCAGTCCTAGTATTTGAACCTGGGAACTTTTTTTTAATAAACTCCAGGCCAAGATTTCAGCCGGGTCTGTAACCTGAACTGCCAGTTTGTTATACAGAAGAATACCTGGGTTAAAATTTACAGGAACAGATAAAACCAATTTCCAGACTAGCTCTGCCACTCGCAAACCTTGGTAACACAGGTCTGGTCATGGACAACTGTTAGACTTAGATCTCTTTTTAATTTCTACTACATAGGTCATAGACTATATCAAATCATGAAGTAATATGTGCAAATTGCTTTGAATACTAATGTATACTGAATTCTCAATAAATGTTAGTTATACTGAATTCTCAATAAATGTTAGTCCTATATTGAAGTCTTCGTTACGCTTTCTAAAGAAGGTTTACAATTCAATTTTCATATTAATTCTTAACAGGATTTAGGAAATTGTATTCAAATTAAGTTTTTTTAAAATTACGTTGTCTCAAAAGTATTTTTTGGGAGGTTATTACTAGGGTCGATGCTAACAATTATTAATACAGGTATAACAGATGATCATATATTAAGCATAATATAGAATATCTTAACTTACTGATGACTCATGACTGGTCTGTTACTAAATAATGGCATCTGTATCTTTTCCATTATATTCATGGAGAGTCTGTAATTTTTATATTTTCAGAATTTTTCTCCTTCAAAAGTGTGCTACTCTGGATGTGTTCTCTTGGAATGTTTAATTTGACATATTCAATAAGAGAACATTTCAATGCAATGATGACAAGGCTTCTTTGGGAAGTGACCACTGAATGAAAATGAAGCAGGATTGTGGCTCATTTTAGATGTTATTTCATCTATTTGTCATGTTAGTAAATTTCTGTTGACAGGACAAGTCTGCTGACTACTGTTTGTATTCTTTACGGCCTGTTTATATGCACCACATACATATTTCATGGTTGAATTTTCTATCATACTATTACTTAGAGCAAAATAGAGACACTGCTTGAAGAAGGACACCTCCTATGGTCACAGTCTCTTGACCATTTTTTAAATAAGCAATTTAAATCCTCAAAACATCACAAACCATCTATTGCACATTTAGATTTCTCCATGCAAACCTTTAATATCACCAGCTGCTATAGACTACCATAATATTATGAATAGCATTATTAATTTATGATAAGACATAATTTATTCAATAGTGTTTATTAACAAGCTTCTTGGTACCAGACCCTAAAGATACTGTGGAAAAGAAGACGGACATGGCGCCTGATGCTAAAACTTACAAGCTAATGATTCAGACTTTCAGTTTTTTAAAAAAGTTACTAACTGTACACAAAAATTTATTAACTTTCTTTTATGATAAATATTACAAAGCAAAAGCAATCTACATTCATTAAATCTATCAAGCACAAATTTGAAAATAATGTTACAAATCAGGAAATATGCAGGATTTAAAAAAATGAATATCACAATCCCTCTATCAAGAAGTCTAACTTGGTATGTCTAGGAAAAGAAACAAATACATACAAAGTAAAGGATGGTAAGGAATTATAAGGCACTAATTGGGAACTGTAGTAACAAGGTGACATGGAGAATAAATTATAAGACAACCTAGACAGGTGTAAGTGAGGAGTTTCCAACAGATGGTACATTGTAGGTAGAGATTGACGAGTAAATAGAATATGACAGAAAGAGAAGATAGAGAAAAGAAATCTTAGTAGAGGCTATATGTTTTCATAAAAAAGTCACTGCTATAAAAAAAGAATGATATATTTGGGAAAAACTTGTTGCTTCTCTCATAAAGCAAAGGTAGGAACTATTATATGAAATGCAGAGATGGAAGTGTTTCTTGCCTTTTTGGAGCTTGAAAGTTGAAAGTTGAAGAATAATGTATTAATAAGAAGAAATAAAAACATCAGATGAGTATGTTAGAATTCTATGCCAAATCTATACTATGATTTCAAACAGAATACCACAAAATAATATTTTTAAATCTGGGAAAATTAACATATTAATGCTCATTAAAACAATTTGTTGAAATAAGTAAGAGATGGAAATGACCTAGTTTAATATTTTAAAATACAGTGTTTAACACTTTTTTTTTCAATTTAACTGCCATGGCATTGGTTAATGAATGGACATTTGCAACACTATAAATAAATGTAAACTTAGTAACTGAAGAAATGGTACTGCAGGTCAGGGGGGAAATGTGCTTTTAATAAAAGATGGCTGGGAAAGGTTAAGTAACACTGGACCTTAACTCTGAGGGATAAATAATACTTCTTCTTCATCCTGAATATTCCTGAGTGCTCTGGATTCTTGGCACCTCCTCTTAGTCATTAGAAGGTTGGTAAGAAGTGCGTTTAGTTCTTCCTGTGTCTGTCTTGTGAACCTGGAATTGACTTATCTATAGAGAGTATGTCTCTACTCTCAGACTTGCAGTAAATGTGCACTAAATACTATGTCCACTCTGCAGGCTTCCACTGTCTATAAAGATCCCGATGACTGGGTGGATAAGAATTTCTCATTTGGGCCAGGGTGTTTAGTAGTAGAAAAAACCCTGAAGTCTCATAAACAGGTGTTTAGGTACATGGGCTAAAGTCTTTGAAAGATTAATAAGACCTGGCATTTAGCTTTTTTAGGTATCTTTAAACTTGTTTGACTCCGTGCAGACCCTGTGAGCTTTTAACCTTAGCAGATAGTGTTGGTGTATATTACATCATATCTGCACAGCTGTACCCATAGTTGTTTTGGCTGAAGCCTAAGCCAATAGCTTTAAGCTACACCTACCAGGCCGGCAAGCTAGACAAGATATTGACCTTGGAGCATCACGGGAGGTTACATCAGGTTTGCCCAGAGTGGATGGCAGCTTTTATAGGAGGGATTGCAGGCCAACAGCAGGCAGAGCTGACAGGCTCTTGGCTGCAATAATTTCACCCTGAGATAACTGGGGACAACTTGGCCTGTTACTGAATTTAGTTCTTCCTGTGTCTTGGCTTCAATTGTTTTCAGACTTTAGTGAGCAGTATAACATTTACTACTTTTAATTACAAGCTCGCTAATGCCCCTGTGAACTAGGGAATTTCTGACTTGAAATTGCCCAGGTGCTAGATCTACAGTTGAGATTAGAAAAATGCTCTGCATCCCATTTACATCCGTGACCCTGTGGAGACATGAACCTTGGATTTGTGTGACTGGTCCAGAGCTACAGAGTCCCATCCTGCCATATGATCTCTAAATGGTCTGGATTCATAAATTATACAAGCTCTGACCAGTTTCCAAGTAAAATTTGCATACAATATAGTGGGGCATGTGGCAGAGGTATTGGCCCATCTCAGCCCTCAGGGACACCAGTTTCAGAAGCATTCAAGCAGTTGTAATTCAAGAATCTTTGGAGTGGATTTTCCCAAGTGAACAACAGCAGAGGTAAAGACAAAGCATTCATAGGTGTAAGCAAGTCTGTGGCAAAAGGTCTTGGCAATGACCTGGTGCAAATGAGAGAGGGTGTAGTTGAAACTCATACGCTCTTCATCACAACAGTGCCAGAAACTCAGTATTCAGGGCAAGATGAAAATTAAAACATTTTTACAAAGGAAGAGAGTTTTTTCCCTCCTAAAGATGACAGTCGCTAAAATTGGCTTCTTTCTATGTTTCACCATGACTTTTAGTTCGCAGGTCATTGATTCTAGCAAACTGGTATGAACTGAAGCTAAAATTCACGATTTTCTTCATCTAACCCCTTTTTCCAATACTACTGAGCCTCAGCTACTTCTGGGGGTAACAGTGAGTATAGAAAGGGTTCAGTATTGTAATGTTGCCTTAGGGACTGACGACACCCTTACTTTTAAATCTTGAGAATGTAGAATCATAGCTATAAAACTTGTATATTCTTTTAAATCTGGGTCTCCTTAAGTAATGGCAGTGACTAGCTCCTTCTGAGGCCCTAAAACCATCACTCATTCCTTTAATTAAAAGGATACATTTGCTGAGGGAACCCCCAATCTACCCACCATGGAAAACTTCACTAGCTGAGATTGTATGTGAAGACTTTCATGTCTTTTAATATTTTATTGAAAAGGTAAGAGAATTTTATATGACTTAGATTCATTTTATCTTTAACTTTGGATGTATAAGGAGATTTACTTTGTAGAAGTAATTCATCCCTGGAAAATTGGTAATGTGACAAGGTGAAGAATATAAAGTTTAGAGCATTTTTAGGGTATTTTCATTTATTATTGGAATATTGTGATTTTATTGCTACTTCGGGCCATGTAGTTAATCGTAATTTGAAACAGGACATAAAGTATAAACTTTTGGCTTTGAGCATAGCACTATCTTGGGTTCAGTTTAATTACTGTACATTGGTGATTACTGTACATTTTGGAGTCTTCCTGGGCTATATTTCTACTTTCCAAAAGAAGGATCCAGAGAAAGGAAGTAATTGAATGCAGGGGAGTGACTTTAAGAAGGCTGAAATGTGAGAGAGGAGAAATATCTTTTTTCCTCTACCCTTCTAAGTTCTTGGCTGGGGTCCCTGTCACAAAAGACAGAAAAGCATACAAATTTATTTAATGTAAGTTTTATGTGACACAAGAGTTTTCATGAGGAAATGAAGACCTAGAGGAACATGAACATGTTTATGCTAGGTTCGATGAAGAGTGGAGAGTCAGGGAAAAATAGGGTGTGAGTTAAGGGCAGTAAACTGGGGATATTTAGTTCACCTGTTCTCTCAGATTCCTTGCTCATCCTTCCATCTTTGGCGATGAGGAAGCTCCTTTCCTCAAAGGATAAGGGGGGCACCTTTTCTTACATGAGGGTCTTATGACCTGCTTTAAGATAAGGAAACAAAACTTCCCATAACTATTTTTCTCATTCCTAGAGCTTGAAGTATCCAATATTTCAAAGTGCCATTTTGGGGATAGTGAATTCTGAATACCATTAGAAGCAAGATGCTGATAGGTTACTGACTTCTTTCTCTGGGTCCATAGCCACATCCTGCTTGACTATAAACTTAATAGTTCAGTCTAATGTGTAAAGAACACAAAAACTTATGTATGCCTGTGTGTGCCTATGTGTGCCTGTGTATGAATGTGTGTGTGTGTGTGTGTGTGTGTGTGTGTATAGGAATATCTTCTATTTAAATTTTTCTAATTTCCAGGAAGATTTGTTCTAAAGATTAATAGCTTCTAGTTTTAACACTTAATTACTCCCCACAGAAGTTAAACTGAATAATTGGTTTTGGTTGTAATTTTTCCCCTTAATTCAGTGAATTTCAGCTATTTCAGATTCTAAACAGAGGGCATTTGGTCTCTTCTCCCTTTACCTCGTGCCCTTCCCACCCCAAGATGTGTTCCGGGTATTTATGTCCTGCTCTAAAAATTCAAAATTACTCCCAGTTGGCTCTTCCAAAGATAGATTGGGGAGAAGCAGCAGTCAGTGGGTGCATATGAGTCTTGCTTCAAAAGCTTTTTCAGTAAGTCTTAGTAGTAACTGACAATAAATATTAGCTAATAAACATTCTCAAAATCAGAAGTATATAACAACAGCAATATAGTCTCATCCTCACAGCTCTACAGATGGATTGGGGGAGATATTCTACTTATGTGTCCCATCCTGGAGCCTAGACAGCAAGTACAAGAAATGCCTGGTACAGTCTTCTCATACTGAAAATCAGATGCACCCCAAGAGGCGAGTAGAAGAATTAGGTCTCTTAAGGATTCAGGTTAGAGCTGGCACATTTTCACTCCCACCTATTGGACAGTACAATGACCATGGGCCAGGTCAACATCTGGGGTGAAGGAAGTGACTCCCCTGATAGAAAGTTTGGGTGGGAGAGGGAAAGAATGTTTTTCAAGTCATAATATGTTCCTCCTGGAAATACTAAGGTAAGTCACTGTTCTGATGCACCTAGTGTAAGGAATACTTTATTATGAAGATTTTCTTTTGTCGTTTCTATTCTGTCGACAGCAGAAAGATAAATAGATCTCTTTTTTTAAAGTACCTCAGTTTAAGAAAGCTTAATTTAATTGAAATATGCTGGGAAGAACTAAAATAAATTGTGTACAAAGAACAGAATCAAATCCAGAAGACATTATATAACACTTTATCTTCATAAATCTAAAAATTCTACCCTTCCTTTCTTGAGGTCATTTGTTAATCTTTTTTAAAACGTAATAATAGAATCGATCAATCAATTAAGGATATATAGCATTTTGGTGATTTCACAAGGTATTTACATGGTAATGCATTTGATTCTTATGTCAATTCTACTATATATACATATATATACACTTATGTGTATATATATCTGTATACACATGTCATATATAATATACACATATATATGGTGTTAAATTTGTATGTTTTAAAAAAACAAAAGAGAAACAAGAAGTAATGAAAATTTAAATGACTGACCAAAGTCACACAACTAGGTTTAAACTCATATCTTTGTTCTAATCCTATACTTTTTTCTAACATAAATTGATAGGACAAGTAAATAGATCCAATAATTGACACAAACTATAACTATGAAGATAATTTGCCATCATATTGGTCTTTGTAAATTGTAAAATATTCTAAAGAACTGAAAATATATTCTGTATTTGTGGTCATATTTTCATCAAATTTTTTATTCTTTACTGGAAAATTAATGATTTATATGGTAATTTTCTATGGGAAATATAACAATGTCTATATTGATTCTTTCACTGATTTTAATTACTATTTTTATACCGTGTGCTTCTCTATACTCATGTGCATGTCTATATGATCTATGATTTTATTTGCCAAAAAGATTGTAGAATACTGGAGTGATAATTATCATTTCAAAAAATTGCTAGTCAAGAAATGGGGCTAGAAGTGAAATGTTCAGAGGTCTCCATTTCTTTAAGAACAGGTTGCAGAGAAATGAGAGTCTTTGGCTACAATGTCAGAAAACCCATGCAGTAATTGAGTCATTTTAGTGCAATTTGGGAAATGGTAATTTTTTGGAAGTATGGTTTCCTAAAGCATAGAAGTCTTGGTGGAAAATATTGTAAGATGAGGTGGTAGGATGAATGTCAATGAGTGGTCAGTAGCTATGGAAAATAACACTTCCAAAATCATCGCCAGCTTCTTTTTGAAATGAAGGACAAATAAAGTGATTCTTTGTTTTATAACAACAGAACTATGTCCAGTCTTTTTTTTTTGTTGGCTTTTTTTTTTTAAACTGTGTCCAAAATAATTGATTTTGGACATTGTTACTTCCCCTAAACCTGGGACTTCCAAAGGTCATAGGTTTGGGAATACATGGCATTTAAGCCAGTCCTGGATCAAAGCTTTTGTACAATATCAGACCTATGTTAAAGACAGAAAAAGAAGCAAGCAAAGAATATTTTCACTGTTCACCTTTGCAAAACACTGAGCAGTAAAATAAGTACTTAGAGACAATAAAAAGGAGCAGCATTTCATAAAGGTTGTTACATTTTGAAATTGAATAACTACATGAATCAGCCACAGTACAATAGCTATGGCTAAAACATATTGATGATTTCCCCAAAACAACTACAACAGCTCACTAAAACCAAATCGAGCAAGTACTAAGATGCTGTGTTAAAATTATTGGTCTATCATGTACTTTTCTTAAACTGATAATGTTTTCCTAATGTTTATAATAAAATGTGATTTAACCTAGCTTGTTTTCTACTTTTCTAAGGCAACAGACATTTCTAAGCAAGGTGCTTTTCATTATGGTGCATGGATAAAAGGAATCTTGCCCAGGAGAAATTACATTTTTGTTATATTTCTTATCTATGGTCCTTGATTATTAATAGCTGGTGGGAAAAACAAAATATTGTGAAAAATTGAGGAAGTGAGTGGTGATTGACCTGGGAATTACTATGGAAGATTCTAAGTTTATTGTGCAGGCACCAGTCTTCCTCACATTGGGTCATGCTTATATATCACATCTTCCAAATAATGGAGTTACAAAGTCACCTTCAGGTCAGTCCTTGCCAAGGTGTAGGTCAGAACCACTTAACCTGGTCAAATATTTATTGACTTCCCCCAATACATTTATCTATTCTACTACCTAGAACTACATTATTCAGGGAGTAGATTTTTGGTTTTTGATTTTATTAATTAGTTGTGTTAAAAGAACATTGCATAGGGACTAGGTTTTGACTGGACTTTCAATGGTCAAAACCTTGGGGGACTCCATCCAATTTTGAGGATGGTCTGGTAGAGTAGTTTCCAATATCCTATTAGACTATATTGCCAGCCCACCAACACCCTCCCACTGCTCTGTTCAATCAAATCACCTTTATTCCACTTTATTATTATCACTAGATAGCATGATTTATACTTATTTTTCATTGTCTCTATTTCCCTAATAGGTGTAAACACTATAATGGCAAACTCATAAACCAGTTGTCATTATCTGATCTCTTTTACAAATAAAGAAAGTGAGGTATATGGGCAAATAACTTTTCAAAAATTGTTACAGTGACTAAATAAACTCATTTTGGGTTTTTTCCCCTCCAGCCTTCCTTACTTGCTTAGCTAATATGCCTCACTTGGCTTCATAGCCTGCCATCTCGCCCCTTTGAATAGGTTACTAACCACATAATTGTCTAAGATTTCCAGAAACAAGGTTGAGAAACAACCAGATGGGGGTGAGGGTGGGGGAGGAAGTGATGGCCTTCGATATACAGAAGAAATGCAGGACACCTTGACCTTCTAAACAGTTGGGGCCCTGTTAACCAAAGAAAGAACACAAATGGAACCAACTGGATCATTAGATAGCTGATGAGTGATTGTTCAAGAACATTCTGGGACAAAATTTGCTGACATGCACGTGTGGACACACACACACACACACACACACACACACACACACACACACACACACATCATTTGAGCCCCTTTGAAATCTCTTGACTGGCCTGCCCTGGGAGGCATAAGATGATCTTTGTACAATAGTCCACTGTTCTCTTCAACTGCTGGCTTCCCGGTTTATCTGAATATCAAATCTTGAAGAAGAAATTAACACATTTCACAGGAGTTCCGAAAGATAAAAATATTATCAGTATTTCTTTGAAGAATCATATTTTTTTTATCCAGGAAGAAAATATCTGCAACTTAACTTTAGTTTGTAGAGAAAAAATGTAGGGCCTGATTACAGCATTCTCAGGTTTTTTCAGACCAAGACCTTCCAGAATAAAGGTCGTAGTGTTGTCTTGGAATGCTCTGAGTCACACCCAACAGGTTAGCTCCTGGGCAACAGAAGCCAAAGGCCATCTCTTTAACCTTCTGGAAAGATTAATGGAATCCCTTCATCAACCTCATATTTTCCCTAATACAACAAAAAGCCATAAATTACTGGAATCCTAAGTCCGTTTGGGATCACCAGAATGGGGAGGGGAGGCAGTATTTCACAGAACTGGAGAATGTCCTGAAAAAGTGTCCCACCTACTTCTGCTCGAACTTCTTGTGCCTAAGTGACTCTTACCTTTCTAATTGCAGCCACTGGAAACGTAGTCTAACCAGCGGCCCCCTCCCAAGTGTATAAAACTTCACTGCTCAGCCTCAGCAACTCTGTCTCCCGCTGCTGTCACTTTCTTTAATAAATCTAAAATCTGCCCAACTTTAACATCTCTAGAACGCTCCTGAACCATTTACCACTGAACGGCAGGGGAAACCCCAGGAACCCTGCATGAATATTATTTTAGCTTTTTCTAATTTCTAAAATATACAACCATAATTAGAATTCCAATACAATTTTGTATTTGATCAAGAACTGTTGTTGTGGCACTCCCTGGTGGCTCAGGCCCTAAGTTTGAAGCTGGGGTAAAGTCCACATGAAGCCCATGGACTTGGATTCACAGACGGGAGTTGGAAGGGAACAACCAAAGATGAACAGCTAAATGAATAAATAGCATGAATGCTTCTTCCTCCTCTTCCTTCCTACTTGCCTTCATTCCTCCTACTTCCTGCCTCTTTAAAAAAATAATAATTTCTCCATGTGTGAAGTCCCTTTGAAGGTATTTTATTTTGGTTTTCCTAGTCTATTTAAGTTATTGACCTGCAAAATGTGGTTTGCCTAACATAGTATCTCAACTTTTAAAACAATATTTTCTAATTACATAGGAAATGAACAGTAATGTCTTCATAATAAATAACCTCAAGCTATTTTTCCTACTGACATTATTTCTTCTTTTGTCTATTCCAATCTTCTAAACTTCACCACTGGTAGACATCTGACCCAAGCCAGGCAAATCAAAATTTCCCCCAGGAATCTGAAATTTAGAAAGAAAAGATACAAAAAAACCTAAGAGTCCTTGGATTTCATAGGATGTTTCTAAATTACTAGAGATCTCCCAGTATCCTGCCAATAAATATCTTTCATTTCTTTTTTTTTTTTTTTAAAAAGTGATCAAGTTGTTGTTTGCAACTGTTAAAAAAAAAGAAACAAGAAAAAGAGGATTTATACCAATTTCTACTAAGCCTTAATACCTAACCTAATTACAGTTGCAGCCTCCCCAAGTGGAAATTTAAACTAATCAATGTGGAATTTCCAGGTGGCACTAGTGAGATAATCTGCATAAAACCTCCTTGCCTTTCCCTCAGGGAAGGTGGCTTTGCTGGAAATAATCTTTTCTTTTGCTAATAACCTTGCCCCTCCCTCTTTCTGACTGAAAACCTTCCATATTTTAAAACTCCTTGCAATGCCATTCTATTTGCTAGCTAGGTTGCTGCCTGATTCATAAATTGTTTAGTAAAGCCAAATGGGTTTCTAAATTTATTTGAATAAACATTGTCTTTTTAACACAGCTAAAAGAATCCCCGGGTTCTTCTTCCTCCATTTGTATGTACATATCTACTTGCCTCTTCATCTAGCTAATCTATCATTTATCTGCTAAAGATGTACTTTATAGATTGGAATGCAGTTTACTTTTTGGAAGCAGCATAATTTTACTTAAAATGTAGATTATGTCACATAAATTGTCCCATGGGGCATTCCCCCCCACCCCCTGCTCCTAAATACTAAACCAAACCCATCATGTTCATAATAGACTGCCAGACACACATAGCCGCTTGAACTTCTATTTCATACCCTTGCAGGCCCAGCAAGCAAGGAAATGGGCCACCAAGGCTTTATCAGGAAGCAAGGTTTATTGAGCTGCCAGCGTCCAGCCAGCATTTCCCACACCCAACACCTGTTTTCCACGTATGATGACAAAGGAGATTTTATTAGTTACATTGCCTATAGGATAGCATATGTCTCAAGTCCTTCCTCCTTGCCACATCATGTTAGAGAGTTCCTGAAAGGACTGGAGCTACAAAGAAGCATAGAGAGAAATTTATTGAAATAAGCAAGAGAAAGCTAATACAGTTCTAAATGATGAGTGGTGGGTCAGGCTCAAGTGAATATCAACCCCTACTTTACTTGGGGTGCACATATTTATAAGGGGTTTTCTCATGGCCTCTCATTTTCTTTTCTCCAGGGGTATTTCTGGGTGTAGATTTTCAGGAAAAAGCCTGTCTTTTCCAGGAATAGGTGTTCCTCTCCTATGCAAGCTCACTACCCATAATTCAGTCTGTCAAAATGAGCTTAATGTATGGGTCCATATACAATTCTATGTTGTATATTATGAGGTAGAGATCAGTTCTAGGTCACTTTATGAGCTACTGTACTTGCACAACATTTCTATTAATTAGAATTCTATCTAACCATTTCAGGTCCTTGGCTATGTCCCCTGACCATTCTGGCACCATGTCTATGTTAGACTTTTATCTGACATTTTCAGGACTTTATCTGTTGAGGCATTCTCTCATTGCTCCAGCCTCCCCTCAAGCAAGCTTACCTAACAAATAGACTCAGCCAATAAATCAGCAACACTTCAGATTTGTTAATTAGTTTCTCATTGGGATAACATGCAGCTTGGAAAAATTTCCTAGCATCTGGGTCTCAGTTTCTCCACCTGTGAAATAAGATGGAGTCTGAACTTAAACATGCCACCGACTGAATTTAAAGTGACTAACCAAAATAATTACTCGATTTGTCTTCCCTGACTGTAAAATTATATATTATGCCCTTTTTTATCCTTACAATTCCTGACATGTGTAGAAGGTGTCAACTAACATTTGATAAACTAATTTGAATATTTTTTAAAAATTAGAGATTTCAATTTGTGAATTGAGTTAGAATTTGCAGGTCAAATCTGAATGTTCATTTTATGATGAAGAGGCTTTCAAAATCTGTATAGCAAATTTTCATATTATCACGTGTTAACTATATTCTGAAGAAATATGTTTTTTGTTTAAAAGCAATTGTTAATAATGTAGAGGGAAAATATAGAGCCCGAAGGCAGCATTATCTGGGTTTCTTTTTAAGACCAGGACATTTCAAGACAACAGAAGTCCTTGTAATGTTCTATGTCACACCCAACAGACCAGCTGCTGGGCGCTAAAGGCTGAGTCCACCTCATTAAACCTCTAGAGAGATTCATGGACTATCTCCTCACTGACCCCATATCAACCTAATGTTCTACCCAACCCAAAAAAGAGTCATAGATCCCTGGCCCTTTCCGGGCCACCAGGGTGCTGGGGAGCCATTTTCTCAGACCTGGAGAACTCCTGGAATGTTCCCCCACACCTAATCTTCCTTGTGACCATGTGACTCTTGTCCTCTGACACTGGAAGCCCCTTCACATGCCATACTGCAGTATACATCTGACCATCTCTCAGCCCAAAGTCTCAGCAGCTATCTCTACTTGCCCTCCAGCCTCTCTCTCCCATGCTTTCTCTCTAATAAACTTACTAAGCCACATTGATATAAAACTTCTAAGAATTCTTTCTTGGACGTTTCATTGCTGGACTCCAAAATCCCACTTCAATAAGAACTACTTGAAAGAGATGCTACTGAGATAAATCCAAATTGTGTATGCCAAGGCTGGGGGAGGAAGGAGAGGAGAAGTGGGAGTAATTGCTTTATGGGTAAAGGCTTTCTTTTGGAGTAATTAAAGTGTTTTGTAATATGACAGAAGTGGTATTTGCACAACATTGTGAATGTACTAAATACCAATAAATCTCACACTTTTGATTGATTAGATTACATTATGTGAATTTCACTTAAAACTGATACACTATCACAAATAATGTGAAAAAGTGTGATGGGAGGAAAAATCTCAGGTTTCACAAATTTTCATTATTTGAAGATGAACGTTAAAAAGCAGCAAGTAAGTGCTGCTCATTGAATGAAATCCCTCCTTTACTCTCTGAGGGATAAAGATGGCATATAAAGTGACAAAACAGATTAGCTTTGAGGCAAACAGAATTAGTCTTCATCAATCTTAATTAATAGCTAACATGAACATTTTCAGGGTAAGGTTATATTGATAGATATGCTTTTGTGAAGAAAATTTACAAGACTAACTTGCTAAACCTAACAAATGATTACGTGAAATTGGCCAAGTATTAAAAAAACTAGTTTTGATTGATAGAAAATGTATCTGACTTAAATGCAAAAGAGCATAACAGAAACAAAAAGTCTTCAAAAATAAATACTGATGATGAGTGGTCTTTCAACGTTCATTTGACTTTACAAGATCATGACCAGGGCAACATGTTGTTTTAGAAAGCAGTGTGATATTACTAAATGCCCTCTTAGTGTAGGGCACTGCCTTCCTTTACCTGTCATCTTTAATTTCTCCATCCCTCACCCCTGCCCTCCATTTTCTTTAAATCTTTATGTAATATATCACCAAATATGTCTGATGTTAACATATCTATCCATTTATCCACCTCCATAATCCTGAATTTTTCTACTTCTCAACATCCCCAATCCTAGCAATCTAGTCCAGTCTCCCATAGGTTAGGCATTAAAAGAATCTCCTACACATACCAAACCTCCCCACTCTCTCACTCAAACCTACTGAATACATAGGAGTCAAAGGAACTTTAAAATAAGAATCTGTCCATGACAGACTCTTTCGAAGGGATTCCACTGAGCTTAACACGGTTTACAGGACACATTACACTGGCCTCTACCCCATTCTCCTTCCCCAATGAGGCATCTCTGCCCTCCAAGCACAATGACTTTTTCTGAATCTTCCAAGTGCACCATAATGCATCAGTTCAGGAGTTTCACATGTTTCTCTGCTTATAGTGATTTTCCCTCTACTTCTATTCCCATCTTTCTCTTCCTGTTCTTTATTCAGATCCAACTCAAATGACAGTTGAGCACAGAAGATTAACCTAAGAGCAGGTTCTCAAATGTTTTCATAGCACACAGAAGTATTCATTTATAGCAATCATTACAATTAAGTCATACATTTTGTGTAAATATTTTAATTTTATTTATAACTAAACTGTGAGTTTCAGGAAGAGAAGAAATATAATTTGCTTAGCATTATGCTCCAATTACAAAGAATGAATTGAATTTACAGTAAACACTAAACTAGACAAGAATCTAGTAAATGATTGTGAGTTGTTATTTGGTAATTAACACTCATACTGATGATCTTACTCTCCCAATTCTTATTGGCAAATCATAAAATTTAGCACTTACATTTGCTATGATTAATTTATTAAAATTCCTAGTTAGCTTTCATTTCCTTAGAGAAAGAAATATCTCTCACACCTTTGTATCCTTCTTACACCTTACCTAGTGAAGTGTGTAGAAACACTAAATAAATACTTCTTACTTAATTGATACCTTTCATTTTGTTAAGATCCTGAGACAACATTGCAGCCATAATATTTCCCTAGAAATCCAGTCCCATTTAACTTCTACATAGAGAAATTTTACATACACATCAGACTAAGGAGGGTCAAAGTAAAGTTCTTGCTTTCTCCCTCTAAACAAATTCCTCCTCTGGTCTTCCCCATCAAATTGAACTAAAGTAATCTTTCAAAATACCACTTTCCTGCTTAAAATTCCTTGATGTCTTCCCATCAGATGAGCATCATGTAAAACAAAATTTCTCCTTGATCAGGCCCTTGCACATCTTGCAAACTTCATCTAAAAACTCTATCCTCTTTGTCCTCCTTGCTCTAGCCACACTGACATTTCTGTAATGAAACCTTAGGGAACTCATCCCCATTGTGTATCTTTTGCATCAACTTCCATTTGTCCGAAAAGAAATTACTTCTGACTTTCATGTAACTGACTCTATCTTTTTATTTCAATCTCATTGCTTACACAGAGGTGTGGGCAATCCAGTTGAAGAGTATAAACACTCAATCTCTATTTATGAATAAAATTGAGATCTGGTAAGAAAACAGACTGATGTTAAGGACTGGGGGCAGCTCTTTAGTTAGGGGTTTCAAAGAAGGCTTCTCTGAAGATATATTGAAGAAAGTCTAAGATGAAGTAAGAGAACAAGCCATCTGGATACCTGAAGGGTGAACCTCAAAGGAAAGGGACCAACTGTACCAAAGTTTTAAACAGGAGTTGGTGTGTCTGAGGAGTAGCAAGGCGGTCATGGTGGGCGGAGGTGAGTGAGCAAAAAGATGGTAGACAAGGAAGTCAGACCGTCAATAACAGACCAGGTCATGTAAGGTTTGGTAGCCAATGTCAGGATTTTTGATTTTATACTGAGAAAGACAGTAAGCCCTTAATGATTTGTAAGGAGAGGCATTTTGTAATGAAACATATATTTTAAAAAGCTGAATGCTAGATGAATAAAAAGAAAGAAATCAATGCTGAAATACAGGGCTCTAACTATGTCTCTCATTTTATTAGTATTCATTAGATAAAAGAGGAAAGACTCTGAGACTCAGATTATGTCTAACTGATTTATTTTTGACTGATCACTATACTTAATGAGATCATCTCTCCCAATATTGCCTGTGTCCCTGTACTGCTTTATTTTTTCCATAATACTTTAACCTAATATTCTACATATTTTTGTCTGTTTTTTGTTTAATTTCTTCCATTAGAATGTTAACTTTATGAAGGCAGATAATTTTATTTGTCTTGTTGTCTTGATCACCTAGGACAGTAACTGAAAACAATACAGGTATTCAATACAGAATTGGTGGGAAAATGAATGAGTAAATGGAGACAGACAGAAAGCATGGAAGTGTTCCATCCATGTAGTCCCAAAGAATCGACTGCCCTGTATGTGATGCCATTTCTGCCCACTGGATTCCCCTGTGTCCTCACAATGTGTTTCAGCGACCTACCACCTACAACATTGTCTCTCTTCCTCCTTTCATAAGGTCCCTGTACCTCCTCTGCAGGAGCTTCTCACTCTAGAGTTTTCCCTTGGGGAGAAAAAAAGAGTCTTCCCTCTTTTATAGTCTAAGGAAACACATTGAGAAAACTCCCCAATGGTTAAAAGAGAGAAGTGTGCCATTGTTATAAGAAGTAAAATTTATTTTGTGCTTTGAGATTCCAAAGAACAGCATCAGCATACATACCTCTTATGTTTGCCTTTACCAAATCATAAAACAATGGCAGTTTGGGTAATTTTGTAAATCCTTTATTATACATATACTATGTTTTCTATTTATGACATTTTTTTCAGGCTCTCAACACATGGACAAGATTTATTTTATTGAATAGATCGTCAGCTTTTAAATTAAATCCATGATACCAATAGGCAATTTCCTGCTGTACAATAGAATGACTTGGAATTTTTATCTCTCAGAAGCATTCTCATAATTATTGCTCAAGTTTACTTTGACTTAACATGAGATTTAAAAAAAAATGAATGATGTGTCTTCTGGGGTTGTATGTGGGGAGAATATATATGTCACAAATGTAGAGACATATTCTCAGAATTTAGAACATACAATTCAAATTTGTACTATTTTCAAGGTCATTCATAAATTGTGAAACCATAGTTGCTAATGGAGATTATGGACATCCTTGTGAGGAACATATGATATACTGAAACAAATTGCTCCAATGTTTTCACATTTGTCAAATGTTTTGCCTTATTAAATTAAAAAAAAAATTGTGCCACAGGCAATAGAAGAAAAGAGTTCAGATTTAACAATGGAATATAGCTTGACATGATTAAAAGCAAAATATAATTTCTTCTAGAAAGAAGAAAAATATACTACTTATGATATTAACATTTTTATTTTGGGTGATTACAGCTGATGCTCAATAACGTGCGATATGATAGAAGCAAAGAATTTTCATTTTCTACTATATACATTAATGTCTACATTTAGTGAAGGAGGCAGAGAAGAAGAAAGGCAGACAGAAACACTAAATTGAGTATCCCTGTGACTTTATATGTTATGGAAAGAAAATGTCAGCTTTCAAATTGAGTTATGATTATCCCAAAGGATCATCTTAAATTAATATTTATTTGTTAAATATTAATTTTCTTAAGACTGTTATATGAAAATTCTAATTTTGATAGTAGGTATGGGTGTTATCTTGAGTGATGCTTCTGCATATCATGCAAGTTCCCAGGAAATGGTGATACCTGCACTAAAGGACCATAGTTTGTGAATATCAAGATCTAGCCCCTCACTCATCAAAGGCAATGAAATGTTAATGTGAACCTTTACAAAATATTATCACTACAAAGAAAAATCTACTTCCAAAAATATCACAGAATTTATTCCAAATCAAGGTAAACACTTCCCGATAATCTATTATTATTACTATTCATACCAAAGTTTATTTCTGATTTTGAAATAAGAGAATAATCAAGGAATGATTATATTTAAACACATAAACCTTTCAAAATCATATTTCAAATTTTCATTCTAGGTATGAAATCATTTAATAGGTAAGACATTGTTAAAATATTGCCCTTATATCCCTAAACAAAATTTTGGAATGATTAATGTGTTTTGGAAAATTTTGCTGAAAATGCCTACTAATAAATGTTTCTTACTCTGAATTTCTACCTTTTAGAAATTCTGAATAGTTCATTTTGATGTTTATTTAAATATAAAATAATACAGAAATCTGGTGTTAGGAATAGTTGCTAGAAGATTATTTTAAAAGTTCTAGTCTGTCTATATGATATCAAATAACCTAGTGCGTATATTAAAAAACAAAAAAATATTTGAAGTTTCCTGGCTTAAGTGGTCAAGTCTTTATTGTTTTCTTCATAAGTTTAATCACTGAGCATTTTATTTTTGTTGGTCACACATCTGAGGCAACGGAACTAATTTTCCTTTGGTTAGAAATTAGGGGTGTAGGTGTATGTGTGTATACACACACAATGATTCCTTTTCTTGTATCAATGACTGGGCAATCTCTACAATATGACTATCAACAGCTATGCCTTATTTTTCTCCTCAAACATGGATTTCAAAAAAATTGACAAATAACAAGATCTAGACAAATCCTGAAGGGTACATATTAACTCACGTTCACCCTTCATAAAGTGTGGGAAAGTTATCCCTTTTGAAGGTGAAAATTGTACAATGTTGTTTATTTTTTGAAGATTTAAAGGTAATTTTATTAATTTGATATTAAAATTTAGGGTCCTGTTTTCTGGCCAATAGACTTCTCCCATTAGGGCAAGGTGCCACTATAGTTTAGGTTTTTCCGAGTCAAATTTCCCCCAATTTTCAGGATGTATCCCAGGAGGTGTCAATTAGAACTAATTGCTGACTTTCCATCTTTATTGTCCCATCTGGGTCACCACGAAATTTGTTAGCACAAGGGTCTCAGGATCCCTTCATTGTCCTTGTGAGTCCGAGAGAGGACTTCCTCAGATCCAACAACTCTAGGAACAAAGAAAATTGAGCAGCCAATAGTAAGCAAAAGCAAACGAGATTTATTGAAGATAGTCACCCTTTAAGAAACAGGATAAGGGTGGACCATATTCCAGGAAGGGAATAGGCCTAAAATGCACTTTAGAAAGTACCCGGAAACAAAAACTAAAACCACTGAACACAGATATTTTTCCTAAATCTTTTAATTGAAAATATCTGACTAATTTAAATATTCAATTATAGTTCTCTATATCTTTTTTAGTTCTAACATCCTACATTTGATTTTAGAAATATGATTCAAAGTAGATGGGCCTAATATTTAAAATCAAAACACCCATAAAGTTTTCTATTATTCATAATTAAAGGACAAAGAAGGAGAACTATAAAGATAATAAATATAACCAATTTATCCTGGAAAAATAGATGCTAATAATATATCAACTTGAATTTTCTTTGCATTTCTAAAAATACTTGCCAGAAATAGGTAAAGAGAAAAAGAAAAAGCACACACATGTCAAAAAAGGGGAAAATGCACTATGACTGTGGCAATGGGACAGAAATATTTTGCCAAGGTATATTTTTTGTTTTTGTTTTCTTTTGTTACTCAGATAATAAAGGTCTCAAAGAATGTACTCCAGATGGCAGATACATGGCTTATGTGAGGGATCTTCACTACCCCACAAGAATCTTGCAGGCTGCAGTGCTGAAATTTACATCCACTATGAATGAAAGAGATAAGATTGTTACCACTTACTAACTGGTCGCCTACCTCTTATGGGGTCCACAGGCTTCCTGTAAGGTAGCTGCCATCCTGGAAATAAGTTACATTTCCTGGTGATGACTGAAGAATTTATTTTTTACCTAAGAGAAAGTAGTTACTTTCTCAAGTTCAAAGTGGTACTTAAAATCGAATTTTTGTGTTCTGTTTCCTCATAGTAGCCTTGGTAATGCTGTTTATATGGGGTAAAGGTAGAGAATACACAAAATCAACCTGAAAAAGAGACATCTAGAGATGGGAAGTGGGTAGTTCATTTATTTTAATGTAGTACACAAAAGACAAATTCTTGTGTTTTATTTTAGCTGTGGCAGTTTCTAGAGAGTGAACAGTATAAGGGGACAAATAATGATTAGGATTCTAGAGCAACACAGATAAGAGATTGCCTCTGAGCTCCAATACTAGTTTGTCCTGTGGTTCTGGGAAAGTTACTTGGCCCGTTTGAGTCTCAGTATTCTCTATAAACTGGAGATAACAATAATTAACCTGCAAAAATGTTGTGAATATCAAAGCTAATATACTAAAAGTTCTGAGCAACTAACAGAAGCTCAATAGTAAGAGCTAAAAAACTTAATTTTGCAATTTCAAAGCTTCCCAGGGTCTACACCAATCCACTGCAAGTCGCTTAGCCACATGGCTGTACAAAAAATTACTGAATTTCTCTTCCCTTTCCCTCTTCCTGTCTTTCTTCCTCTCTCTCTCTTTCTTTTCCTATGATGCTTCTACCATTTTCTCTTTCCTACCAGTTTAATTAATCCTGCTTAACATATTTTGGGTACATTTAGCCCTATTGTTATTGCGACTAGTAAATGACACTGAACATGATTTCAAAGCTACATTAACCAGAACGGCTTTCTGCTTATGTCTCTAGCTTTATTTCTTTTGACATAAACAGGAAGAGAAACTATAGCTGTGAGGTTTTTCAGAAAGCATACCATTTGTTTTCCTTGGAGATTTATCCCTGGAACAAACTGAGCTTGCAAGCAATAAAATTGCCATGTACAAGACTTCTTTAAAAGAAATTCTGTTTGAAGGTATGTTGGGAACTAAGAGAACAGAAGAAAGCGACAGGCTTCTGATCACATAAAACAACACTTCTCTTCCAAGGAAAGAAAGAAAATAAAGTTTGTAAACCAATTTCAATGTGATTGTATTTAGGGCAGTATTGAACTATGCCTCTGTGGTATTTTCTTATGAGTGTAATCAGGCACCTAGCCATGGAGTTATATTTTGTAAACTAGAACACTAAAAATGGACGAGAGACTCGTGGGGTTTGCTGAGTTACACTGGAGGCTCAGAGGACAGCACTGAGCAAGCTACTTAGTCTCCATGAATTTTCACTTACACATTGTTGGGCAGCCAGGTTTAGGGCTTTCCTTCCTGTTAAGGAACAGGAGGCCTTTATGCTATTTTAGTTCTATCATAGATAAATGAAGAAGTGACGAGACCCAAGAATTAGGATACTTGAAAGGTACTTAGGATAAGATCCACCTTCAGTAAGATTACCAAGATCCTGCTCCATTTCAAGTGCTCACCCACCCTTGTCTACCTCTGGCTGCTGGATGTTTCATAAATTCTTTCTACTACTTGAAGAACTCCCCCTCCTACAAACTATAAACCTAGCTACTCACTCATTCATTACATAAATCATTACTGAGCATTTAACATGTTCTTGCTGAGGCACTTGGTAGTAGAAACATATCAACAAATAAGAAAGATAAAGTGCCTGCCTTCATGCATTTTACATTCTGGTGAAGCTAAGCAAACAAAAAACAAAACAGAAAGTCAACAAACAGGAAACTGCAGGTAAGAGTAAGTTATATGAAGAAAATAAGCATTCCTCACATCTCCACTGAAATATTAGTACTCATTCCCTACTTGTCATACAAGTGAGGGTATCTTCTTACTGTCTTTAATAACACCTTTTTTTTTTATGTCCTCAACCCTTATATTGGTACCTGATATATAGTATATACCAGTGACATATTTGTCCAGCAGATTAATAAATTAGGTCTTGAGCATCTGGGGCAAAACAGAATTGTTAACTATTTATTGACAGATATTTATAGGAGATCAGAACAGGTTTTTACATTCCCCAGTATCAAATTCATTCCCTCTTTTAATAAAATTACTCAAAGTCAGTAATATATAAGTAGTTTTAAAGAATGAAGGGGAATTCAAACTTGAGCAAGGCGTTAACAGAGAG
This sequence comes from Solenodon paradoxus, assembly GCA_004363575.1. NCBI lineage: Eukaryota > Metazoa > Chordata > Mammalia > Eulipotyphla > Solenodontidae > Solenodon > Solenodon paradoxus. The sequence continues at coordinate 241,368 of RJWH01000709.1, forward strand.
GAGAACTTAGGTAGAGGAAAACCATGTTTAAGAGCATAGCCAGAGAACTGTCTGGGGAATTACAATGAGGCTGACAGTGCTAGGGATGGGGTACACGGATGCAGAGTGGTGCCTCCTTATTCTTGGTTTCACTTTCCACGGTTTCCGCTATGGTTTCAACCATGACCTGAAAATACTTTATAAAATAAGATAATTTGAATGAGAGCACATACACTAACTTTTATTAAGTATAATTGTCTTATTTTATTACTATTGTGAATTCCTTACTGTGTCTAATTTATAACTTTCTCATAGGCATGTATGTATAGGAAAAAGCATGCTATGTATAGGGTTTGGAACTATTTCCAGTTTTAGGCATCCTTTGGGGGTCCTGTAGATAAAGGAGGACTACTATTGCAGTTTTTTGCTTTTGCTTTTGTTTTTAAAGAAAAGATACAGGCAGCAATTAGGGTAAGCAGGCCTGCAAGTAGGAAGAGACAGGAGGAAGAAATATTTACTTATTTTATTTAGTTGCTCATCTTGCTTGTTCCCCCCAGCCCCAGTCTTAAGGATGTAGGTCTTAAGGATGCATCCTTAGGATGTATGTGGACTGCATCCAGTGGCCTTATCTGAAGCTACTAGGGCATGCAAACTATCGTTTTTGAGTAACTGACTCACATTTTGAGTAAATCATCTATTTTGTTATTAGCCAGGAAAAATGCAGGGGAGAGAATTACCATTTTAATCCTCATTGCACTTTCACTAGGAGCATTTCATATGCTAACCCATTTATTCCTCAAAATAACATCATTATCTCCATTTTTTTTTTAACATGGGGAAGGTCTTTAAGAGATCATTTACACAAGACAGCAATAACTAGATGTTCAAATTGGCCTAGGACTCTGACTTCTTATTACTGTTACCTAGTTAAGATCTTATTTTTTTCTTAAAATTTCCCACATTATAATCTGGGCCCTATCTACATAAATCTATTAGTTCATTTAAAATTTATTTATTTTACTTATTTAAAAAGCTGAGTTTCTTTCTGTAGCAGAGAGTCTATATTGGGGGTAACCACAGTGACTTGGGAAGATTCATTCTTTTTCTTTTTGGCCCTTTGTCAACTGAATTAAGTTATATCTTGAGACACCAATTCCTACAAAGATAATGAAATTGAAATATGAAGGCATGACTGGAACTAAAGAGGTAGATTTGGGGAACAGAAGGTTTCAAAAGGACCAGTGTGGTTATTGCTATGTTGATGTATTTAATTTGTGCTCTTCCATTGGACTTTTTCTTATCAAGCCCCACTTCTTCATTTTGTGGCTTACATGTCAAGTATAAATGGAATAGAAACATGGGTAGAGTTCAAAGAGGTATGATATAAAAACAAACAAACAAAAACCCCCCTAAATTCACACTCAAAAGGGACCTGTAGTGAGATCAAGGAAGACGGAAAAAGGAAATGTTGGTAACAGTAAGCCAAGTTACAGAAGAGAACTATTATCTATTGGAAGAGATAAAAAATAAGAGGCAGCATTTGTGGCTGGAGTGGTGTCTTCTTCATTCATGCTGCTATAGCAAGAATTCTATAAATTGGATAGCTTATAAATAAGAAACGTTTATTTCCATAGTTCTGGAGGCTAACAAGTCTGAGCTCATGGAACCAGCAGGTCTAATGAGAATTCATTTGTTCATCTTCACACTGTATCCTCAGATGGTTAGAGGGGCTAAGGGGTCTCCCTAGGGCCCCTCTTAAAGGAATACTAATTCCACTCCTGAGAGGTCTGTCCTCAGGAATCAATAATTTCTTAAAGGTCTCACCTTAAATACCAGGAATTAAGCTTCAATACACTCACTTTGAGGGGATCAAGGCATTCAACCTATGGCCAGTGGCCTTCAACCTTTAAGTTGCAGAACTCTTTTGGCGAATAAGACATTTCAGAGAACTCACCAGTGCAAAACATAAAGGGGCAGATGCTGGCACATGCTGAAAACCCAAGTCATACCGGCTTGGACATGTCTCATGTCCTTCTCCCCAACCTGGCAGCATCTGAAAAACCTCCTGGTTATACTAGGGTACCAAAGAAGGCCCTGGGAAATAGCTGGGAAGTTTCCAATGAGCTCTTGAGATTTGGGTTCCTATCCCAGTTTTGAATCTTCTTACTCTAGGGTCTTGAGCAACTTAATTACTCTGCTGATGTTTTCTTGTTGTGAAGGTTATAAGAGATCATGGCCATAAATTTGCATGATACCCAAAGCAATAGTACGGAAGTTCAATAAACATCTTTAAAAAAGGAAAAAAAAGAAGCCTTCAATGAAATGCTAACATTGAACTCTTTTTAATATGCTAAATTAAGGTAAAATAAAGTTTGGAGATTACTTAGACAATAAGCTCGTATTTAAGGTGTAGGAGTCGGATTACCGCCATGACAGGCTCCGGACAGAAATAGCTATAGGCCTGAGTTATGCTTCCTGAAATAAGAACCCCATTTCTTTCTGGCCCTGAAACTAGAAATTCCTTAGAGAAGACATACCTGAAACCTGGGGCCAAAAGAGACTAAATATGTGAATGCTTCAAGGTCTGGAATTGTAACTAATCCCTTGCTCTGTAACCTTGGCTATAAAAACCCTGCTGAAACAAAGCCTGGGGTCTTTGTCTGACTCCAATGTGCTGGAGGAGGCTCAGACCCCAGCTAGCTGGAAATAAAGTTTCCTTTTGCTTTTGCATTGTCGACTGAAGTGTGTGTGCGTTTTCTTGGGAGGAGGAATGCTGACCCGAACAAAGGGATCCATTGACCATGTGTGTTTTTATTTAGAAAGGATTGTAAATTCTTCATATCATCTCTATTTCCAGAGTGGAGACGGCAAAAACCGAAGAAAAATACACCAGGTTAGGATCACTCATTATGATTCAGAAACATGAGTTAGAAAGTACAGCTGTCTCCCTGCTTTGTGAGCAGATAAAAAGCATCATTTTTGTAAATGAAAGTAGAGATAGTCACTGTAATACACATTTCTGCAATAATGAGCCAGAAATCATTAAAGACAAATAAATAAATACTTGTTGCCAGGGGGATATTTTCTCCAGTAAAGGCATGCATTAACTCTCACAACAGAATCATCTAATAAATGATTCATCCAGGCACTCATATTTAATCAATTCATACCTTTAGTTGCTCTAAGAACTTTTTAAACACTGTAGCATATTTAAACATATCCAGGGTTATTCTTTGTTCAAGGTTAATTCCTTAGTGAAACTTGTTTTTAAATGAATAAATGACACGACACAAAAGGAAAGTACATGATCACATCATACTAAATGCTAATGTTGCAATTATTTTCTTTAAATAAGTAGATTTTACCTACAATGTTTCATCTTAGAATTTTTCTGACAAAAAAGTTAATAGAAACTACTCTTGAAGTCATGGAAAGTTTGCTCAATTGTGACTTGGTAAATAGGTTTTATTTTATTTTATAAAGTTGCTTTTATATTTTTTACGGCACTGTAATACTTTACCTATTAATTTTATAATGTGTCACCAATAATGAAATATATTTGATACATTCAGTGAAATGAAATGGGAAGCCAAATTAAGAAACACTAATAGATTTTCTGTACAGTTAGTGTTTCTTGCACATACACAATAATCCTTAGATAAATAAAAATGCCACCCTGAATTATTAAACTTTTCCACAAGAGGGCTCTTGAAAGGCAAAAATACTGCCCATATTAGTGCATGATCTGTCTACCTCTACTGGTAAAATTAGAGAAAAAGATTTTTAATTATTTATTTTTGCAAATAAACTGAATAAAAAAGATGTTGTTAATCCATTTTAAAGATGAGTAAACTGACATTCTATGAGGCTGTAAAATCAAGATCTCAGAGTTTGGAAATGGACAAGCTATTTGAAACCAGGTCTGATTCAAAGCTGGTGCTATTTTTAGTAAAGGACTCCCACCGACCCTACATACATGCTCATGTTGTTTACTTATTGACTGAAAGGAGACTGAAAATCCCACTGAGAAATGAACGAGCATTTTGAAGCTATATAGATGGATGGCTAGAAAAGACAGATGAGAGATGATATCTTTTTAACTGTACAGTTATGTGACAGGTAGAATAAGATCCAGAAGCATGAAGATTGCTATCCCTTTTGTTTGGATCACAGGTTTTAGAAAATTATGAATCACCTTATTAATGGTACCTCTGTTTCTAATCATCTTACCTTTCCATCTCCCCTAGATTTGTGTAAATGTCAGTTCCCATGATTTAGTTAAGAAAATAAAACACGGCAGGGAAAACAAGATGGGTGAGAAAGGTGCCAGAGCAGGGAATTACAAAAATATCTAACTGCAGACTGTCTTCAGCTAGCTCTTCTCTGTCACAGCATCTACCATTAACAACAAACCAGAGGCCTCGTGGCCTTCAACCTAGCGGGGCTCAGACTGGGACTTTTATCTATCACAACCCTACATACAAGGTAGTTTTGAACAGCTCCCTTTTAGTGCCCCTTTTGTAATTTCAAATCTCTACTCTGACAGATTAGCAGCTGAGTTGGGGGTGGGGTAGGAGGGAGAGCATAATGAGCAACTGGTATTTTCAGCTTTTCCCCAGGCATTTTTGGAAACAGCAACAAGTCTCAGAAAACAGGTGCAGCTCCAGAGACTCTAGGTCAGTTACAATCAATTGTTTACTGCAAAGAAAGTCCTCTTCCTTACAGGGCCTCAAGAGGCTGAAGAACAGTTTAAAAGCTTCAGTGGGTGTTTCCTGGAACCCTGCAGCCCGGAATGTATCCCCTGGGCTGTCTTCCCCATGCATGGGCCCCTCCCTTCCTTTCCTCAGTGAAGTGGCATTAGACTCTAGACTTTGCTGACTCTCTTTGAGCTGCCAGTAAAGTTTCTTGTCTGAGTTTTTGTCTGGCCTCTGGCTAATTTCTACTCCTGAGAGTCAAGGACCCATGGAAATTCCTGTCTTCCACCCACAGATTGCAGCAACTGTTCCCTCCAAATAAATTTGGTTAAGTTGTAAAACTTTTTTCCAATAAGATGAAAGATCTCTTGTTGACTTTATAGCTACTTTTGAGACTCGTTGTGTGATTATTTCAGAAAATATAACCATGAGCTAATACGTAATTTAATTATAATCAAGAATTAGAGCATCCTTCTTTTCAGCACTAGAAATATCACAGTGAACAAAAGCAGATATGGGTACAGCCTTCCAAGGCCTCCCGTGCTTTCAGTGAGGCAGACATGAATCAAATAGTTGCCCAGGTAAAATAAAATCACCACTGTGAAAAGCATTAAGGATAAGAATACTGTACAGTGAGAGTGTAAGGAGAATTTCCTGGTCAGGGTCTCAGAGAAAGCTTCCTTCAAGAGTTTTTGAATGAAAGGACAAAAATAAATACGTGGCATTTAGGTGAAAAGAGAAGGAAGAACATCATACCAGACAGAGGAAACCACCTGTACACAGGCCCTGGAGCAGGAGGCACCATATTGTAGAAGTAGAACTAAAAGAAGGTCAATGAAACATGGTTTAAAAGGAGGCTAGTAGGTAGAAGATAGACTTTCATTTATTTAGTGAGCATTTCATGAGAATCTGCTATAGCACATGTCACGGGCACAGAGAAATCACAAACTGGGAATGTGTTTTTCTCTCAAGGAACGACTTAATCTGGCAGAAGGTAGATACTCATAGACATCTAGTCACGGTATCATGAAATCACTACCAACAAAGTACAGTGCCAGCACCATACATGGAGTAATTCTGATTGAGGAGGAACAGGAAGGAAGGAATTGCAAAGACTGCACTGAGTGACATCTGAGTTGAGCCTTAAAGGCACGTATTCCAGAGAACAGAATGGAGAAACACGAGGTGTAAATAGTGGCCATAAATTCTTTATAGAGTCTATTTATGGACAAAGTTATTCTCTTTTCTTACTTCTTCCTAATATTAAGATGAAAATGTTTACCATGTCATTCAGCAGATCTCATCTACCACCACTAGGTGGCAAAAGTTTCCAAACTATGGCGGGGAGTGTGTCTTGAACATCAAAGCCTCTTGGACACCTTTTTTTGGGGGGGTGGGGGAGCGGGGTGGCTCTTCAGCAATCACAAAGAGAATATTCTAAAGCGAACTCAATGTCATTTTCGGCATCCTTACTAGTCTGATAAAAAAAAGATAGCAAAAGGAAAAAATCACGCATGAATAAATGGAAACACAGGTTTTATTAAGGGAGGTACAATTCTGTTATTTTAACAATGGAACCTTCCACTTCAGGACTTAGAACAAGGCCAGGGATGTGGAGCAGCCCTACTGCAGATTCCCATCTCCATGACAACCTTTTCAGTTCCATGCACAATTAAAGCTACAGTATCATTTCATCAGGAAGTAAAAAAATCACAGCCCTGGCTGATATTCATTTTTTTTAACCGTGGCTAGAGGTTTTAAATTGATTTTAATTAGTGAGGCTGAATTATGGGGCTGGGGAATCAATTTGAAAATGCTTCATATAAGCAGTCCCATCTTTTTCCTTCATTAGCAAACAAAAAATAAGCATTTTCTGCTGTTTCATGAGCTGACATTATCAGTATTCTCTTTAGCTTTCCTTTGACAACATATCTATTGTGTCAGACATCCTCAAAAATCCTGGCTTAATTCCCTTTTAGACTGTATTTGTGGATGCAAAGAAAAAAATATGTTCCTTCCATTAGCAATTAGATTTCGACCAGATGGTCTGGAAAGTGTTGGGACTCCCTCAAAATCCTGGAATAACCTTTTCTCAGGCTCTCTGTGTCTTTTCCTCTTCTGAAGACATTTCTGGTTGTTTTTGTTTGTTTGTTTTTGTTTTTTGATTTTTTTTAGTTAACAGTGAGAAAATCTGTAGGATTTGTGTTCCCTCTACCCTGAAGGGGATCGTTCAGAATTTCTGAAGGGCTCAAAAAAATATTTAAAATGTTAAAAAAATAAATCTTATAATGAATGCTTAGAGGAACAAGAGTTGTATATGAAGAGTGAATGAAGGTTTTAATACCTTTCAAGTGTGTATAACGATATTTGAAATAGAGAAGTTCAGCTCCTTCATTCCCTTAAAAATACTAATAAAGAAGGAATAAAGATACCAATGGAACTGAGCTTTCTTGTTATTTCATAAAAAGTAGTAGCATGAAAGACTTAGTTGGATTTAAGACATTTCTGAGAATCATGATAATGGAATCAAGGTGGTAATTTCACCAAAGGATTTAAGAGACTATTATTCCATGAAAATCATAATCGAATTCTTTCTTGGCTTTATAAATGCACAAGAATAGCTCTTCCTGAGATCAGAATTGGACATAGACTCCTCATGGATACTTTGTGTTCCAGCACTCTATGTTTTTACAGGTTTGGAATGCAGACATTATAACACTGTTGCTTTATTAATTTTAACCATTGCTAACACGATGAAAAAGCCTGGGAGAAGTGAAGCTGCTAGTCTATGTTCCAGCACACTGGTGGATTGTCTTTGAAGAAGGCCCTATCCACTTGTTGCGCGGACAAATTAAGACAAAGAATAAATGCCTTTTCCCAGTGTGGTAGAAGACCTTTTCCCTGACCCCAATGCAAACGTTAGTCTGCCAGGAATTTTCCACAATATTACAGAAACTGTAGCTATAGCCTGTTATCGTACTACGAAGGCTATAGCTATGTTCTATTATAAGGAGACTGTTATCATGACCAAGGACAAACAAGCATTGCCTCCCTACTCTGCAGCTGTACATAACTGATAAGAGTTGCCAGTAGAAACCAAATGTAACCAAGGAGATGAATCTCTACCTCACAGTACAAAAGGAGTTCTCCTAGACCCCCCCCATTGCTCAGCTTTGGGTAACAATACCCCTGAGCTAGCACTTGAGCTTACAGTGAAGTATCATTTTCTCTACCTTTGTGTGCCTGACTATCAGTCTTCTCGCTGTCTCAAGGCTCAGCCATAACACCCTGCCCTAAAGACACTATTGGTTAACAACACTTAATTCATTCTTGTCTAGTCATGAATGGGGCTGTCCTTATCCTTGGTCCAACAGCAGATATGAAACTGAGGCCTGGACAAAGAGTTCCTTTCCTGACCAAAATGGTGCATTCAGTAATGAACATGGGACTGAAATTTAGTTAACGGTAATCATTTTCTCCCAGGGAACCTTGACGCTATTGGGAAGGAGATCTTTATTGATGGACATTTTTTCCATCTTGGAGGAAGTGCTTATCTGAAAATTAAGCACAATTAAAGCAAAGAAAACATGCCTTTTACACAGGAATACTATTTAACCTATGGATTTAATACATGCAGACTTAGAGCACTGGTTAGGTTTTAACTGGGTGTGAAGGAAGGAAAAAAAGGTGTCTAATGGCATTGTCTAATGAGCCCTTATAGGTAGATGCTGACAAACTGACCTGAATTTATGACAGGCAAGAAGAAGGAGTTCAAAAACTGAAATTATTATTTAAAAATAAAAAGGTTTAGAAGGGAAGTTTATTTTGTATTTAAATCTTTATACACACAGATATATGTATAAAGACAATTTTTCAATTGATTTATTAGTTGTTTTGTTTACATTGTTATATGAGTTTTTAGGATATTGAATCTGCACATCAGTCTGAATGCATTTCACACCACACCCACCACCAGAGTTGTGGTGCCCTTCATAACAACTTCCTTCATTTCTTCCCTCCCCACACCCGGACACCTTGATGCCAGTCTTGCGCCTTGTTAATTTTGTTGAGATTTGTCTGTTCATTTGTTTTGCTTTTTTATACTCCACATATGAGTGAAAGCAGTCTTACTCTCTTTCTTTCTGGCTTAATTTACTTAACTTAATCACCCAATTTCACCCAGGCTGTTGGGAAAAGGTATATTTTCATCTTTTTTAAATAGTTTCATAGAATTCCATTGAGTGTATATACCACAGCTTCTTTAGTCAGTCTTCTGCTGATGGGCATTTAGGTTATTTCCATTTCTTAGTTATTGGGAATTGTGCTGCTATGAACATGGGGCGCATATAATTTTTCCTATTAGTGTTTTTGTCTTCTTTAGGTATATGCCTAAAAAGTGAGATTGCTGGATCAGAAAGCAGTTCTCATTTTTATTTTTTTCAGGACTCTTCATACAGCTTTCCCAAAGAGATTAGAATAATTTATATTCCCACCAACAATGCAGGAAAGTTCCTTTTCTCCATCTTCTCCAACACTTGTTATTTCTAATCTTTTTAATTTAGATCATTCTCACTGGTATGGTGATATCACATGGTAGTTTGTGTTTGCATTTCTCTGATGGCAAGTGATATAGAGCATCTGTTCATGGGTTTGTAGGCATTTGTGTGTCATCTCTAGAGAGATGTCTATTCAGCTCTTCTGCGTATTTTTTAAAGTGGTTTGCTTATTTTTTATTGTTGAGGTGCAGAAGTTCTATCTATTTTGGAGATTAATCATTTGTCTAATGTGTGTTGTGCAAATATCTTCTTCCATTTAGTGGGTTACCTTTTTGTTTTAGTGGTAGTTTCTTTCTGCTATACAGAACATTTTAGGTTTGATGGAGTTTTAGTTGTTTACTTTTACTTCGGTTTCCTCTGATGCAGGTTTCACTTCTACGATGACATCTCTGAGGTTGACATATGGAACATTTTTCCTACATTTTCCTCTATGTATTTTGTGGTTTCAGGTCTTATGCTCAAGTCTCTGATCCATTTCAAGTTAATATATGTATATGGTGATAAAGAACAATCTAGTTTCATATTTTTTGTAGTTGATTACTTTACCCAGAGCCATTTGCTGAATACTTTTCTTTCTCCATTGAATGCTCTTGACTCCTTGTCATAGATTAATTCTCCATATAATTTTGGCTTTGTTTCTGGGTTTTCAACTTCATTCCACTGATCTGTGTGTCTGTTTTTGTTCCAGTGTCATACTGTTTGATGACAGCCACTCTGTAGTATAGTTTGAAAATGGGGAGTGTGGTTCTTGCATTTTTCTGAGAATAGTTTTGGCTATTAGAGGTCTATTTCATTCGGTACAAACTTTAGTACAGTTTGTTCAATTTCTTTTAAAAATATCCCTGGAATTTTGATAGGAATGACATCAAATCTGGATATTATTTGTGTCAAATGGTCATTTCAACTATATTAATCATTTCAATCCATGAGCGTGGAATACTTTTCCATCTTTTTCTGTTCTATTCTTTTATCAATATCTTGTCATTTTTAATTTATAGCTATTTCACCTCCTTTGTTAAGTTTATTATTGGGTATTTTATCTGTTTTTGAGCAACTGTGAGTGGGATTTGTTTCATGATTTCTTTTTCTTCTAGTTCATTATTTGGATATAGAAATACCACTGATTTTGGTGTACTGATTTTATATTCTGCCACTTTACTGTATTCATTTATTGTTTCTAGCAGTTTTGTGGGTTTTCTAGATATAATATTATGCCATCTTTAAATAATATTTTATTACTTAATTCCAATTTAGATTCCTTTAATGTTCTTTTCTGGACTTATTGTTCTGTCTAGGACTTCCAGACTATGTTGAATAGCAGTGGTGAAAGTGCACATCTTTGTCTTGTTCCAGATTAGGGGAAAAGCTTTCAGATTTTTGCCATTGAGTATAATGTCAGCTGTCTTTTTGTCATATATGGCTTTTATTTTGTTGAGGTATATGCCTTCTATTCTCATTTTAGTGAGACTTTTCATCATGAATGGGTTATGAATCTTGTCAAATGCTTTTTCTATATTCTATGATCAGGTCAATGTTTTGGTTTTCCCTTTGTTGATGTGATGTATAACATTCATTTGCATATTTTGAAACTCCTTGGATCCAGATAAATCCCACCTGATCATAATGTATGATTTGTTTAATGTGCTGCTGAATTCAGTTTTCCAATATTTTACTGAAGATTTTTTATCTACATGCATCAGTAATATTGTATGCAATTTCCTTTAATGTTATGTTCTTGTCTGATTTTGGAATCAGAGTAATGCTTACCTCACAGAATGCAGTTAGGAGTTTTCCTCCTCTTTGATTTTGTGAAAGAATTTAAGGAGGATAGGTATTGGATCTTCCTTGAATGTTTGATGAAATTTGCAAATGAAGGTTTCCAGTCCTGGATTCTTGTTTTTTTGGGAGGCTTTTGGTTACTACTTCAATTTCTGCTCTTGTAATTGGTCTAATTAAATTATCTATGTCTTCCTGGTTTTGTTTTGGAATATTTTAAGATCCTAGAAATCTGTTTCTCCAAGTTCGGTGCTTTTATTTGTTTTTTTTCCTCCTTTTTTATTCATGAATATGGGCAAAGGTCTATCATTTTTGCTTCTTTTTTTCTTTTTAAAGTACCAGCTCTTAGTTTCATTGATCTTTTAAATGTTTTTGTTTGTGTTTTATCTCATTTACTACTCTAATTTTTATTATTTCCTTTCTACTGGCTTTTGGTTTCAGTTACTCTCCTTTTTCTAATAACTTCAGTTGTGCAATCACACATTTAATTTTCAAGGTCACTTAATTTTTAATGTTCACTTGAATTTGCTATAAATTTTCTTCTTATAACTGTTATTATTATATCCCACATGTTCTGGAATCTCATCTCTTTATTTTCATTTATTTCCAGATATTTTAAAATTTCATCTTAAATTCCCTCATTGATCTAGGAATTATTCAGAAGCACTTTTTAATTTCCACATCTCTATGGTTCTCCCAGTTTTGTTTTCAGGTTCATTTACAGTTCCATAAACTTGTGGTCAGGTAAGATGCTTTCTGTAATTTCAGTCTTCCTAAATTTTCTAAAACTTGTTTTGTGTCTCATGATATAATCTATCCTTAAGAATGTTTCATGTGCACTTTAAAAAATATGTAAAATATTTTTTGTTGGGTTAGTAAGCTTTTTCTATGTCTAGTAGGTCAAAATTATCTATTTTTACTTTTAAAATTATTATATAGAACATTGACTTTTCACATATAGTATAACTTTTTTAACTTTTTATGTAACTTCAAGTGACTACCATCATTATCAGGATACATATGAAAAGAGTTCCTTCCATGACCACAATGAATTCCCACACGCCACTCCATTATAGTCACTACTCCCTGAACTTTTAATTCTTGATAACTATTGAACAGTTTTCTATGTCTTTAAATTTATCTTTTTGAGAATGCCATATAAATTAAGTCATATGCCATGCTACTTTTTTAGATTGACCTTTCTCTCTTAGCATAATGTAATTGAGACTCATCTAAATTGTGGCATGAATCAGTTGGCTTGTTCCTTTTTATTGCTGTGTAGTATTCCACTCTACCACAGTTTATCCATTTACTTATTGAAAGACTTTGGGTTATTTCCAGCTATGGAGAGACTTTATGAAGAGAACTGCTATATAGATATGTGTGCATAGTTTTTGTTTAAATATAACTCTCATTTTCCTAAGGAGTGGGTGTTGATGAGTCACACACTAAGTGAAAAATTTTATTAGAAACTGCCAAAATGTTTTACACAGTGTATAATTTTGCATTACCATATTGACCTATGAGAGGATATGGAGAAAAGGGAACACTTTTACACTGTTGGTGGGAGTGCAAATTGTTGCAATCCTTATGGAAAACAGTTTGGATATTCTTCAAAAAGTTGAAGATAGGAATTCCATATGATTCTGCCATTTCACTTTGGGGAATTTACCCAAAAGATACAAAAACACTCATTCACAGAGATTTATGCACCCCATGTTTATTGCAGCCCTATTCTCAATAGCTAAGAGCTGGCAACAAAGTACTCAATAGAAGGTAGATGGATAAAAAAGCTGTGGTACATATACACAATGGAATACTACACAGCACTTAGAAGAGATGAAATCCTGTCATATGAATCAACATGCATGGATCTGGAGGGGATTATGCTAAGTGAAATAAATCAAAAGAAGAAAGATATATACCGGGTGACCTCACTCATTGGTGGAATGTGAATAGACAAAACAAAGGAACAGATGAAACAAAACCAGCTCTAGGACACTTGAAATATAACTGAGGTTACCAATAGGGAATGGGACAGGGGGTGGTGCAAATGATGGAGCCCACTGGACAATGGTGAAGAACACTTGGTGATTCTGTGGAGGGCAGGGTGTGCTCACTTATTTCTGTGGAATGGGGAATCTATACATATGAGCTTATTTCAAGGTTCAGAATAAGCTGCTATAATAATATACATATATGATAAATAATAGGTAAATAAACAAATGCAACCAGAAAGAAAGTATGCAGTGGTATCTCATTTTGGACTATATATGCATTTTATTTATTGCTAATTATGTTGGACATTTTAAAAATATGCTGATTTTCCATCCTTGTAACCTTTTTCGTGAGAGACCAAGGTTTTGCCAATTTTTAAAATTAGTTACATTGGTTTTTTTTTTTACTGTTGACTATTAAGGCATCTTCAGGTATTCTGGATGTGATTTTCAAATATTTCTACACCATTTGCAATTTTTTTTCATTCCTTTAAGTCTTTTTGGAAGAAAATAAGCTTTTAATTTTGATGAAGTTAATTTTTTTTTATTTTAGATTGCACTTTTGTTGTCATGTGTAAGAACTTTTGCTTAACTCTAGTTCACAAAACTTTTCTATTATCTTCTAAGCCTCTTAGGTAATTCCAATAAAAATAAAGTTTGAGAAGCAGAGCCACTCTCATTCAGGAAGCATGCATTCTACAGAAGTCAATCAAAAATCATGGCTTGAGACTAATCTACATCTATTGCTGAATTCATATATAAATAACTTTATTAGATCAACTTGCCAAACAGAACTTTGGAGATCTAACTGTATAAAGGACTGAGGAACTTATTAGAGAAACTCATGCTAAAATAGTAAAAGCCAAGTACACATGTCTAGTAAGAACTTTTACCTTTGCATGGGGAAGAGTTTCTTAGTATAAACAGCATTGCTCTGAATTTGTTTCTAACTGAGTTTCTGTTTGAGTTCTGGAAGGAAGAATGTCCAAAGTAAATTAACCATATTCTGCCATGTATCATGTTTTTTGCCCAAATTTTCAGGAAAAAAAATCTTTTGTTTTAATTGTTAATTCAAATTTTAATTTTTTTATATTTAGAGGTACTTGTTTTTGTATTATAAAGGAATTTTAGCATTCATTTTATTAACATATTATGGTACAAGAAATTTTATGGAACAAGTAATTTCAAAACAGAAGATCACATACGGGTATGGGAAGACTTTCTTCCTGTTGCCCCACCATCTGATGACACCCTTTGTGGGAGGAGGTCCAGAGTGTCTCTCGCACCCCTTTGCCGTGCTCTTTAGCATATTTAATAACTGTTAGCTTACAGTTTGCAGTCTCTGTATTTTCGTAAAAATATCAACTAGATTGCTAACTCCCGCCTAAAGTGTAAAAAGAGAAATATCACATTGTTCACCTGATGGTAGTAAAGTCGGCGTCACCTGTCTTATCAAGTCAGAGTCACTTATTCTGTGGACAATAACATGCTGCTCTTCATTTCATTTCATTGAATCATTGTCTAAAGTTGCTTTTGTTGAAAGTTTGCAGTAGTTCAACAAAATGATTATCATATTCCAGGGTATTATTTTGCATACACATATTGTTATTGATCTCCAGAGTCACATTTTTAACTCATAAGCATAAAAAAAAATTTTAAACACCTATCTAGATATGTAATTAGCACTAACCATGCATCATGTACACCCTTATTTTTCCATAACAAATTTGGGCAAAAAAGTATACATTACACATGGCAAAATATGGTAAATAGTTCATCCTATTAAACTGGCAAGATTTATTATCCAGTGAGAAAAAAGGAGATAATGCTTTCCCAATCTATCGTAGAATGCCAGAGTCTATTGTACCTTTCATTTGCTTACTATCACCAGCAGCCCCCAGTGAAACTGGTGATACTGCTTAACTAAAATAGCATTGCGGGAGGATCCACTGGTTCCCAGGAAAAACCGCAGCAGTGGTACCTCACTGAAGTGGCAAAGATTGAGAAATGCAGTGCTGAAGTGGAAATGGTAGTGGTGTCTGTTGGGAATGGTGACACCTAGTGGAAAGAAGCAATACCTGGCAGTGTGACCAGGTCCAAGAGAAGCAGCTGTCCCATGAAGGCCAGAAAACAGAAGATTGGAAGGGAAAAAACATGTCCAAAATCACAATTGCTGCTAGAATCTTTCTGAGAGCATAAGTGATTAAGAGAGGCATATTGGTGCAAGAGCCAGAGAATCACAGGTTCCCTGGTTATATTACATTTGGGGAATATTCCAGCCACCAACTGCATTTTGTAAAGCTGTTCATTTAAATATCTTGTAAGTAGCTTAAGAAAATAATAAACCAGTAGAAGCTGAAGTTTACATCTACTATTTCCGAACTTATCCTACATCTATCTCAAAGGGACTGCACCATTTTTTTTTAATGACCTTTCTCAGACTCTACCCAACAATTTCTGCTTCAGTTACTATGAAGTGGTGTTCGTATGTCTGTATTTTTAACAAATTCCATAGAGCATTCTGATTTAGGACAAGCCTTGAAAAATTTCTGCCCTAAAATTCAATAACAAATTCAACAGCACAAATGATAATGGGGTAACATAGAATGCGTGCAGTTCTAGAACTACTTTTGGATTAATCTAGGTTTATTTTACAGATACATTTACAAGCTCAGTCCCTGAATATAAACCTGTGTTTTCATCAGTAGACCAGAAGTCCAAACAGATGGAAGTGACAAAATCTGAACCACTAGGATGCTGAAATGGATTATCCATATCTTCGCTTCGGGAAAGGAGAATTTTCTCCCTTCTTTGCTGGGAATACTACCATCCTACTTAAGTGATTGCCAGAAGTTTGCTTCACTTAATTCACACGCCATTTTCCAAGCATGACTTATATCCAATGACTTAAGAATATCTGAGGGGAAAATGCCCTGCCCAAATTAGGGCATCTCTGAAGTGTTATCCCTTCTTCTGAGCATTCCCAACCTCTGAGCATTCTTTAGAATTAATTGAGATTTTAATTGAGATGCATTACTGGCCAACTTCTTCCTCTATGCAATCATTTTTATTCTTTCCATCTTTTCCCTTCCACAGGGGTTGATCCAAGAACATATCTCAGCAGAAGTCTGAAACAGGCTCTAATCAATGCAATCACTCAATTTAACTACAGAATTATACTTCTTATTTTTGCCTTAAATATAGTGAATATAGCCAAATTGTTTTAAACTTATTTTAAATTTTTGAAAACCTTGCCCTAATGTATTTTTGAAAGCCTATAGACTTTTCATAGATTATAAAACTAACAGACACCTCATAGATTAGAGAGCCAGTACTGTCCTCACTCACTCACAAGATTAGCACCTTGTTTTAAAGAAATATAACACCTTTTTTCAGACACAGAATTATGGGCATCCAGACCTGGTATCCAAGACCACAGTATCCTCCTAATGACCTTCAGATCTCTGGAACAAAAATCACTGCCTAACAATCAAAGTTTTGAAGATAAAATGATTCAGATCATATTTAGCAGTGAGTGGTCCCTCAGTCACATAGATCTAGTCTTGATGTCTACTGTACCATATCAAATACAGACCAATGAAACTGATCAAATAGGAGTTTCTTTGTTGTCCTCTAGTCCCTGGCCTTTTAAATTCTCATCCCTTATTCAGAGAAGTAGATTTGAGCCCAGATGCCCCTGCCTCCATGTTGGCTGGCTTTGCAATAAAACTCTTTTCCTTTTGCAAAAACTGGAATTGCTGTGATCATCAGGTAAACAAACCCGTGTTTTGAGAATAAGTCCTGCCTGCCAATCCCCATCTTAGAGTATGCATCTGAAGGAACTCAATTTATGTCAGTTCATAAGATTGCAAGTCGTCAATATCAAACTTGTTTAAGGAAAGGAAATTCCTCATAAGGATACTGGGATATCTCGAGTTGAATTACAAACAGTGGGATGAGCAGAGATGTAGCCCAGATCAGAAACAACTGAAATTACAGAATGAAAGTCACCAGAACACACAAGCTCTCTCCCTCTTTTTTTACTCTTTTCCTTCTGTCACTTGCTCCCACTATGGTCTCTGTTTTATCTTGTTGACCAGATGTTTCAGTCTGTTGGCAAACTGGCTGCTTCAGCTAGATGGTAGATAGTACATTTTACATTTTTTCCCTACTATCAAAAACTCTTTCTCTCAATCCAGTTGGTAACTTCTTAGGAAAGATTTCATCCGTCCAGATTTCGGTCAGTTTTCAGTACTCAACCCATCATCTGTTGTTATGGGACAGAGGAAGGCAAGAATGTGCCAACTCTCCCGGAAATCATATTGGTAGAGGAAGAATTATGTCATTGCAGAGGGGAAGCAATGTTTGTGGGAGTGAACATATAAAACATTCAATGTACTCAAGTCCTTACAATACATTATCATGCTGATAAAGATATAATTGTTATAAGTTAATATTGATACAGTGATTTACATTTCAAAAACATCATCATATTACTTTGCATTATTTACATCTTTACAAGATTTTTAGGTGTATAAGAAAGTTAATGATGAAATTCCTTTTTGAAAATCACATACCTGCTCTGAATTAGATCTAGAGTCCAAAGAAGGTATTCTGACTTTAAATTCAAGTCTGGAAAGTATCTACTTTGCACCTAACGAATTATGTTTTTCCACATATATATGAATAATAAATGGTTTCCTATTCAAACAGATATACACACTTGCCTTTTCCTGAAATGAGTAAATAGTGCATCCTAATGTGTGTTTGTTGATAGCTAGAGTTAAGCTGTGTCAAAATAGCTAAGTGCTGATAATGCCCATTAATTAGCACACAGATCATTCTTCCCCCAACTTCCAAAATAAGACAAAGATTAAACAGCATCCTGTCTGAATTCCCACTGGCAAATAATTCTTATTAATGGGCAAATAAAAAAATGTTATTTCACAAAGATTACTCTCAATATATGTATATCAGATCAAGAGGACTTCTTTTTTGTCCAAGAGGTAACCATGCTTAATATTCTATCACTTTCACCTAAATACCAGAAATTATATTATGATCCATTTTGGATCCTGAAATTGATTTCACTTTAGAATAACTTGAATATTTTTACACTTGTTATTTACCTTTCTAATCAAGGCATAATACAGATGAAAAGTATATATTCTTAAATGAAAAACTTCATAATATATATAATCATGCATTTAAATATATTCTCATGCAAGCCCATGCAAACATAACCTTGATTAGTTTACTATTTTTAACTGCTATGAATAAAGTTGCTTATAGCAGTCTTATCTTTATTCTGTATGGATATGTGCTTGTGTGTTTACATTTGTGTGTGTATGTGTGTGTGTGTGTGTGTGTGTGTGTGTATAAATGTTTGAATAAATTTCTTTTAAGTATATACCCAGGAGTTGAACTGCTGAGTCACAGACGGAGTCTGTTTAGCACAAACATTAATATTTCAAAGCAGTTATAATAGCTTCTGATGAGTAAAATATGACAAATCCAGTAGCTTATTATTTTCACCTACAGTAGGTATGATCAGTTTTTTTAATTTCAGCTATTTGATGGTGGAGGAGGGGGAAGAGTAACACAATGTTATTTAAATTTGTATTTCCATGATAGATAATGATGTTGATCACTTTTTCATATGCCTACTGAATATCTGGATATCCTCCTTTGCTAGATACTAAAGTCATTTATAATTTTTAAATGAATCTTTTGTTTCTTTTGCTTATTGACTTGGAAGGGTTCTTTAAATACTTTGTACATTTTCAGATATTTGTGTTGAAAATATCTTCCATTTTCTGGCATAATATTTCACTTTAGTGGTGTTTTTTTTTGATGAACAGAAATTTTACCTTTTATACTTAATACATAATCTATCTCGAATATATTTTTAGTGTGGTAGATGAAGGAGGATAGAAATTCATTATTTTTACCGTTATAAATATACATTTTTTCATCACTATTTATCAAAAAGAGTACATTTTTCTCCATTTAATGTACTGATTTATTTTTTGTTTTACATGAAATAATCATATATGTGAGTCTACAAATCTATCTTGTTTTATTGAACTCTTTGTCTGCCTTTGCCTTTGTATGATATTGTCATATTGGCTACATAATTGCTTGTGACTAGTCCCCCAACTTTATTTTATTCATTTCAGATAACATTGATTCTTGTATATCTATTACTGTCTTGTATAAATTTCAAAATCATCTTGTCAACTTACACAGAAAACTACTAGAATTTTTATTGGGACTTTATTAGCAGATATATCACTCGTGGACATGGTAGATTTCTTCATTTATTTGATCCTTCTGTAAGCAGTATTTTTGATTTTCAGTTATTACTTGTACTGGCCTCCCTGAGGGACAGCAAAGACCAGTAATGACCTCTAGGAAAACTAGTGTCACCTAGGAAATTAACTTTGTTCTCTCAAGCTCCATTTACAGTAACATATTTTATAATTGAAAACAATACACCAGCTAGCAGAATAACTCCCTTTACTTGCAGTCACTGATTGCAAATTCTAATCACATCTACAAAATACTTTAAGAGCAGTAGTAGTATTTGATTAAAATACTGGTTACTCTAGCCTGACCAAGATGAAACAAAAAAAATATCTTTACCAAGATAAATGAACAGACCCCAAGAGCTGGAAGAAAAATGGAATGGATTCTACAGTTGGTCCTCTGCTTCTCTTGGGAGCCCCTGCAGACTCCTTAATTTCTGACTGCTACACTACAGAACTATGAGAGAATAAATTCCTGTTGTTTAACATCACCAAGTTTGTGGTTGATTTGTGCAGTGACCATAAGAAACTTACACAGGTGGTTCAGAATTATCGATTTGGGAGTACCAGTATCATGGAAACAGAAAGAAGGAATGGAAGATGTAGCATGACAGAAATTTAAGAAAAAAATATTTCAAGTGGTAGTCTATGCTATCAAGTACTAAAGAAATATGAAATTAGATAAACTAAGATTTTAATTAGTGTTAGGCTAGCCAGACAAATAGCATTTTTGTATTAAAAACCCTGTCTTTCACTATGGTAAAATATGCATCTTTATCTTAAAAATGCCCTGGTGACCGAGAAGTCACCACACTTTGACCCCAGCATTCCAACTGACAATGGCACCATTAATTCTAGTTGAACATCCTGACCTCTGTACTTCATTTTAATCATATACAGCCAGTTGCGCAGAATTGCGCATATACCCCAGGAGACAAAGACCCAGCCATGTTGGACCACACTTCAGCACCTGGAGTAGACCCCTATAAAAACATATCAATCCCAGGTCTTGGGACTGACTCATTTCTTTAGTACTTCAGCCTGCTGTTAGCTTCCAATAAACCTTTTGGATACTCAAAAGTACCTCTGTATTATTCTTTCCACACTTTCTGGACCAGGAAGTTCCCCTTTCTCCTTTCTGGTGGACCTAAAATTGGGGACCTAGCAATTAGCTTTAGCAACAAAGATGGCAATGAGAGTCTTAGTGAAGAGTTTTTTAAAGAAAAAATTTTTTAATAGTTAATGATTAAGGAGAACTCACAAGTGCCAGTTTAAGATCTGTCTCATTTCTTTCTAAAATACTTGAGCTTGAAGAGATAGAAGTAGTGCTATAGTTAAAGATATATATATATATATGGATAATTAAGGATCTTGCTTGCTTCTTTGTTTAAAGTAGAAAAAAACTACCAAGTGTGTAAATCCTCCTCAATCAGGAGAAGGGCAAAGAGAAACAAAGTTAGTATTATAAATAAAAGAGTGAGAAACTGAGAAAACACAATTCTTGAGGAAATAATCAGGTTTAGGGTCTAAACTTTTAGGCAAGAGAAATAATACTTCTTCCATTGTAAACACAAGCATCAGAGAAGAATGCGTTCAGGTAAATTGTATATGGAATTTAAAGAAACCAAGGAAGATGATGTGTGATGGTGTTTCTATTTTCTATTTTCTAAGCAATGTTGAAGATGAAGTTATTGACTGAGAGTGCTGGGTGAAGCCTGGAGTTAGAAAGTTTTGAAATGAATAAAAATTTTTCAAGTAGTCACTCTGACAATGTGAGAGAAAACTAGTTAGGAAAAAATGATAGAATATTTCTGTACAGCCTGCAATATATGTTTGTGGTTGGGAACTATCAATTTATAGTGGCACCAATCTTAACATTATAAAAGCTCCTGTTATAAAGCTCATATTCCAGGAAGGAAAAATAAAAGAGAAGGTTTGAATTGACTTGCATTTGATTAATCAGGAAAGGACAAATTAATGATGAGGACAATAGCAGGAGAACGGTTGAAATAATAGACATTATTTCTAGACTCAGTACCATTGTTTTTTATATTTATTTACCATTCCTGTACTGAAGTACACCTAATCTTAACAAATGAGAGCAATGCCCAAGGAAGAAAATAAATCACTAAAACTAGGCAAAGATCCACAAGAAGCAAAGAGGAAATTAGAGTTAAGTTTCAATAGGAAAGTCATAGGTGTGGTAGTATTGACTTATGGATGTAGCTATGCAATTTTCTCCTGCAAATTTAAATATTCAAAAAATGATTATATGTTATTGCTTTCATAGGGATAGCCCTGAAGAAATGGAGTGGGATTGGCGGGAGGGACATAAAGACAAAGGACTCTAACAACAACTGGAAGCAGTCCTAGGAACAGATTTGATATGATTCTCTTAGAGTTGCCCAATGAAACACACAATACCTAGACAAATTTGAATTTTACATAAATATGTTTTTCATATACATATGCCCCAAATATCTGGTATGTACTTATTCTAAAAAAGCATTTATTCTTTAACTGAAATTCAAATTTAACTGAATGCCTTGTATTTTTATTTGTTAAATCTGACAACACTATGATTCTTCCCCCATTAAAGATGGTTTTCAGTCAGTTTTGTGAAAGAACAGATTTATGTAGCAACATCATTCTTGGCAGAGAATAAAGTGCAAAATCTTGCATTTATAATGGCTGCACCCTGAAGTTTCTTAAAAACTATACAAACAAGAACAAGGTTTGGATCAGAACTATGTGTGTGTGTGTGTGTGTGTGGTGTGTGTGTGTGCGTGTGTTATTCTGAAGACTTCCTTATTTTATTTTTTTCCTTTCTACAAAATAAATTGTATTTGATAATATATCCCAGAAATAAATTTGATGCTTATTATGGTATAATTAGATTGATGTTATTTTTAGGTTATGACTGCTTTCCTTCATCCAGAGATACCTAAACACAAGCTATATGTAAGTCAAGAATGAGTGAGTACATTTGATAGACTTCCTGGCACTTCATGAAAGTCCACTCTAAGAAAAAAGGTTGGTTGTCTGGAACCGAAGATAGAGAAAATGTCTGATGAGATCTTTTAAATTGAAGTCACTAAAGATGACATAACAGTAATTAATACATATAGAGTAATGACTCCTTGTCAGACACTGTCCTAAGTGCTTCATGTGTATTAAACCTTAATACAATTTTATGAATTAGATATTATTAATGTCCACATTTTGAAGATATTGAAATGGAGGAATTAAAATCTAGATTACTCAATTAGGTAAAAGAGCAAGCATTTTAATCCAGAGAGTAAGCACTAGAATATCTACTGTCAACCACTGAACTGAAGTTTTCAGAGAAGCTTTAAGATTCAAAGATATTAATTGATTAATTAACTGATATCAAGATAAAAGGTTTGTGTAATTAACAGGTACATACCTAAAACAATGCCTTGGGTGTTTGAGAAATATTGGTTAATTGAGAGGCTAAAACATCTCTCTGTTTTCAATGAAATTTTAACATTTTTCATCCTCCAACAGCAGTTTTTACAACAATGATCTGAATTTATTATTTAGGTATTTCCATGTAGTAAGCTATGACCTCCTTTAGATTAGAAATTAGGTAATTACATTCTCTTTCTTGGTCCTAGCAGAGTACCTTGTACAGAACATTAGCTCAATTAATGTTAAATGAGAGTGTAAATAAATTAATACAACAAGGAAAGAATGAATTTTAAGTATTCAGTAGGGTCCAAGATTTTATTTATTTATTTGTTTGTTTGTTTGTTTGTTTTGAAGGCATCAGTCTTCTGTATAGTTTTCAATAGACCATAGAAGTAGAAAAAGAGGCAGTTTTCCAGTGCATATTAAACATTGAATAAAATAAAAGCATTGAATTGACGTATTCTGGCTTGACACACACAATATGTAGGTAGCAAAACTATGTTAAGGGTCTTTTTGCAGGTGCCCTGCTAATGCTAATCTTATCTGAAAACTGTATCTTAGATGTTGATGGTGGTAAGGGAAAACTGGTTTGACAAAAATTGATTTATTTCTTCGTGTTAATGGTAGAGAAAAAACTCTTCAATTAAATTTCTAGTAGTTCAACTGTAAGCACTAACATGAAAAAATAGCCAAAGGTATTGAAATTTAAACATGAATGTTTTATATTAAAAAATTAAATTGTGTATACATACAAGAAACTGAATATATATACTGATAAAAAATTAGTACCTCTGCAAAAGGGGCCAGTATCTGAAGTAATAAGTAAGTTAACTATGAGTTTTATTTATTTATGACTACTTATTTTTTTAATTATTTCTTTTGTTTATATTGCTGTATGATTTTCAGGGCATGAATTCACACCTCAGTCTGTGTGCATTTCACACCACCCACCATTACTGTTCTAGTGCCCATCACCACCACCATTTTCACTCCTTCGTTCCCTGATTCTCTCCTGTCTCACAACCCTCTGGTAACCAGTCTCGCATGCTATAAATCTTATTCTGTTTTCTCAGTTCTTTTGCTTTTATTTTAATAGTCCATATGTGAGACCATGCTATACTTCTCTATTTCTTTGTGATATATTCCACTTAGCATACCACCTCCAGTTTCACCCAGGTTGTTACAAAAGTGATAATTTCATCTTTCTTAAGAGTTTAAAAAAAATTCCACTGAGTACATATACCACAGCTTCTTTTCTTGTTATCTGCTGACAGGTATTTAAGTTGTTTACAAGTTTTGACTATTATGAATTGTGCTGTTATGAACATAGGGGTCCATATTTATTTTCATCTTTTTAAAAATTCTTTGGATATATGCTTAGAAGTGGGATCGCTGGATCAAATGGTAGGTCTCATTTTTATTTTATTTTCTTGAGGGATCACCATACTGATTTCCAAAAGAGATTGGATTGATTTACATTCCCACCAACATTATAAGAAATTTCCTTTTTTCCCACATTCTTGCCAGCATTTGCTATTTCTAGTCTCTTTGATAGAGGCCATTCTCACTAGTGTGAGGTGATATCTCGCTGTAGTTTTTATATGCATTTCTTTGATGGTGACTGATGGATAGCATTCTTTAATTGTCTATAGTCCATCTCTGTTTTCTCCAGAGAGGAGTCTATTCAGCCCTTCTGTCCATTTTTTTAAGTGGATTGTTTGATTTTTGTTGTTGAGGTATATGAGCTGTTTATATATTTAGGAGATTAATCTCTTGTCTAATGTATTTTGTGCAAATGTTTTCTCCTGTTCAGTTGTATGCTTTTAGTTTTAGTGGTTTCTCTCAATGTGCAGAAGCTTTTAAGTCTAATGCAGTCCCAGCTGTTTAGTTTCCTTTTTTGCTATTATTACTTCCCAAAGACAACTCTAAAATTGATGTCATTGAGCATATTTGCTATTTTTTAACCTAAATATTTTATGACTTCAGATCTTACATCCAAATATTTGACCTATTTTGAGTTAATTTTTGTGTATGGTGCTAATGAGGGGCTACTTTCATTTTTTTTTTTTTTCTTTTGCAGGTGCCTGTAAAATTTCCCAGAACCATTAGTTGAATAGACATTTTCTTCCTCCATTTCCTTTGGTATTTTTTAAACCAGGAAATTCTAGGTCTCATTTATATAGTTAAAAAAATAATTCTTAAAAGTCTAGTAGTACTCTCAGTTATCAATAAGCATTATATTTAGTGTCAATAAATTAATTTGCTTTTGTGAAGAATGAGTGATGCACTCTAAACAGTGCTAATTCTTAAAGACTTTAAAGAGCTATTTATACAAAAAGTATCTGATTGGCAAAGCAACACACATCTTTAAAATGTCCAACAAAATGATATACATAAGGTAAAATGAAAAATCCTCAACAAATTGTGGGTATGAGAGGAGATGGACTAAAGTCCGAGAGAAACATTAGTCTGAGATCTGTTGTATTGCTATTGGGTAATAAAATTCTTAAATTTAAGAAGACTTCTTTGATTTGCATATTTCCAAATAGGCTTTCAAAATTATCTGTATTTCTCAAGGAAAAATTTTAAAGCAAACATATTCTCTCAAAACAATTTATTCTAAAAGTTAAATCAAACTATAAATTACTCTCTATGTAGGGAGGAATATCCTGCCTAATAATTCATTACAATGAAGAAATATCAATGTTTTATTTCCCAACTGAATAGGTAGAAGATTTTAGCACACACAATTCTTGTTCAATTCTTGGAAAACTAATAATAAGTTGCTTTAGGCTGATTTTAGTTCCTATAATATTATTTATTAAGGATATTATTTTTTAATTCAGAATTCACCTTAATGCTATCAAAATTCATCACCTAATTACCTGCTAAATTGAGACAGTAAAAGCCTATTAATTTTAGCTTTGATTTAACCAATAGTTGATACTAACTGGATAGTGTATTCAACATTTGTTTAATGAGTGCCTCTTACACTGAAAACTATGTTTATCCTGGAGGTGTAACAGCAAAGAAGACAAGTTTTCCATGTTGGTATATCAGTCATAATCATCTTGTATGGCATCTATGAATTGATTCATTGGTTGAATGAGCTGTTTCAAAATAAGTTTCTTTATTGGTACTGAGAGTATACAAGAAGAATATTAAGAAGATCAGTACCAATAGGCATTGATCTTCAATATTGTATTCTTAATTTCTGTTTGCAATATTAAGATTAAAAATTTTCGAACTTTTGATCATGATATAATCCCCCGTAATAAACTGAAATACGTAGAAAAAATTCTAGTTCCAAGTTCTCATTGATATAATATGTAGGAAATTGCATATGGTTATCAGAACCTAAAATAAGAAAATGTTTTAAAACATTTACTATCAAGATGTAAAACATATATAAAATAAAGTAAAAGTGGCTTGTGAATACAAAATTACTCTTTAATTCAAAATTCAACAAATATTCACTGGTTTGTATGCTAAAAACTGAGGACAGCATGGTAAACAAATAGTACAGAGACAATTGCTAAAACTTAGAATTTTGTGGATGGAGTGAATATTTTAGTCATGGCTTTTTATAAGATGCTATATTTGCTATTTGCATTGCATTATGCCATGCCATGTTTTAGGATAGAACAAATGTATTCCCCATGAATAATATTCATTCAACACTCCAGTTGCTACTGAAACTCCAAACATTTTTTACTTGTCATTCTAAAATAGAAGTTTATATTTTTCACTGGTTTGCATAGGAACATAAATAAACTTTCCCTAGCAAGTAGATAAAGCTACCTTGATCTCAAGATGACTTGTTTTAAGCAAAGAGGTCAGAGTCCTCTTTGTCAACATGTGTACAGATGACCCAAAGTTAATCTGTGTTCAATGAACTTTTGATGCAGTGCTGGTCGAGGGGAAAGGCACAGGATGCTAACTCCAAAGGACAGGGTGTGACGGAGCCTGCGACAGTACACAAACAGGGCAGGAGGAGAGGTAGATAAGCCTCTGAACATTGCTAAGGTTATAATGTCAAAAACGGTTTGCATACATCAACTCTACTTTCTTTGTGTCCACAATCAGCCCAAGGCATTGTCACTGTTCAGAGACTGATCTGGCGTTGTGTTGTCACTCCGACCTTGAGACTCAGTTCTGACTCAGTGTTTGTGGGCAGAATTTGCAGCAGTTTGGGCAAGGTGATTGGTGGAGCTCACTGCCACTCAGAAGTCAAGCAAATACATGGGAACATCAAGCATATCCATGGAGCGTGGGCGGTGCTCAGGTTCTGCTGGCAGAGAGCTTGCTCCAAAGCTTGCACCTCCTGTTGCCTAGCAACTAGCTGGCATCTGCCAAGTCAGTGACCAGGCTTTCCAAGTCCCTGGGACTGATCTATAGGAAATGTCTGAAAGTGTCGCAAAAGAACTCGGAAGAGCAAAATCGCAGAAGCGATTTTCTTTGCTCCCTCTCTCTCCTTGGCATAGACCAGTCCATGGTCCACGGGGACCCACCATCTGTGAGGAGATTCTCCAGATTTCCACGTAGAGCTCTTCAGTTCACCAAGAGTAGCTTCACCAAAGTATCAAGGATTCCATACAGTGGCCTTCTTGGCATCCTCACATATGGACCAGGGGGCTCTGTCAGACCATGATATGAATCTCTTCCCAGGAGTCTTTGGGGTGCAAATTGTGCTGGTTTGAAAGTCAGTCTCACTTACCAGCTACAACTTCTCATCAGTCTTTGCCATTTACTTCAAACCTCAACATCTCAGGCAGCACCCATTGTGATAAGACTGTCTCTTCTTCAATCATGCCCCCTTTTCCAGTGTGGTAGTATGAGATGAGCCTCCAACAGTTTGCTCTGATGGGATCGTATGCAGGCTTGTTATGGACATGTTCATAAATTTCACATATGCCCAGTTACTGAGGTAGACAGCATAGTTTTAAAAACAGAGTTTTAGTCTTGTTTACACTTTTGCTACATGGTTAAACCAATGACTTTGGTTTCATTAGCCCTAATCAACTAGGTGCTCGATCCTAGTGGAGGCTTGATCCAATGCCTGAGTACACTGGATTGTGTGGCTTCCAGGTTAGTGGCCAGTAATATCAAAGAATAAAAAAATGAAAAACTGATAAAGAGCATGGCTTATACTGTGGGCTCCTGAGTAGTGGCTGGGTGTAGTCCACATAAATACTAAGAACCCAGGTTTGTGTCCCAGAGCCAGGAAGGAACAACCATAATAAACAACTAAAATAAAAATAAATAATAAAAAATACTTCTTTTTCCTCTCTTCTATTCCTGACTGCCTGTTCACATCATTCCTACCTATATCTTTCCTTAAAACTAGCAAACAAACAAAGATCTATAATTATAGTTCAGGGTAATACTTACTAAATCTATTATACTGAAGTTATCTGGACTCCATGAAAAGATCTAAATTTAAATGTCTGATAAATGAAAATCACCATTCAAAGTTGTATTATTCATAAATTTCCTGATAAATCCACTAGTTTCCAGTTGACAGTATAAGGATTACTTTTGCTGATAAAGAAGTTGAATGACAATAGCATAGACAGTCTCATATCCATAGTTCTTAAATGTACCTGAATTATTCATACACATGCCTTACCTTATAAACAGGTAGCTTCTTTGTTAATATGGTGACATTTTGGATACAAACACAAGTTTTTAATGTTGCATTCTGGCCTTCCCTTTATTAGCATAACACTGGAAATGCTTCTTTAATTTTTGAATGCAGTTTTCTGGGAAATAAGGATGACACATTATGACGGTTGTGAAAATGTGTATCACACACACACTCACACACACACACACCCTATAACAGGAAGAACACAAAACTGAAGACCTCTGCTGCTGTAACTTTGGAATCCATATCTGCCTTTGCTTTGAGGACTTACCTCTCAGGAACAGCTCCACCCAAAGCCTGTGCTCAGATGCAGGTCCTGTACCTGGGAGGTACTCCTCTGCCAGCCGACTTCGGTTTAATATTCCCCAACCGCCTGACCAAAATCTTCCTCAGATTACTTTCCACTCTAAGATGCTAACTTCTCTATCTCTCTCTTAGGATCATACCAGCCATTGTTAGCTCCTTTCTTTATTAACCATGTCTTTTTATTTTCTGTATTCCACTTTGCCATCAAGGACCTTGCTGAGTCTGCAGAGAATGTTCCTAGCAGGGTTAGCTTCCTCCTAGAGGGAATAAATAACTTGCCCCAGGGTCTGCCTGTCAAATGCAGAACAACTCACCTAAGGCCCATATGCCAAATTTCCACTTTTACTGAGCTCTCTCACTCCAGGCTACCTTCCACTTGCCCTAACCATTCAGCACCAGGTACCTGATAACTAGGAATAGAATGTGTCCTAAACCCATTGAAATTATTCAAATTAGCCAATCCTAAAACTTTACATAGTCTCTAGCAATTATTTCCAACAAAACCCACACTGAATGTTTTTGCACTCATTTTCCTCTTCTCCATCTCCTGGCACTTACTTATGTGGTTTTGTGTTTGTTTCATACCTTTTGTTCTCTAGGGAAGTATTTCAGTTTTGCTGTGTCTTGCCATAACTGACTGAAACAAACCCAGGATACCCTTAATAAAAACCTTCCTACTTCTTTTCATGATATTCTCCTTAATTCCTTCCTATGTATTAAATTTTCTTGGCATCTGCATCTGGAAGGAGCTAGACTAACTCACTTTGCCTACAATTTGGCATATGCAGGGTTAAATGAGGGATCAGTTTAATTGCTGTTACTTTCAGGTTAGAGAAAGTACTGCAAGGAGAGACTGAGTGAGGACCCAGGGAATCTGCCATAAAGTAGGTTCCCAACACTTTTTGCTTAAAAAAATAGAGTCTCTATACATTTCACTATTTTTATATGATTGATTCCCCTATATCTCAGTGACATGGAGAGTTTTTCAAGTGACAAGTGACAAGCTCATTGTCTGTTTCAGTGTTTAGAGAGCTTGAGGTTGTATTACAAACATTAACACTTATGTGTCTGATTTGATCATTTTAGCAACCTAGGACTTGGCATGTATTACTATATCAATCTGATTGATCAGAAAGTAACTCAGGTTAAGTAAATCACCTAGGAAAGTTTCAGGCTTTTAGCAGTCAGTGGTCAACTTGTTCCTGAGAATTAAGTCAAGAGAAAAGCAGCGATGTTGAGAGTAAGAGCCCAAGTCTAACCTTAGATGTTTCAGTCATCGAAACCATTAAACATTCTTTACCTGAGAAATCTGAGTTAGATTTCTATAGCTTGCAAGCAAGAGTTCTGATTAACAAACTTACTCAAAAAGTTTGCGGCAAAACTTTAAAAAACATTAGTCTGTATTTTCTAAAAGCCAAAATGGTTGGTAATAATAAAAAAGGTAAAACCACTACTCATTTCTTTAACTTTTTTTCCCCTCAGTTTCTTTATCTGTAATGAGCGAACAGTAATGGACTGTTTTGAGGGTTAATATATGGACAGTATCTAGATGAAAATAAGTCCTCTGTGTTAGTTGTGTTTTTGCTTTTTGCAAGGGATTGAATGATATAGACCCCATCCTAAATTCATATTTTAAAATTGTATCTCCAAAGATGGTGGTATTTGGAGATAGACCTTCAGAGGTGGTTAGGTCATGAAGACAGAGTGGGATTAGTGGACTAATAAGAGACCCCAGAGAGCTCCGTTATTCCTCCCATGTGAGGACAAAGTGAGAACACAAATGCCTATGAACCCTGACCTACACTTACACCAAATGTCAAATCTGGTGGCACCTTGATGATCTTGGATATCTCTGTGAGAAATAAAATTCTATTGTTTTTAAGTCACCTAGTGTTTGGTATTTTATTATTGCAGTCTTTATGGACTATTATTAAGCAACGTGTTGTTAAATTACTATTAAAACACTATTTTGCTTTTACTGACACAACTAAAAAAATATACTTGCAGATCATATCATACAATATACATATACAATATTATTTGATTCATAAAATAACTTCATACAATGGAAATTATTATACCCATCATATGGAAAAGAAGATTGAGGTTCAGAGTGATTAGCTTCTGACTTGAAGTTAAAGAGTGAATAGCACCAAAACCAGAATCAATGTATTTTTGTGACAAGAAAAAAAACCTTTCCCTCTATACCAATATGCAATAATATAGGTGAGTGTCAAAGCACAAGAAATGGTATTTATTCAGGAAATGAAATTATAACCATAGTCCCAAATCGTATGTAAGATTAAAAATTTTACTGAAAAATAGCTTCACTGTGGTATTAGTGAGAATTATGTTGACAGGAAAGGCCACCAACTATTGAATAAAAGAAAGCATTGTGTTTTCTCTGCGACAATGCAATTTTTGCTTATATCTATTTGCTCTACCAAATTAAGGGACTACTAATGGACACATAATGCCACTGCTTCCTGCATCTTGTATGTACTTATTAATTATAAAGCTTGCTAAACAGACATTTGTAATATCAAAAAACACTCATGTATTTTATAAAAATACATTTTATAAAGTAGTAAGTAGCTTAGCTAAAATAATCCCAAAGGAAATATCACACTTATTTTAAAAGATTTAGTGATACTCAAGGAACGCAATCTTGACTTTTTTCTAGTAAAATAACCCTGAAAGTTAATAGACATTTGTAATGCTATACCTTAAAGATTTGAAATAAAAATTATCATTAATATTTTTAGCACATATCCATGACTTCTATCAGTTTGGCTGGGAAAAACTTTGGTTGTTCATTTGTTCATTCATTCATTAAATCATTGAATAACAATTATCTAGCCAAATCTGCTCTGAAGTTTATAATAAGAAACCAGATGGTTTATAACAATAACAATCCTTGCCCTCAAATTCTTTCTAGTTTGCTGAGAGAGAAAAGTGAAAGGGAAATTTTAATATTCAGCAGTAAGTACTATTTTGGATCTAAGCAAGAAAACAATGGCAACCCAGAGGGAAAACATCGAGCTCCGTCTAAGGAGTCGGGAAAGCCTTGAAAAACACCTACATTTGACTAGAAGAAAGAGTAGGAGATAGGCAACATGGAGTCAAAGAAAAGGTCAGAGAAGAGTGGAATTCCTGGAAGAGGAGAGAACTCTCAACAAGGAGAGCTGATGAGAGTAGCCTCAGTTCATGTAGAGAATGTCCTCTTGGAAGAATAGAGGACAGAATTGCTAGTGGGACCATGGGAAGGAGTGATCAGCAGAGTCCAGACTCAGAGATGCCTGGTCAACCATTTATGGAACCTGAGTTTGGCCTTTTAATACTTGCGCAGTGGAATTAGATACAACTATCTAATTTAGAAGATATTTCTGCCTACATTATGGAACTTGAGAGTGTCATGACAATTAAATTGGAACCATTACTTTCTCCTCTTCAGAGAGATCATTTTCTGTGAAAATATGACAATAAAATATGCTCCAATCTGTACCTTTAGGCTCTTTCTATGTGAAATCAACTGAATAAATTATTTACCAGAAGGCAGTTGGGTGGATCAGAGTATAAAATCAAAATCAGTTTTAGAACAAATTTCTACTTTATTAAAGTGACTTTTGTTAGCTGTCATAATTGGTAAATTGATACATGGTACTAGGGAATGTGATCTAACTTAAGCCTGTCCTTGATTTAAAGGTTCCTAGGAGACTCAGCTTTAGCTCTAAGGCCATTTCTTTTCTAGATCTGCTGAGATTCTACTCATACATCTACCTGAGGAACCAAGGATGTACTAAAATGTTATAGTGATACCAATATTCATAAATTCCTAGAGAACCAAGCGAAAGTAACAAAAGAAGACAAATAATAATTCTAGTGTAGTTTAACTCAAGACACTTCACTAGATAATATCATATCAAAGAATTCTTAAATATATTATGATTTTATGCTTAAATACAGAAAAACTAATAGACAACAAAACTCATAATTCACAATGAAATGGAATGAGTTTAAAACTAATCTATATTGGCAAATCACATGGAAGATTCATGATAAATTAACATTTAACATTATACATGAGTTTAAGAGCCAGGATGATTTTCTTCCCCCCAACAGACAGATTATTATATAAGAAATTTGAAAGCATAAAAACAAATTAAAATTTCTCAAAAAAGGTAATTCATATTAAGCACAATGGAATTGTGCATCTTTTCAGCAAAAAAGGTGCAGAATCACATCTGTAATATATGCATCAACTTACTTAAAATAAAATACAAATAATAAAAGACATAATTTCTCAGTGAAGAATACTGTGAGCCAAGAATATTATAAGCATATTTAGTTGCTCTTTTGCATCAACTGCAAATTATTATGCTATCTAAAGTTTCTGGTTTTTTTCAGTTTTTCAGATATTCTTCAGATGTAACAGAATATATTTATAGTATCTGTTAAAGTAAAATTTTCACTGGACAAAGTTAAACAGGCAAAGAAGACTTTATTCAAGACTATTGCAGTAGGAGAGGGAGGTCAGAGCTCAGTCTTAGCTCAGCTCCACTAAAACGAAAGGCTAGAGAGCTTTTAAAAGTGAGGAGGGATAAGTTAGTCCATCTGTATTTACTAATTTGCTTTCCTGTAGGACAAGCAGGCTTTTCATAATAGGTGATAGTTTTACAATTTCGAGCAAGATGCTCACTGAAGTTAGGCCCCTACCCTCTCACAGAAACTCTCGGAAATAGAGGTGCTATATCTCTTGACAATTACATTTTGAAAGAACGACTCCCAGGCTTTTGAGAAAGTTTTGGGGTGCAAAGTGGGCAGAAGGTTTTTGAAAATATTAGTATCTCAAAGAGACAGAAAAAGAATTGACAATGTTTCTAAAGCAACTTAGTGTGTCTCTAAGAGAGGTAGGAGGCCTGAGTCATAATGAAATCAAACACTTCATGGCACTGTGGGGAAGGTTGAGGTGATTTTGGCCAGACCAATAAATTCACACATGCATTGAGCTAATCTGCTGGACTTTCACAAAAAGTAGTCTCTACTTTTGCCCCATATTTCAAATCCTTGTTCTTTATTCCAATTAACAGATCAACTGAGGCAGCTGCAGGGATGAGAAGCAAATACCATACACTGGGACTCAGGACGAGTTGAGCACCTTAATATTAAATAGATCATTTTCCTAGTCTCATCTCCACCTGGATCTTCATAAATAGGTGATAAGCGTCTGTGTTCTAAGAGCTTCCAAAAAGGTATCCCCGCTCTCATAACCTGCTACAGAGTTAAGTCCTAACAGGCAGGATTGTCTCCCATAAATCTAAATCTCTTCACCTCCATTTCAAAGGTTCTCCCACCTTCCTCTGGAGAGCATCTTTCTCAAACTCTATGCAATTATTTTTTGTGCAAACATAAATTTCTCCTATTGCATTCACTTTTGCAGGCAAAATTATTCCACTCCTAGCTTATGGTTTCTCCATACTTGAGTCATATTTGTGCCATTATAGTTTAGTAGAAATACTTGGAGGTCAGAGATTTCCAGATTCTAAATCCCGAATCCTCCTCTTTTTTCAAGTTAGGCAGCCTTGGATACAATTTCAGAGTCCCAGTTTCCATCTTTTCAAAACAAAGTCAATGCAACTGATTTTGAAGGAAGAGGCAATGTGCTGAGCATGCAGAAAATGTCAGTTAAATAATGGTGTCCTTTACCTTCCTTCTTTTCTGAACTACCTACTTTTTTTCACCAAGTGCACTGGCCATGTACTCCTCCAAACTGAGGAAAGACAGGAAATATAATTTACTAAAACATACAGTTTTTGAGTTACCATTTCACTGATGGTGATGAACTCTGTTAAAATCCTCTAATATATACAGTGAAGAACTAGAAATATTGACCGATCTTTTAATGTATCAGAATAATGGGGTAACAATATTGGAAAACAAATTATAGTTTGATATGATTGATTTTAAAGGGACATTAGAAGAAAATATTTTCCATTTAATCTGTCTTAAAAACCAGTTAAATCAATTTCCTTAAGTTCATGGAAGTCATAAAGGGCTTGCAGTTTCATTTCCACTCCTGATTAAGAAAAATGTCACGTATAAGTAGTGAGGATATTCCCCTTAGTGCAGGGATGTGGAAGAAGAAACTAGATGCTCTATCATGCCACTGATGTAGTAAAGACATCCATTTTTAAAAGTCCCAAGTGATCATTCAATTCTTCCATCAATCTAAAACAAAAACAAAATCCAAATTCTCTTCTGAAAAATAGTTTTTTTCCTCAAAAGACTCATCATTTTGGTCAACTTTTTAGTACTTTGTTACCACAGGGTCAAAAACAAATCCTCAGATGAGTAAAATTCAAATAAGCCTGGCATAATTGAAGGCTATTCTTTTGAAAGCACAGACATGTTTACTAAATGTACTTTGTCCATAATAGAATATATTGCCAAGTGCTTTCATATGCTTATTTAATTTATTTAAAGAAATAATAATCTTGAAAATTCCCATCTCAATTTCCTTGATATTCAGTATGATGCTGTTTTTATAATGAAGGGTTAGGATGGGGTCTGTTTCTTTCAGTCAGCATGGTGCTTATTCAGCATCTACCTGTGAAAGGCAGTATCTCTGGTACTTTACTAGTCATTGGGAGATACAAAGAGATGTGCAAAATATGAATGCTCTCTTTAGAAACTGAAAATTTATCTGGGGATACAAAATATAGAGCAGGACCTAAAATGTCAAGAATAATTTACATTTTACTTCTTATCTGCAGATTATCAGGTTTTTGTTACATTGCTTGAAAATTGATGATTACTCTTTATTTAGGAAGATATTCAAATCCAGAAAGCTAGGCATGTGGATGAAGTACATGATTTAGTAAAATATTTCTTCAACAATAAGAATTCAAGGGGATCTTGATAAAAAGTGATACTGGTGGACCCTGGTGGAGCAGCAATTAGGTCAGTCACCTCTGAAGGAGCCCAAGGCACATACCCCTTTGTTCAAGTCCTGGACCCAGGGGTGGGGGCAGGGCAGGGACACCCACTGACCTTAAGTCCTCCCTGCACCTTTCCTTTAAAAAAAAAGTCACATTGGTATCGAGGGGAGAAAAAGAATATATGGAAAGAGAGTGCACAAAAAATTTTTGGTGGAGTTTATAAATGAATAAAGATGAAAATTATTCAGTGTCAACAATAATATAAATAATATATTTATATTTGTTGATGCTCAGTGTAAAATAATTTAGAAATATGGTGCCTTTTAAGGCTATTGGTAACTAAATACCTGCCCATTGCTGGAGGCTTTTGTTAAATGAATGTGATATAGGATAGCATAAAGTATTTAACCCCAGTCATTTTAACACTAACATATATTTATTTCATACTAGGAAGTTTAAAATAGAATTTCATAGTGCAAATCTTCATAATGGCTGTCCCCTTAGCAGCTTTTCCTGTTCAGTTGGATTTTGCACATTACAATTTGCATTGTAATTCAAATCTGCTGTCATTCACTTCCATTTGATCTGTAGAAAATCAAGAACCAAAAGCACTGAGAGCCAAACAAAGTAAAGCACAATTTGAGTTGTGGGTGATGTAACTTGATCTTGTCTTATGATACAGACACCTGCTATTATCACTTGGTCTGGGTTAAATGCTTTTAAGTGAGCAGCTGATCGGGTAGCGTACTGTTGTGCAAGGAAGAAAGCTGGGACAGGGGCAAGGCTGCCATATGCCCTCATTTCAAATGACAGCAAATTTTATCCTTCCAAATAGACTGAAAAAAGTAAC
Source organism: Solenodon paradoxus (assembly GCA_004363575.1). Classification (NCBI taxonomy): domain Eukaryota; kingdom Metazoa; phylum Chordata; class Mammalia; order Eulipotyphla; family Solenodontidae; genus Solenodon; species Solenodon paradoxus. The sequence continues at coordinate 277,851 of RJWH01000709.1, forward strand.
AGAATCTGTTCTAATAAGTAGTGATTTAAAAACCTTTTGGCTAGAACTTGGATGTTTGATTAAATTGAGCTTTAAAAGAACCAGCTAGATGAAATACCATTATTTAAAAAAAAAATCAAACTTCTTATAAAGAGAGCCTCAGAGAGGTTTCAAATCTAGCCCTTTTGAAATTTTTATATTATATTAACTCACAATGTACATGCATCAAACATTAAAGTTGATTGAATGGACACTTCCCAAAAGTCAACGCTTCTCCTGTAAATGTTACACATACTGTTAACTATTGTTATTTAACTGAAGATCTCTTTGAGTGCTGGTAGTTCTCAGCACCTAACACTACATAAGATTCCCCAAATCCCATATTCACTGAAGAGCAAGAGAAAATTGAAGTAGAATTTTGCTAATGTTAAAAAGTTTTTTGAAAACAAATTTTTGTTCTTGGTGAATCATAACATTCCAGACTTTTAAACAAAACAATTGTAGCAATAACCAACACCCAACCAACTTCAGGTGTTTTTCTCCACTCAAACATAGAGATGAATTTTCTCTTTTCTTCATATTTAATTTTTTTAGTAAAAATCAAATACCACAACTATGTAATATGAGACCTACTCTCAGCAAATATTTAGTGTAAAGCAGTACTGTTAACTATATATGTAGATATTGTACAATAGGTCTATAGAATGTTTTCATCTTATATGACTGAAACACCATGCCCAACAAATTTCCATTTCCCCCTCCTCCAAGGTCTTGGCCACTCCTATTTTTTTAATCTCTGCTTCTAAGACTATGACAATAGACACCTCAGATAGTACAATGATGTACTATGTGTCTTTATTTGACTGGGTTATTTTACTCAGCATAGGTACTCAAAGTTCACACAAGTTGGAACATACGGTAAGAGTTCCTTTTTTATGGTCAAATAATATTCCCTGGTAGGTATATACAATATTTTCTACACTCATTCATCTGTAATGGACATTTGGGTTTTTACACTATCTAGACTACTGTGAATAATTCTGCAATAAACATGGGAATGCAAATATCTCTTTGAGATCTTGTTTTTGATTTCTTGATTTCAATACCCGGAAGTGGGATTGCTGGATCCTATGTATTTCTATCTTTAATTTATTTTGAGGTAACTTTATATTGGTTTTCTAGTGACTACACCATTTTACACTCCTTCCAACAGTGCACAAGCATTCCAATTTCTCCACATCCTTTCCAACATTTGTTATTTTCTGTGATTTTGATAATGGGAATCCTAACATTATGAAGTAATATCTCATTGGAGTTTTGATTTTCATTTCTCTGATAATTTAATGTTCAGCACATTTTCATATACCTGATAACCATCTGTGTATCTTATTCAAGAAATGTCTACTTAAATCCTTTATCCATTTCTTAATTGGGGTATTATTTTTTTAATAGTTACAGGAGTTTCTTATACAGTTTGGATCATAATCCCTTACCAGATATATGATTTATAAGTTCTTTCATTCTGTAGTGAGCTTTTTCTATGTTGATTGTTTCTTTTGCTGTATTAGATGCTTTGTAGTTTGATGTAGTCCTACTCATCTATTTTTGCTATTGTTATCTGTATTTTTGGTGTCATATCTACAAAATCATCATTATGATCAATATCATAAAAATTTTCCCCTATGTTTTCTTCTAGGAGATTTATAGCTTCAGGTCTTAACCTTAACTCTTCAATCCATTTTGAGCTGATTTTTGCATATGGAATAAGGTATACTTTTATTGCTTTGCATGTGATTATCCAGCTTATTCAATATCACTTGTTGAAGAGATTATGCTTTCCTTTTTGTGTAGTCTTGACTTTCTTGTCAAAGATCTTTTGACTGTATATGATTGGGTTTATTTCTGGGCTTTTTATTCTATTCCATTGAGATACCTGTTTGTCTTTATGCCAGAAACATACTGTTCAGATTATTGCAGCACTGAATGTTTCAAAGTCAGGAAGTATGAGGCTTCAGCTTTCCTCTTTCTCAAGATCGTTTGACTATTTGGGTTCTTTGTGGTTTCATAGGGATTTTATAATTGATTTTTCTATTTCTGAAAAACTCTCAATGTTTTTATGGGGAAAGTATTGAATCTGTAAATTGCTTTTTAATAGTATAGATATTTTAGCAAAACTTCTCAAATACTTTAGAAAAGCAAATACTTCAAAACTCATTTAATGAGACCTACATTACCCTCATACCAAAGATAGACAAAGATAATACAAGAAAACTACAGATTAATAATCCTGGTGAACACAGGGGCAAAAATCCTCAATAAAATACTAGCAAACAAACTTAATATCACATAAAAAGTATCACATACCATGACCAAATGAGATTTACCCCTAGGATGCAAGGATATTTTTACATTTGTAAAATGTATATGATATACCAGTGTGATATACCAGGATATCAAAAGGAAGAATAAAAATCACATGATCATTTCAATGGACGCAGAAAAATCCTCTGAAAAAATTTAACACTACTTCACAGTAAAAGTTCTTAACTAACTAGGAATACAAGGAAGCTATCTCAATATAATGAGTCATATATAAAATGTCCAGAGTTAATATCATAGTCAATGGTGAAAAAAATAATTATTTTCTCTAATATCAGGAACAATGCAAGAATGCCCATTCTCAGCCATTCTGTTCAACATAGTATCAGAAAATCTAACCAAAGCAATTAGCAACAAAAATAATTAAAAATCATTTAAGATAAAAAATAGTAAAATGATCTCTATTCTCAGATGACATGATTTTATATGTAGAAAACCTTAAATATTTCACACACACACACACAACCCTGTTAGGATAAATAAATTAATTATGCACTTTCAGGGTACAAAATAAAAGTAGGAAATCAATTGTGTTTACATATACTGACAATAGGCTATCCTATAAAGAAATTAAGAGAAAAAATCTACAGTTGGCTCTTAAACAGAATTTGAACTACTCCAGTCTACTGACATGTATGTTTTGTTTTTTTTTTAATAAATACAGTTGGCCCTCCATATCTTTGGTTACATATTTTCAGATTCAACCAGGGATATATTTTGATTGAGTCTATAATGTGAATCCACAGATAACAGAGGGCTGATAATAAGGGACTTGTTCATCAATGAATTTTGATTTCCTCAGTGGATCTTGAAACCAATTCCCTACAGATAGCAAGGGATACATATAGTTATTATGTGGGGAATCAACCATTATATGAGAATTTTTCAACTACGTGGGTGGGATAAATATGCATAACCCCCACATTATTCAAGGTTCAAATGTATTTATAAGAGCATTAAAAAGAATAGAATACATTGAAATAAAAAGTGAAGGAGGGGAAGACTTGTACAATGAAAATTATAAAACATGGCTGAAAGAAATTAAAGAAATACATAGAATGAAATGTTCTTGAGTGGTGCCTGTTTCATTGTACATCATTTACATGTAATGCATTCACTCTGCAAATGTCAATGGGTACAAAAGCAACCATCAGATGGAATGAAACAATTTAGGTGGGCAGGTTTGATGTGGAATTAAGAATATGAGAGACACTGGGGGAAAAAGTGATAAGCAATGAACTTGTAAAAAAAGAATCTGGGCAAGACATTAAATCTTAGGAGGGGTAAAACTGATAAAGTTCAGGTTGTTGAACCCAATCTGAAATGCTTGCAGAAAAGTAGGATTTTCAGAACACGATGGACAGAGGATTCAAAGATAAAAACAACTAATTTAGAGGCATCAGGAGTACATTATGAGATTGATCAATTGCTTATATCAGGAATTATTACTGGAACCAATTCAGACAGGATTCTGAATGGCAGAAGGGTAGTGACAGGATTCCTAAAGGAGTAAAATCCTAAGGAAAGGAAAGCAAACTTGCATAGTAAAATTAAGTCCAACAATATTGTCACCCTATAATTTGACTGCTTTTGGGCAGTTTACGCACCAAGAATCTTTATTAAATTGCAAAGTAATTCTGTATACTGTACAATTAATTGAGATTGTGCTGATTTTCAAGTCATTCAACAGGAAAATAGACTGTTTCTCAGACCCAAAGAAGCTGAATACTTATTTTCCTAAATGATAGTTTTAGAAGATATCATTAGCAGAACCAAGATGCTCTCTGTTAAAGGATAGTGTTAACCTCACTATTTGTTATGCTATTATTATGGCCATAGCGTCCATCTTCTGAAACACAGATTTTATTGATAACCACAGAACTGAGTATGTCCACTAAAGAATAACAAATTCAGCCTCTTTTATTGCCAAGTCTGATTGGGAAGGGTCACTCTGTGTAACAAAGGAGGTTATAGCTGCAGTAGGAAAAACTGTCTCTCCTGCTACCCCCTCTAATCCCTTCCCAGGGAAACCAAAAAGTCTCTGACCATTTAAGTGCATTTTTCTAAAAACTTAGAGTAAAAGAACTGTGGGCATGTTCAGAGTTAGTAAGGATAAGGGCAGCCTTATTTATAAAAAGAATGCTGCGTATATGCTTCTTAAAATGGAAGGGCTAGTTAGGAAGTTTTGCAGGTAAATATTATATAATCAAATGAACATCTGTTGTTTATTTTTGTAAAAATTGAAATCTAGTCATAAAAGAACTTTCTAACCACTGAAAAATCACTAACATGTAATTGGATTTCTTATGACATATGTTTGTATAAATATTGTTGTCTCCACAACTTCTCATGAGAGGCCTTAAAGAAAACACAAATTGCCATACTTGCAACTCTCCAATTGTGCTTTATTCATCATTCGAGCTGCCTTACTATTTCCAAAGTTCCAATTACAATGATTTATGATCTAAGCTTTTGCAGTTAGCAACTCTAAAAAGCGTAAGTGATGCTGCAAATACAGGTAACTTATTTGACATGTGGGCTTTATAGCCCCTATGGCATCTTTTATGTCATGTCCACTGCATCCTAGAGAATTGATATTGAAGAAGCAGCTTGTAGTACTCAATCAATGAGCATACAATGGTGATAATTACTCTATTTGTGCCAGTGTCATGGATCTCTCTAGAAAGAACTGCCCTCATTTTTTGTCATGAGAGAAAGATATTGATGTCTTTGAAGGGGCCATTTTAATAATAGTTTCATTATAGAGTTGAAAAGTATCTCGTCCTCAGAATACCTTCGCACTCTATCTCATTTGATTCTCATACCAACTTTTTAAGGTAGATGAGCAATTGTGACCTTTCTTTTATAGGTAATAACAGCAACTTACATCTCTCTAGTGTTCTCTGGTTTACGAACCGCCTTCACTGTCTCCTTCACAATTACATCTGAGGCAGGTAGTGTATTTCTTATTTTCTCAGGTTGGCTAATGAATAAACTAGAGCTCAAAAAGTTTGCCTGCATAGCAATTCCCAGGTGTTTGTCCTCATCGCTGCTCCTAAAGACATACCATCTTACCAGGGAATTCTGTGAATGAAGACAATGCTTATCAAAAATAGATTAAATAAGGTAAAATCTATTTGGAACTCATCACTTAAGGAAGATCATCAGAAACTCCAAGCAATGTTCCAGTTATTCATGGGAAAATTGATTAACTACTCAAAATGTGAAGGCCAAATTTTTAGATGTCATTTCAGGCATAATTCCTCTTGGTAGACAGATATCGCACCTTCTATCTCAGTGCTCCAGAAACATATGAATAATGCAAGAAAACTCTACCTCAACAAACTCCAAATTAATGCTTGTCAATATTGATTTCCAGAATTGGCCTGGGATCAATATATATAATGCAAAATATATGACCTCATATACATTCATCCTAAGGGTAGATAAAATCTGCTTTTTGCTCCCCATAGAAGGTTGGGTAAGTTAGTTGATGGTCTGTCATAGGTGTATGTTCTAAACTGACAAAACGGTTGTTAAATTTTGCCCTACTATTCAGTCAAGAAATATTTTCTAAATTTCTACTATGTACCAGTTGTAGCATCAACCATGTGAAATATTTACACATTAATCAGAGTCCTTAAATATTTAAGAGGACTAAGAGTGCATATGTGTGGGCATCTAGCATTCTGTAGACACTTACTAAGCTGATAATTACATACAACCCTTGTCCTCACATAATTAAAATCCCTAGACAATTAAAATGTTCTCATTATTATTATTGATAATTCTTGTTACTACTCTATTACAATCCATTACTATTAGTGATATTTATGGCAATCATCAAAGTCATAAACTAGTTTAAGGTTAATTCTCTGGCTCATCAATATTTAAAAAATACTAATATGGAACTAATCAAAAATCTATAAGATCTAATTCAATGAACGTACATATAGTGCTACCCTTAGCCTTGAAAGGTATATAAAGATAGTCACATTTTTCCTTTTAATTTAAATTCAAAAGGCAATATTTTGTCATGGACCCTCAAACTCAGCCTTTTCATTATTTTTTATAGTGTCTTGTGCTAGATCTTGAAAACACATTGCTCTACTCTCTTGACTACTGCTTGGCTGAAAGATTTTTTTCCTTTCTATTAACATTCATTGCTCTGGTAAACATGGGTGAGAGGACACTGAATGAAGAATGATGGGGAAAACAGTGAGAATGTGGGGGGAATGTCCGAGTTATAGTTCAGACTAGGTTGGAAATACACTTCTGCTTGAAAGTGAGTGTTAAAGATGAAGGCTGGATGTAGATGCACAAGTGAGTGGGAAATAAGTTTAAGAGAGAATAGTTATGAAGAGATGAGATAAATTGTACCTGTATATCCCCAATGAAATGATTAAGTCCAGAAGAATAGAAATGCCCAATCTAGTCATTATCATGTTTCTGTGACTATTTTTCATGATGTCCCTCCATCCTCACTCACCTCACAAGACTGATCTTCGAATCAAACAGTTTTGTGGGTGTGTGTCAACTCTAAAGCCATTACTATCTTGGCATTTCTCACTGAATTGTTTAAGAGTGTAAGGATATGAGTGGGGACAGAGGATGGAAAAGGAGAACAGGAATACCTCGTCAGGTGATGCAGGGTTAATGTCATTTACAGACTAGGCCAATATACCTTTCGGTCCACCTCTACATCCCCTCAAATTATTGACAAGTATCAATCACTTTTGCCTTCACTTAGTAAAGAAAATAGTGGGAGATAATTTCCATACCATACCAAAGCAGGAAAGCTAAGTCATTTACCTACAAAAGACAGAGGGGTCTTCAAATAAG
>RJWH01000709.1:285150-316790 GCA_004363575.1 Solenodon paradoxus
TCTCTGTCTGTCTCTCTCTCTCTCTCTCTCTCTCTCTCTCTCTCTCTCTCTCTCTCTCTCTCACACACACACACACACACACACACACACACACACACACACACACACATTTTGGCTTCAGTGGAGGAGAAATCTCAGGTACTTCCCCGCCCATGGTTGCTGTTTTGTGATTAACAACTTGGACAAAGCCCCCTCCTACATGTCAGCTCTCTGAGCCTTGCTTCTCCTGCCTGCCTTTCACTTAACAGCTCATTTATGTCTTTTCCATTTGTAATTGCATCCTATTCATTTGACTTAATCTGACCTTATTTGATATTTATATAAAATATGCATTTTGTGAGGTGTTCAACATTTCTTAGACTTCTACTCTAATTTTTCTACTAATAAATAGTCACATCTACAAAAATTCACACACACACAGAGCAAGAAAATTCTCAAATTTTCAAATCCTGATCTTGTTTTTATGACATTAATATCCTCTTTGCCATCTTGATGAGAATGTGACCCATTCGAAGTGCTGACCAATTTTACAGTTCCACGAGTCACATTTTAAACCTCATTACAGGGCCTAAAATGATTTGCATCGCCTCCCTCACTCTGAAATGTAAGCTTTTTAAAAATAAAGTTCCTCTATAAATAGAATTGCTCTGAAATTACATGTGGCACATAATTAAGTGGTACACATTTAAGCACTCAGCTGTTTCATAATTCTCCAGGACCTGATGGTGTTACACTAAAATTCAGAAAATGCGCTGCCCTTATTCTGGGCCCCATTAAGCCTGTGAGGGTGGCGGTCCCAGATTTAGTTTGTCAGGATGCGGTGTGAATGAGCTACATTTGGAAGCGGAGGGCCCCACACTAAATACATTCTCTTTCCAAACCAGAAGCACGGAGACTTCCATACCTAGAATCTTGGCTGCGATGCTGTCTTTCTGATGAGCAAGGCTGACCTTTCCTGCTGCCATACTAGCCCATGCACCTACTGATAAATACCAGAAAAATGTCCAGTTCCTGGGAAAGTGGAATATTACTCTGGGTAGTAAATCTACGGACATGCACATGAGTTTGTTATGCCCTTGGCATGGTTGAGGTTCAGGGACTGTAGAAGAGCAGGTAACAGATAGAAGGAAAAGATGTCTGAAGTCTCTTACCTGCCACTGAACTTGCAGCTCTCCTGGCTGCTGCAGAGTGCCAGCCCAGTTACCTTAGTAGGTGCCAGTGTGATCCATCAATATTTAAAGGGGAAAAGGGACAGGGAGGAGGGAGGGAGGGAGGCTTGAGAAGTCATCTTCATTTCTGAAAGGGGCCAGAGAGTATCTCATTTCCTTCTCTGATGACTAATTGCTTCTGAGTGTCAGGACTCACTGCCAAGGCCTAAAGCAAGTCTTCTGGGCAAGAAAAAAGGATGGGATGGACTAGCGCAAGGAAAAGAGGAAAAAAATGAAAAAGAACAGAGAAGAGGAAAGAGAAAGCAGAGCAGATGGGCATTTGGCAAGAGGAAGAAAATAACAAGGGAAAGAAAAGGAGTAGAATTGATGATAAAATAGAAAACAGAACTGAAAGAAAATCAAGATAATTGGAGCATAAGCAAGTAATGTGTTTAGCAGTTTCAGAGGACGATTTCCCTACTTTCCTCAACAGGAGGACTACACAGACCCAAGTAGCCACTGACCTCTGTGAGCACCACTGAATAGTAGAGTGCATCATGGGACTCCTTGACCTGCTTCAGCTAAGGGACAGATTTGCAGAAACATATTTTACTGCTGAAAGGAATATCGAGGTTAACTCAATGCCCTAGTCAATGCAAGATAAGGCAAAATTGCAATACTACTTTTCCAATGAGTAGCCTTTTCTTGTTATTTCTTTTTTTCTTTTTTTTTTTAAGGGAAGACGCAGGTGAGAATGAAAGTGAGCAGGCAAGCAGGAAGAGAGAGGAGGAAGTAGCACTTGATTTTATATAGTTATTTTCGTTGCTCACCCTGGCCCCAGGATGCGAACCTGGCTCCTTGAGGTGTAAGTTGACTGGGCTCCCCACCAAAGATGATAGATTAAAATGCTACTCCACCAGAGCACTCCTTTCTATATATCTTTTAAAGTGAGGCAATCACTACCAGAAGAGTTGTTTCCGTTATAGGTAATGACAGGTTTAGGAAGTTCTTCCTTCTTTTCAACATAATGCTGTTTCCTTAGAATTTCCTTCCAATGACCTAACTTCTGCAGAGACAAAGAAAAATAGGAAAAGGAATAAATAGGAAGGGAACGGGAGAAGGAGGAATACAGGGAAAAGATCACAATCACTAAAGTGAACACATAAAGAAAAAAATGAGTGATTATTAAAAAGAGATGGGAATTGTGACCCTGGAGAAAAAAGAAAATTGGAAATAAAAGCAGAATGTACAAAGATATTTACCCTAGGAGAAAGAATAAAAAGGGAAGAATGTTTCCTCATTAATTTTATTTTCATATCTCTCCGATGACTTTTATGTCTTCTACAAATGGAATGTTATTGTTGTGGAGAATAATGGTAGCAGCTTAATTGTCATTTTGTGTTATAATTCTGAAAGTGTTATTTTTCTGTAATTTTCCAAACATAGCTATAATCGCTGAAATCCAGCTTTTGATTTAAGAATGATGAAGCTAAATTTGTGATTTTTCTGTCTAACATGATCATTACATGGTTGGAGATACAGTAATTGCTTTTTTGTTTTTCAAGTGTTAGTGATTTTTATACTAAAAATAAACTGGATGTTCTCTAGTTGCTCATAAACAACATCCATCTGGGGTCCAAAATTATAATGGTTTTGACTTGATATGTATTTATGTAGTACCAGTATCTGAAATCTATTTTTAAAGTCAATCTAATATTGACTTGTCCCTAGCCACATGTTTCTGAATTTTCAAAAATTTCAAGATGCCTTGCTTTTGTATTTTCATAGAGCAAATATTTCCTTATAGAAACAACATTCATTTTTAATTTATATTCTGTGCAAAAAAGGGAAAGCCATAACACATATAATTACTATGGAGAAAATACCTCTTCACATATAATATATTAGATTAAAATAATTGTGAAGAAAATTACTGTATTAAGGAGATTATTACCCAGTTGAGGGATTAAAAATAAATTTGGTTTTCCTATCTATGTCAGAAATCTTTTTTGTGCTAAAGAAACATTGGTGAGACTAGTACTGCCAGTCAATGAAGAAAAAGAATGCTCTCAAAATTATCTTATTCTAAATAGATGCTTTGTCATGAAAGCCCTCCAAATTTTATATAAAATCCTCTCTAGTTTGAATAGACCCTTTAACATGAAAATTACATAGAAAACCTCACAGTACTGTATCATCTGAATGTTAATTGAATGAGAAAATGTCTCCTATGACTTTTTACACTGAAATATTTTTCATTGTAACTTTTACTTTTTTTCTTGAAAAGCAGCAGAATATATTAAGAAATCAAAAAAATATTTTCTTCTTCAGTGTTAGGAGAACAGAATTGAAACCCAGATAGGCAAAAATATTTTTTTATCCAACTAAAATAAAAAGTAATGATATTTTCTTGTTTTAAGAGACATAATGAACTCACTGAATGGTAATGGTAAATGAATATTAGCAGATTAAAAAGTTGTTCATATGATGTGATAATTTTTGAGACAGGTCCTCAGATCTTATCCATGTTATTTACTGAATTTTTGCAGATTTAAGAATATCTTTACTACAGAAATTTATCATTTTCAATAAAAAGATATATGTGTAGGTAAAAATCAAATTTCTCCCTCTCCGGGATTCTATTTTGCCTCATTCTACAAATTTTTGATACCCAAATTGGAGGTCTTACGCATAAAATGATTATTATAAGAACCAGATCAATCCACATCAACATGAGTATTCTGCAAAGTTTTCTTTTTTCTATACGTTATTTTTTGTGACAGTAGCTATGTTGAAAAAAAGACCTCTTTGTCTTTATCTCTTTCAATGACTATGACTGTTTCCAAATTTTACATAACACTGGTTGCTTAAGCTTTGTAGCTATTATTTACTTACCCTGTGACTTTGACCAATCCCTTAACTTCTTTGATTTTCTTGTCTTCAAAGAAGACTTTCCTAAGATTACATATTCGGCTGGGATCTTCAAAGTCTACTCTAGAGTTTTGTTGTATTGTTATCTTACAGTCCAGTTTATATCCATAACTACTAATCTATGCTTTAAAAAATCCCAAAATTAAAATACGTAATTTGCAAAAATATTCCAGTGTTAGGGATGATCAGAAAGGAAAGGAAAAGATAAAGGAGAAATAAATATTTTTGGTCTATACTTAGAGTGATGTCTTTTTTACAAAAACTATGAAATGGTTATTTTTATTAAAGTAGGCCATGATGTTTATGTTCTTCACACAGAATAATAACTCCTAAAACAGGTATATTGTAGTATCAGGAATAATTAATTTTCTAACAAGAAATAATCTAACAAAAGGAAAAGCTACTGTTATTCATTGAAAGTGTTCTAGAGTTACTATCTTCTATGTAGCAGGCAACAGATATATTGCAAAGCATTTAAGAAAAAAATGAAATAACACTTCTTATATAATGAGTACTTTTCTAGAAGCAGGTGAAATAATACTAAATAGGACACTCTCCTGGACTGGTTGGTATTAGAAAGATTTAGACTCTATCCAAATTCTTAGGAAGATACTAGTCATAATGCCATCTGGAGGTAGTAAATGAAAAAGGGTGAAAACTGCTCTGGGTACTTCTACACCCATCAAAGAAAACATATAATTGCAAAGTCATTGAAACTATAATTTGAAAAACATGTTCATCTGAGAGGGCAGTGGGCTTTATTATTATTTCGAGCATTCTCTCACACTGCTTTGTGTAAAAGCCTGAAAATGCATTTATGTTCTTATTCCTTGACAAGTCCTGTTCGGGAGACAAAAGGGAGATTCACATTTCACCCTGCTTTGATAAAGGGACAAACAACAGTAATAAAATGGTGGTGTACCCTGGTAGAGTAGTAGTTAGGTCAGCTGCCTCTGAAGGAGTGTAGTCAACATACATCCCAAGGACCCAAGCACATGTCCTGGGTCTCGGGGAACAGCCAATAAAAATAAAGTGCTTCTTTCTCCTCTCTTCCTTTCCTGGCTACTTGCCTTTACTCCTGCCTATACCATTCCTTTAAAAATAAACGAAATAAAATAAAATGGGACTAGATTTTAATTTTTTGTGTTTGAAAAATGTCAAATGAAGTCGTTTTTCTTAAGCCTTCAAGGGTAATACAGTACCTCCCGCTGCCAAAATAGTGACATTGTAAAACCTGCGTTGTAAAACTGGCTGCTCATTCAGATCTGAGCTTATAAAAAGGCACAAAACCCTGCTGAATATGAGACAGAAAAAATTTGAAACCAAAAGTCTGCTGTTTCATCACTTGAAATTCATCATTGTTTTAAACTTTTTTTCATTTAATCTTTAATTTCAGAAACATTTATTGATTTCCTACTCTGACCCTGGCACTGTAGTCGACGCTAGAAATAAAAAATCTCGGGGGACTGAGGAATGAAGTGGAGAATTGGAGAGAACGGACAGAGATGATGATCAAGCTGGGTCTTAAAAGGTGCCTGGGAAAGACAACCCATGGATTTCTCTAATGCTTTTGCAGAAATCAATGTGTCAAATGGCCTGTGCTTACTGACTGGAGATCTGAGGCAGCTAGAACACATTTACAATTTGGGTCTGAAGGAGGGAAGAAACAGAAGCCAACATTGGGGTAAAGTTCTGGATGATGTTAACCTGATTGCTATTTTAGGAAATTAAAACTTACCAGTCTTTTCTAATTAAAATCCTTCTCCATTAGGTGGACTGATATTTTGATATCCTCTCCTGGCTGCTGTAATATCTCTAACATGAACAGAGCTCCTAACGAGTAATTTGATTGAAACTCGAAATGTCCTTCTCTGATTCTGGGTACTTTCCAAACATTCAGGAGCTTGTCCGTGGAAACAGCACCTGACAAGAGCCTTGCCCGCATGCTGCCCATCAGTGGTGTATAAAAGTTCCCTTTTCTTTGCATTCTTGAGACTACTTATTGCTTCCAGTGTTTTGAATAGTGGCCATTTTCACAGGTATGAAAGTGATATCTCATTTGTGTTTTGATTTGCATTTTCCTAATAACAAAGAAGGAACATCTTCACGTGGCCATTGGTCATCGGTATGTCTTCCTGGGAGAAGCATCTATTCACATCTTCTACCCATTTTAAAATGTAATTGCTTTTGTTATTGTTACTTTATATGTTTTTTTTAAATATATATTTAGGATATTAACTCCTTGTCAAATGTATGATATGGAATATGTTCTACCACTCAGGAGAATTTTTTTTCATTTTGACGATAGTTTATTTTGCTGTGCAAAAACTTTTTAGTTTTGTTTCCCTTCATACTGGAATTGAGTTTCCAAAGACGTCTCTAAGGCCAAAGTCAAGGAGTACATGCCTATGTTTTATTCTATATATTTCATGGTTTCAGGTCTTACATCCAAATTTTTAAATTGGTACATACCTTGTGAAAAGCAGTGTGGAGAGTCTTCAAAAAAAAAATGAAATTAAAATATCCATATGATCCTGTTATTCACTCATGTGTATTTACTTAGAAAACACAAAAGTACTAATTGCAGAGATATATGTACCCACAATTTGTTGCTCCACCAACTTTTTATAATAGCCAGGGGTGCAGACTACCTAATTGTCCATCAGCAGAGGAGTGGATAAAGAAGCTGTGAAGAAGATAAAAATCCTTCCATTTACAACAAAATGAATGGACCTAGAGGGAAATGCTTAGTGAGGCAAATCAGAAGGAAAAAGACAAATATCATATTATTTCACTAATAGTATACAGAGAAACCAAACAAATGAATCAAACAAAAATAGACTTTTAGTCCATGGATCACACAGTGGTTACCAGAAGGTAAGAAAGAAATGGGAGGGCATATCAGGCAAAAGGGGTCAATTATAAGGTGAAGAATAAAACTGAACTGTTAGTGGTACTTAATGTAGTATATATAGATGCTGATTTATGATGACACACACCTTAAACCTATATGATATGATGCAATGTTCCTTCGATAATTTTTAATGGATCATTTTCAAGTTTATAGCATCTGGTTATAATGCTAAACTCCAAATATATTTGATATAAGCTCAATAAATATTTATTCTGTTTTTGAGGAAATGTCCATGCTAAATTATACAAATAAATAAAGCAAACTTCAAAATAGTATGTGATAATATTTTGGGGGGAAATAGTACATATAATCTAAGCATATAAATATATGTGATGTGGAAGGATTTATTAATATATTTAAAGTGATCATTTTTTAGCAAATAGGTATGAAGGTATTTATTTTTATTTTGTGATTTTCTGAAAGTGTTTTTTTGTTGTTACATTGCTATCATATATCAAAATAGTGTTTTCATTGATATATTGATAGACCTAAACAGTACAAGATTAGAATCAAGACTGAAGAAGCACATTTTGTGATTTTGCAAATGGTCACCAAAAGGTATCACCTGTCACCTTTAGAGAAATATTTTCACTTGGAATTTGAAGTTTTTACTGTTAATAAAAAGCTATAGCCTATTCAGTCTAGTATCCTTTGCTAGTAAGTATTAAAATAAATGCAAGACACGTGAATAAGAATTACCGTCTGATTTTCTCCTTCTCCAATGTGCCATCCAGCACATTTTGTAGACCTCCCTGGCATCTTCTTATTTCAGAACAACAGATGGACACGGAAGCACACAGTGTACAATGAAACATTCACTCCCACTTAAGATTTGTGCCGACAGATTCTATTCCATAATTTCTCTTAAACTGCATCACAGTCAATGTCATCATGAAATTAATCCACTGCTAGAAAGTATAATACTTGGTCTCTTTCATTAGAATGGAAACTAAACTACTGACACTGAAACGGGACTCAGGATGCTAGTTTTGGTCAATTCAGTTCCTTCTTACATGTTCTACTATAAAGAACCAAAAGAAATAAACTGACCACTTTGTAAAAACTCTAACTTTGACATGAAATTTGGGTAATGTCAATGGAATTCTTTCTGTAGGTATACTTGTTGAATATTATTAGTTTATGATGTTGGTATAAATGCTCACTCTTGCATCATGGAATTCACTCAATTTGTATTCTTCTGCAAGTCTTGGATATTGTTAAAATTCTCTCCTGCTTGTATAATGTCTTTTCTTATATTTTAAATGTGAAATAATAAATAAAAAATAAGAAATTATGTTGTATTTGATTTATTTGCAGTGGATTCATTGTTCTCTATCTAGATTTGAAGGGAATCTATTATACATCACATTTTCCCAGGGAATCATATAATTTTAACCTCAAGGTTAATTATCAGCTATATTCATGCAGAAACTTTTAGCATCTTTTCCTTCAATATTGAAAACAACAATAACAATCATCTGCTAATGCAGCTAACAATTTAGAGTGGAGCCATTACTACTTTTGTACTGTGAACACTGCTTGAGAGATTGCTGATTCTTTTCATTAAGCAGTTTTGCACACAGGGATTTACCTTCAAGTTATCATACATCTTGTAATACATGGGGCCTTGACATGTAGACTGTGTAGATCTATAAGACATCAGAAGAATAGCTTTCTTATAAGCTAATCTCTGCAAAGCCTTTTTTGACTTCAACCCTTTGGAGAAGTTTCATAACAGCCTCCGGTTGGTGCATTTTCAGAAGCCCTACCTCAGTTATAGAGGTAATAAGAAAACAATATAAAGTCTAGTTTCGTTTTGCTTTTTTGTTGTTTTTTTTTTTGTAAAATACCACCTCTGGTAAGCTATAGAACCCAGGGTAGTAACATTCATGCTTCCAAAACGTTTGCAGGCAGAGCTGATATTACTGGACAGTTATCCAGGGAAGGACAATTGTATTACAGCAGCCGTATGAAAAATGTGATGCACACACTGGCATGAAAGGCCAGTGAAGGAGTCTCTTGAGTGTGAATATACAGAACGACACATTCTATCACAAGTAATCACATGGATGGGATTTTCAGGAAATACCACAATGCAAACAATATTTAGAGAGCTTCAACTTGAGGTCTTCATACCCAGTAAGTAGAAGTTACTCCATACATGAAAAATTTAATTAATTTACTGTGTTATACTTCCTTTTTTACATGCATTATACCCATCCGTGAATCTCAAATCTATTCAGACCTTGCCACTCCCAAGTCTTTGATCAATGATAACAAATACAATAAAATAATCTGTGATGAAAGAAGTGCCCTTTCTTTTTAAAAATTTTATACAAATGCTTTCTGGGCAGGTTTTTTTCATTGCAGCCAAAAGGGAATTTTAATAAAAATAACATTAGATAAGCAAGAAGTAGAAAACAGGTTAGTAGAGGGATTAGAAAACAGAAGTTTCTTTCAGAACATATGTCTCAAATAATAATCCACAAATTATGACACCTAATTTACTGCTATACATATGTTAAAATATTTATGTGTTATATATGTAGTATATATTATTATGTTCTACGATACATTGTATAGTATAATATATGTATAATAGAATAAATTATTGTAATTTGTGGGTTATTTGAGATGGACCCATGAAAGGTGATATATATTTTAAATTCACATATATACATAAACTCAGAGCATTGTCATGTAATCCTCTGATGTTGCCATATATTAAGGTTGAGACTTTTTTTTGTGAATTGTGACTTTTGGGAGCAGGAAGGAGCTTTTGACAATCTAACTCTTTTACTTTTCGGATGTGGAAACTGAAACTAGAAAGGTTAATGATTTGCCACAGTCCACAACAAGTTAATGGCAGAGTTTGGTCTTGCAATCATGAAGCTTGACTCCCAAAGAGGGAGTTGGTAGGTGATTCCCGTCTTGCCTGTAAGTTAAACCCTCTGGGATCACTGAGGTACCATTTTGAACACTATCACTTTGAGTCATTCATGCTATTTATTCCTAAGTATCTGAGAAACAATTTCAGGAGTGGAACCCAAATAGACTTCAGAGTTGGTGGAGCTTCCCATGTGTTCCCTTGGTTCATGAGAGAATTCACCAGCAAGGATGATCTAGTTCATGTGGGTCCCAAACAGCACAAAATGCTACATATTTTGAAAATAAAAAAATCATCCTACAAGTGAATGCTTTTGCCTCAAATGCTAAAATAAAAACAAATAGTCTGTAGTTTTTCTTTGTGGAATTACTAAAGTACCAACACTACCACCATTTCTTTTCTTCTTTAAGAAAATGTCTAATATTGTTGACGAGGGGAATGCTGTAGAAATTTAAATATCTATAAATTTCAGCAAGGTGTTAGATGATTTTTTGTGATATAATAATGGAGAATAGAAAAAGTGGTAGTTACATGGATACATATTTGATTGAAAAATGATACCCAAGGAAAAGGATTTATGTCACCCAAGAACAACCCTCAGCAAGTCTCTCTTCTCAGACCTGCCTTGAAAACAGAAAAACAATTGTTATCAGATACTATGACTATTTTTACTCTTACTCCAAAAATAAATTTAACAAAATTTACCTGAGTCACCTATACTAAATATACCTATGCTACCAATTCCTACACTAAATATGGAAACATTTCTTAGAACAAGGAAGGGAAAATTGAAATAAAATGAGAAAAGTTTAAGCCAGAAATGAGGTTAGTATTCTAAATGCTTGTCATAAGTGTCACTCATCTTTGGCATGGCCTAGTCTTTAACCCACCATGGCATAGTCTACATACATCCCTAGGTTCCTAAGTCTTAAACCTTGGGGCTAGGGAAACAATCAAGATGAACAACTAAATAAAATAAAATTCTTCTTTCTTTTCTCTCTTCCTGCCTGCCCACCTGCTTACCTTCATTCCTGCCTGTACCTTTCCTTAAAAAAAAGAAATTAATCACCTTCCATAGATAAGTGGAAATTTTATCTCATTTCTAGGACTTCATCATTGAGAGAGTTTTAAAGTCAAGTATACAAACTCAATTTCTTCATCTATGAGACAGGGATAAAAATAGTATCTACTTCATAGGATGAAGAGATTAAATGAGATAATGCTTTTAAGGTCTTTAAAAAGCTCTGTGGACAAAGTAAGGAGCTCAACTAATAGTTGCCAAATAAAAAATTCATTTATAACATTTGTGCAATTTTATTTGTTTTGATTCTGCTGTTTTAAACTTTGTCTCTCTGCGACATATCAAAGATACGCCATAAACATACTAAAAAAATTTGCAGATTTTATCACGTTTTTAGGGACAGCCAGTTCATAAAATGATAGATCAATATCCATAAACATTTAAATACACTGCAAATGTGAGCTTAACTGCCCACATCAAAATGGAATTGGGAAACTGGTAAATTCCTATTTTTAGAAATTAAAAAATCAATAGTGCAAGATTTAAATAATCTAGCATGCGAACAATTCACATAAAAAATTGGGAGTTTAAGTATATATCATTTGACCATGTGTCAAACTGCTAAAATGTACTGCATTGTTATTAATAAAAATAGCACTTGCTGAGATATACTTTAGGTCATTGATGACACGGAAATTGCAACAGTTTGTAGATTAGTGAAAAGTGACTTAGAGAGGATAATTTGTTTTTTAAAAACATACAGCTACATGTGGCCAAGCGTCTTTCAAATTCTGAATCTAACATCCTCTGGCTTACTTACGCATTATATTGACTTTTTCATGTGATGAAAAGACCAAGGCAGGAAAGGCTTGTAGCCTACATTATAATGGAAAATGCCCATGTAGAGAAATACTACTGAATGATATGGGGAAAAGGTTACATCATATGAGACCACTTGATGGGACAAAGACATTCAGCAGTTAAAAGAAAAGGTTTAGAACTGAACCACTTTAGCTGCCATCAATATTTAAGGTTTATCATTTAGGAAGCACTTTCAGATTGCTGATCCAATTAACGACGGGGAAAAGATCAGTTCAGTTCAAGAGAGATATTTTTACAAATTAGATATGTCCAACAATGGACCAGATTTCTTAATAAAGTAATAAATCTATTACTGGAAATGCTCCTCCTTTGTGGAGTTTAGTTTTATATAACTAGAAAGAAAGATATGTCTTATCAGAAAATGTTGCTTGTTTTGTTAACATTGAGGTTTTCTGTCTGGCTTTCTGTCTCACTGTGTACTACTACATATGATTACACAGAGGATATTTGAAAGTCAGCATTAGCTCCTATACTTTTCCAGGACCAAACTTCAGGTTTCTCACTTTTTCACAGCATCCTGGTCTCACTTTTCCTGGTTCTGACTTGACTTTAGATTAACATTTTCTACTTTATTCTGATTTATTCTTTCAGTTTCACAGATAACCTCAACCCAACTTGGAATATTTAATTTCAGCAAATCCCTTAACCTGAGTTCTTACTCCCCAATCCCTCCATTATGTTCCCGACTGCAGACTAGGTTCCATTCATTTATTCTCTAGGAACCACTGGAAATTGCTGGACTTGACAATGAATCTAGGAATTAAGGGTCAAATAACTGTCAGCTCAAATATTTGAGGTGGATAAATCTTTCTGGTGGTAGGTTAGATCAAGAGAACAACAAAAAAGTATTTATCAAAACAGGATTGAAGTAGCAAATAAGATACATGATTTATGTCACAGAAAATGTCCTTTATATTTAAAGGTCATGTTCTCATCACTGCTTACGGTCTGACAAAAAGTTTGAATTTCCACTGGACCACCTGACTACCCTGTCTCCTTCACAGGAGTGAATGGTCTGTTCTACTCATAGAAATTTACACCTTAAGTCAAAAAGACCATGTTTCAGACAATATAAATATAAGCACTTAAGTGAGCAAAGACTGATTTTGTTTTATAGCATGAATTTTCTTTCTTTTTTTAAAATTATTTCTTTACTTCACAATGCTATATCATTTTAGGGTATTGAAATTGCTTCTCAATCTACATATCACACACACCTACCAACAAAGTTCCAGTGTCCTTTACCACCACCATTTGCCCTCTTTCCTTCCCTCTTTCTTCCCCCACATCCTTCCTGCCCTGTAATCACAGTCCTGTGACCTGTTGTTTTTGTTGGGATTTATATGTTAATTTGTTTCATTTCATTATATTTCACATGTGAGTGAAACCATCCTGCATTCCTCTTTCCCCTTAGGATATGATCTGCTATATTTCAATCCAGACTGGTGCAAAGAGTATAATTCCATCCTTTTAAACAGCTGCATAGAATTCAGTTGAGTATAAGTACCACAGCTTCTTCATGCAGTCATCTGTTGATGGGCATTTAGGTTATTTCCACGACTTGGCTAATGTGAACTATATTGCTGTAACGAAAGGAGTGAGGATATTTTTTCTGATTATGGATTTCATATTCTCTGGGTAGAAGCTCAGGATTGGTACTGCTGGATCAAATGGTAAATCCATCTATTTGTTTGAGTAATCTCCATACTATTTTCCAAAGAGGTTGCACTAATTTGCATTCCCACCAACAGTGTAGGAAGGATCCTTTTTCTCCACACCCTCTCCAATACCTGCTATTTCCAGTCTTTTTGATATGGGTCATTCTCACCGGTGTAAGTTGGTATCTCATTACAGTTTTTACTTGAATTTCTCTGATTGTCAGCGCTATAGAACATTTTTTCAGGTGTCTGTAGGTCATCCACGTATCTTCTTTAGGTAGGTGTCTATTCAGCTGTTTTGCCTGTTGTGAGTGGGCAGTTTGCTTTTTTGTTGTTGAGGTGTACAAGTTCCTTATATATTTTGGTGATTAAGCTCTTATCTGATATATGGTGTATGAATATCTTCACGTCTGTGGATTGTCTTTTTGTTTTAGTAGTGGTTACTTTTGCTGTGCAAAAGTTTTTTCAGTTTGATGTAATCCCAATTGCTTAGCTTTGCTTTGGTATCTTTTGCTATAGAAGTTCCTTCCCCAAAGACATCTTTGAGGTTGAGGTCATGGAGTGTTTTCTCACATTTTCTTCTAAGTATTTTATGGTTTTGGTTCTTATGTCCAGGTCTTTGATCTATTTTGAGTTAATTTTTTGTGTAAGGTGATATTGATTAATCTAGTTTCTTTTTTTTTTTTTTTTTTTTTTTGCATATGTCTTTCCAGTTTTGCAGCACTGTTCTAGTAGACTTTCCTTACTCCACTGTATGCTCTTTGCATCTTTGTCACAGATTAACTGTCCATATATGTGTGGTTTTATTTATGAGCTCTTAATTTAATTCCACTGATTGGTATATCTGTGTTTCTTCCAGTACCATGCTATTTTGGTGATGATCTCTCTGTAGTATAGATTGAAATCAGAGATATTATGTATTTTCTACTGTTATTACCAGAAATGCATTTGTGATCACTTCTTTCAGTAAATCATCAAATAAAAACTTTATTCTCTAAGCCTCAAAAAGTACTAATCTTAGTTCCTACCTAATTTCTGATCCAGTCCTAAGCATATATGGCAGCACACTTTTCAGTAACACCATGTCATGGAATGAATGGCATTTAGAACTGACATAATACTAAACCTTGTTTGGTTCTCCCTGGAATAGTTACTAGCTGATGTTGAACTAATCAACTAGATTCTCTGGAACCTTTCTTCAAATACACAAAATCTGACTGCCTCATAAGTGTCTATGGATGTCTAAATGATCTGAGAGCAAGTAAGAACACTTTCACAAATGGAAAAGACTAACTATAACCAATTTGAGCATACAGACTCAATCTACTCTTAATACTAAGGAACAAGCATTTGAAAAATTTCTAGAGAAAACAGAAACATAAAGATAAATAGAGAGAAAAAAATCATATTGGAATTAGACTATGTAAGGAACAGATGAACTTACAGTATATATAGTATATATATATATATATATATATATATATATAGACATATAGATATATGTGAATATATATAATGCAAGCATCTTCAGAGAAATTTGAGTGATTCATTGCATCCACAAAATAAAAATAGATATTGATGGAAAATGAATGATTTGAAGCAAAAAAGATTAAGCACTTAGAAATTTAAAATATTGCAGACATTTACGATACATTTAATAGAAGTGTTAAATTATAAAAAGGAAATTATTGATGACTACCTAGAACTCTGAATAATAAAGTTAAAGATATCTGTAGAATACTGAACAAACAAACACTAACATGGGAAATATTGTCATGGTGACAGTGGAGGAATTCACAATATCTGTTTAATAGAAATTTCATAAAGAAAACAGAGATTAGAGAAGAAATGACAGAAACAAGCTGTAGAAGAAGTATTGTATAGATGTCGAAACTTGTCTTTCAGATGTAAAGAGTTAAGCAAATAAAAAAGACTCAAATTTAAACATATTGTAAAACTGTTATACTCCAAATATGAAAAATAAAATAAAACTACTATACCAGTCAGTTCAGACTACATAACAAAATGCCACAGATTGAGTGACTAAAACACAGACATTTATTTTCTTTATAGTTCTGGATGTAAGATATTTAAAATTAAATTGGTTTGGTTGGTTTCTAGTAAGGACTGTGCTTTTTGTTTGTAGACTGCAACTGTTCTGTGCCCTTACATGGCCTTTTCTGTGTTTCTGAGTGGAGGAGAGACTGGTGCCTTCTCCTCTTCTATGTTTTGCTTTATAATACTTGTAAACTAAAGGAACATTGCACTATAACATTATATAAATTTCAGCTGTGTACCATCAGATATTGACATCTGTATATAATACATGAATTTCACCACTAACAGTTAAATTATACCCTTCATCATATAATTAAGCTATTTTATCCAATGTTCCTATTCCCTTGCCACTTTCATCTGAAAACCACTAATTTGGTCTTTTTAAAGTTTATTTTTAAAAGAAAAGTTACAAAAAGGAATGAAGATAAGTAGGTAGGTAGGAAGGGAGAGGAGGAAGAAATGTTTATTGTAGCAGAATAAAATAGATATAGAAATATTGTAATCATTGATAATACAAAAGCAATAGTAATAGAACTGACAGGTTGGAAGGAGAAAAGAATTATAGAAGGTGGAGGATGTAATCAGAATTATATAGGAATTGTACCCTGTTTAGAGTTGATTCAAGATATGGACGTTTAGTGATCATTTATCATATAAATATAAACTTTAGGTGAACTAGAAATGTATCTATAACTAACATGTAAAATGAGAAAGGTACCAGGATCAATAACATTACCTAAAATTGATAAATTGAAAAATAGGTATGTAGGTTATATCAGTAATCCCCCAAATGATCAAATCAAGAATAGTTGAAATAGTTGATTCCAGGGAGTGAAACTGGGGCAGGGGTGAGAATTGATGTCTTTCCTTCTTCACACTTTTGAACTCTCAGGACGTAGAGGGTATTAATTACCTTTATCCCATTCCCCTCTCAGTTGTGAATCAACTGAGAAATAGACTCAGGGTCAAAGTTTTATTGCTTATGAAACTGGAATCAGACTATAGTGGTGAGGTCATATTATGATTCTCATTTCTCCATTCTTCTGTCCCTTCTCTCCCACATAGTCATGGACAATGGAATTGGCTAACTTCAGGGATACAGTGTAACCCTATAAGTTTGTCAAAAGATCTGAGAGAGACATTGAAAGAGAACAAATACATGCTTGTGTTTTTCTCCTTAGTTCACAGGAAATGTAAAACTTTTTTATCATCCAGGGAAGTAGGCACTAAGAAATGCATCAGAATTAGAACTATTTCTTGGGAAAATAGCATTGCATCTATGAAAATAATGATGAAAAGGCTCAACTGTAGCTATAATTTATGCCCCATCACCACCATTTATTATCTATCTATATCATTGTCTATCTAGTCATACAGATATCCCTCCCATACACACACATGCATTTTTTTGGACTTAATTCCCAAGTCTATTGACAAAGTGTGTGTCTGTACCCTTCTCGGGGAAGACAGCAGGAATTTATTGGGGACATATAAGCTTCTACCTTCATAAATCTAATCCATACTCAGAAGTGACTCACTATTTCCCATGTAAAACTTTGCTAAGCCCATCCTTTCCCATATAAGTAGGAGACACCTCAATCGTTCTTATCACTGATTCTATACTTGTAGCTTTAAGGTCATACCTCCCAGTAATATCTGGATCCTTCTGAGAGTCATTTTCTCTCTTTGAGACATTGCCGCTTTTCTCTTAGGTTAGGCTGTAGTCATCCTTTCTGATTACATGACTATAATCTCCCTTTTCTTTAAGTCTCATCTATAAGCACTATCGAATTGGGCCCCATCTTCTTTTTCTGTTACTACTTTGTAATATGGTCACTCACAAACATCTAACCTGGTCACTAAAATGTTAAACTTTAGAAAGGAAACTGCTTTATTATTATTTTTTCATTTTCTGCTCTTGATTCTGTCAATATCTACTCTTGCTCTGACTTAAAATTTTACTTTTTTCTCCAAACCAATAAAGTTTCTCCTCAAAAATTTAAGCAAACTTGATTTCTACAGGCACTATACAAACTCCAGCCTTCTTATAGTCATTCTTCAGAAAACAGTGTTTATAATACCTGAATTGATTTAGTTCTCTCCCAGAGTGCAATAGATACTATCTCTAGTTTCCCCTTTCTGATGTTGGTAAATTCCAACATGGTGGAACCCAAGCATTACAGACTAAATTCCATCTCCTCAAAATGTAAATGTCGAAGGTCTAACCTCAGTGTGACATTGTTGGAGCAAGGAAGTAGTTAAGGTTAAATGAGGTCACAAGGGTGGGCCCTGATTCCCTTTTTCCTCATGAAGACCGAGTCTATAACCATGACAAGGGTCCTCATCATAATCAAATCTCCTGAACCTTAAGCTTGAATTTCTAGACTTCAGTATTGTGATAAAATATATTTATGATATTTAAGCCACCAATCTATGATATTGGATTATGGCAACCCAAGCTAGCCAATACACTAAATTCTGGGTCCCTGATATACAAAACATGGAGCTTATACAATTAATCCAGAATCAACACGAGTGATTATGATGACCCTCAGGACAAGACTTCAAGAGGTTAGTCATTCTATAGTCCTTTCTTAATCCTGGATAGTTTAAAAAACAAAAAAATAGAACAGAATTGAACTTGTTGCCAAAGCACCAAATTTGGCTTTGACATACACAAGCCCTTCATATTAAAGTTAGAATCTCATGCATAAGGACTCTGAGGGTCATGTGAATAAAGTGTATTAGTACACTTTACTAAGACCCACAGAGTTTTGGCTTATTAAAAACAGGCATTGACCTATGAACCAGTTACTATAGTAACTTCAGGAGACTAGATATTTTTGTGTCCTTTCATTCACCAAATCTTGTGGCAATGTCAAACTTTCCAAAACCATATGTTGGATTTTTCATATACTAGATGATCAAACTCTTCTCCATTCCTAAGAATTATTCCTAAAGAAATCATTAGTTATTGACTTTATATGAGAAAAAATGGATAACTCACATGTCTAATAAAATATAAAGCCCAATGTGCCCATACTTATTGAAGTAAAATAGACTGGAAGTTTTCCTGGATTTGTCAGATTTTTTTATATTAAACATATTCATTAGACTTGTACTTTCTGAATTAAGAACAGAAGATGCCTAGAAAAGGAATCATTGGAATTTTTTGTTCATTTTCTTCATCACATACCCCCTGTTGCCAAAATTGAGTTCAAGTACTTTATCTCCTGAGGTTCTGACAAACAGCTTGAAAAGCTATTTACCCAGCATTAGGAAAATAAAAGGCTATCTGTGTGTGTCCAGATGTATGGTTACAATAACAATGTGATCTTCTCTTGGAAGAATGACTACCTAACCAATGAAAGGACATTCATAAGCATGCCATCAATAAGTGGACAAAACGGTTTAGAGGTTGTTTTAAATTATATTCTGTTACATGTTTTAAACTCAGAAATACTTGAGAAAAAGGAATATACAGGTGAAAAAAGAGCTTAACAAAATTCAAACTTTTAAAAATGCATTGAATCACTTATCTCACATTTACATAAGACTGAGGAAGAAAAGATGACTAATATTCTATGCATGTCTTCAAGTAATCTAAAATCTAATGAAAAGTATAGGTATCAAACAAATGTACCATAAGGAAATGGGTTCTAGAATAGACCATAAAAATCGAAAAAGTGCTAAGGGGAGAGAAATGAGAATATGACAAATTTGAAGTGCGGTGCAAACTGTCTATGACTTCTTCTTTTCTTGGTTTGTGTCACTAGAAACTAATGGACATTGAGCAGACTCACTACACAATTCTGGTCAGGATCTAGAATACACTATAAATAGCATCCCCTGTGGTTATACAACATGACAGGCCTAGAAAAGGAAAACATTTGGAGATTCACAAAGACCTCCAAGTGTTGACTGTGAATTCACCACTTCCTTGCCTTATCAGTTAGTAATACTCAATATTGCAGAAACTTAAGTTTATGACTTATTACATAAAATAATCACTAGCTCAAAAAAGTGTAAAAAGCTGGAGGTAGACATTTTCTACTTCTTAAGTAGTCTGTTATCAGAACTCTCATTCTTTTTGTGTATGGAGGAGTTGTATTTTTCTCCTGAAAGTTAAATATGAGAGAGAAACTATGCAATTAACTCAGGGAAGAGTATGTCAGAAAGGAAAACTCGCCAAGTGGAAAGTGCTCTAGCTTCTTCTCAGTATACAAACTAACATGGGCTGCTGGATTTCTTTCTGCAAACCCCATTTTCAAATGGGCTTTATCAAATAGCCTTCCCTGATGCCATATATAAAATGGTGACCACTCTCTCCCCATTACCTCCTATTCCCATTGACTATTTTCCTAACTATTTCCTATCTATTTTCCACTTCATCATCTTCAGTAACTGGTACATATTTATTTTGTCCTCATCTGCTTGTCTCCACTAGAATATAGTTTCTTGAAGGACTGGTACTTAGCCATTTCTGTGCTCCTCATGTACAGACTATACTTGCCTATAGTAGATGTTCAGTAAATATCTGTGGAGTGAATGAATGAGTATATGTCTAGAGTAAGTGCAGGGCCACACACTGCTTCATTAGGTACAAGATACATGTTTTGTGCAGTTCAACAGCAGTGAAGAAGGATCTTTCAAACTTCTGCTATCTGATTCTTTCCCATAGTAAAGTGATGGAACCCAGGAGGAATGGCAGTCCTCTAATCTAAGAATTGTTTTACTTCTTCTGTTTCTACTCACAGCATTTACTTTGGGGAATTCAGTTCCCAGAGTACAGTGCTCTATTCCAAGGCTTTCCGTGTTGCTTTTGGGGGGTTATAATCTCGATGAATACAGTAGTGTTGCTGTGGGAATTAAAGGAAAAGTTCCCTTATTTCTCTGAGGTTCTGCACAGGCTGGACAAATGAACAAATCAACATTAGTCATGATTAATAAGAGAAAAGTCCAGATTTGATAGTAACAAGCATATGGATAATTTATATGGCTATAAATTTTGAGGTAGCTGGTGCAGACCAGTGATTTATATCCTGTGTTGAGGCATGGAAAGGGGACCTGGGGTCTCAGAGGAGGGAAGATGGGGTTCTCCACGTGTAAGAAGGAATGACTCATCTCTACTGCTACTCTAGAAGTATAGCTAAATAACTTCCCTTTCTATATTCTTCTAGAGAACAGGCACAAGTGACTATTTCTTGATTAGGAGAAAGGCAGAGGTCCAGGGAATGACTATATCTTCTGCTATTAAAGGAAAGGCTAAAGGTTTAGAAGCATTGGAGCTCCCCCTTTGCCTTTGGGGCTGCCCTTTGCTGTCCTTCGTTCTTCATGTCAGAATGGAGCATGTACAGAACAATTCTGAGGAACTTGGGGTGACATGCTTTAGTCTCATCATTGGGATAATAGTACAAAAGGCAGCAATTCCAAAGAAATGGAATAGTCCCTCGGTATCATGATTTGTAAAAAATTATTGCTTGAACAAGGAGTCATTCAACTGAAGGAGAATTTAATTTCTGTCTACCTTCTATCAAGTGGGAAGAAGTACTTGACTCCCTGAGACAAAGCATGAATAAGGTATTGATTACAGTTCTCGATGGGAATTCTGTCCTGGTTCTGAAAAAAATTAAAATAAGAAGGCTGACTCTCATTTTTCATAATTTCACCATCTTTTTCTGGTATGTTTCTGGAATAGCTGTGATTCAATCCATTATTAGATGATTTTCTTTAGCCCTGAAGTCAGAAATGATCAATAAGAGACTAGAAAACATCTGTTAGTCATTTTAAAGAAAAAATCCTGCACCCAATTCCTAGATTGATGCAAAATTTAAATTTCCTGAAACTGAGTCAAAGAAAACATGCTTACAAATATGAATATATTGTCTCACATTTTTTCCTGTTTTATAGTTCATGAATAACCTGCACAAACACTTGACAGAAACTGCTTATCATTTATCCAAATATAAGAATGAGGTTTTATGTTTTTTTTTCTTAGAGAAGGCAGTATATACACAGTTTGAAACTACATTACTCAGCCTCCCATGTAATTAAGCCTTTTGCCCTACTCCCAAATGTAAGAGCTAATTTGTAACTAAAAAAGCACAAAGTAAGAATGTATGAAACAATGAAATAAAATTAAGTTCCTGAAGGATTCATGGAATTTCTGTATCAACCTTGGACTACCAACTTCTGGCTGTGACTTCTAAAAATCACTGAGCTCCCAGTTTGATTAAGCCACTTTCATGTACTTGGACCATCTCATTTTTTTTAACGTCACCTGTGAGTAGGTTGCCCACACATTCCATTTCCCCCTGACAACCGGGTTTCTGCTGATTGATTATCTTACCATGATATTAACCAGCACCACTTTTCACTCTCAGGTGTATTCAATATAACAAATTATATAGGCATTGTAACTTTACAGCAAGTATTAGATACATAATTTTACAGTTAAGAAAAACTCAAGATCATAGAATTTAACCTCTCTAAAGTTTGAAAATTCTGGAATCATGATGGAATCAGTGCAGTTACTGTCTAGTTTACTTTAACATCAAATACCATGATGTTAAGACAAGAAATAATCATAAGCCCTTCTCTCTTTCTTACCTCTAGTAGATATTCATTCCTCATTTTGAAGATCTCAAATTAGGTGATATGCTAAAAGGAACAACTTGGTAGGTTTACCAAAAAAAATTGTCAGAATTCTTGACCTCAATTTACTTATCTTAACTCAAGTTACCAGTATTCTCCATTTTACTAAGACTAAATTTTTGTAATGCTGATGACACCCAATATATTCTTTCCTTTCTTCCTTCTTTTTTTTTTTTTTTTTTTTTTTTTTTTTTTTTTTTTTTTTTTTTTTTTTTTTTTTTTTTTTTTTTTTTTTTTTTTTTTTTTTTTTTTTTTTGGTAATACCTTTTTAATTGAGGAAATAGTGCTGTAAAACACTGTTTTGGGTGTACGAGTTCACTCAATCAAATATATATCACATTACACACATAAAATAGACTTTTAATAAATTCATTCCCTGCTAAATCAGCTAGAGACAGTTTCTGTCGCTGGCTACTAATAAACTCTGACTGGTGTATTTGGAATGATATAAGGCTTTGATATACTAACACATTTTTTATATCCAATAATTTATACCATGATCCTTTCTTCTATTCAAAATAAGTAATATATTATAATCCCAACTTATTTGGAGAATGGAAGAAATATATTGCAGTGAACTGAAAGGTGGTTTTTGGTATAGAAAAGAAATGCAGAAAGAAAAAATTTGCCATTTTCTCCTTACTCTACCACCTTTGGCAACCTAAGTCCACAAGGTATCTATTATAAATGTAATACCTTTCAACCATAAAAATATTAACAAATTTATGCGAAATAGTTCTCACCTGTCCAGTGCTCTCTTCATTTGCTACATATCTTAGAGTATTTTGGGTGTCATGTGAAATACTTTTGGAACAAACATCTAAGTTTTGACTTGAAGCAAATGGGCAAACTTCAAAAAGAAACAATTTCTTATTTTATAGAGTTCCTCTTATTCTTATTAATATATCTTATTATACTTATTAATATAAATTTCACTTATAGAAAGAAGTTTTCCTAAGTGAATGGATAAGGTATAGTTTAGAATCATTTGCCAGGACTTGGTAATATATTTTGACATATTTTAAGAAATTGAGGAAACAAATCACAAGAATGTCTAATTAACAAGTCACTTTTCAGGCAATATTATTTCCATATAAATTCTGCAATTAGATTGCCATGTTCTGCTAAGAAATATTTTGGAATTTTTACTGCAACAGCGACTGAGAAAATTGACAATTTTATGTTATTGAGTGTTCCACGTGGTGCAAATCTCCACTTACTTTTAATTTCACTTAAATGCTTTCTTTTGTATAGAGTTTGTAAAAATTTGGATTAATACCTGTAGGATTTGATCATTTTTTTCTTTGTAAATAATAGAGCAATATCAGTTTTTTCTGGCTAACAT
The DNA here is from genome assembly GCA_004363575.1 of Solenodon paradoxus. Classification (NCBI taxonomy): domain Eukaryota; kingdom Metazoa; phylum Chordata; class Mammalia; order Eulipotyphla; family Solenodontidae; genus Solenodon; species Solenodon paradoxus. The sequence continues at coordinate 308,649 of RJWH01000709.1, forward strand.
TTCATATGGTGTATTATTTCCCTTCTTTATATATCCACATTCTCAAAAATCTTCTGTAAATAAGACATAGCTAATTTTTAAATCTGTTGGTCTAATCCTTATATTTTTAACTAAATAACTTATTTGAAGGCTTGCATAATTACCTATAAAAATCTATTTTCATTAAATGTTTATATATACCATTTTCCTATGTGATTTTTATTTGTTCTACTTGAACAATTTTTTCCACTTGATAGATTTTTTTTACTTTTTTTCTGCTCCTTTAATACAATGAAAGAGACTTATAATACTGTAGGTCTATTTGATTCTTTCCTGACTTACTACTTTATTCATGTTTCTTTTCCCATCTTTATGCTTCATAAGTGTCTAACTTGCTGTGAAAATTATATTATTTTTCCTTTTGGGGGGAATATATTATTTTGAAAATTGTTTTCTGATTTTGGTTTTTTTGGACTTACACTTACTATTATTTTCAAATTGTTTTAATATTTCACACTGCTCTATAGTCTTTGCAGGATACTGAATTTGCACATTCTGTGTGCTTACCACACCACATCCACCACCAGAGTTCCAGTGCCCTTTACCACCAACTTCTTCCTTCCTTCATCCCCCAACCCAGTCAGTCTCCCATCCTGCGGATTTTGTTGAGATTTTTTCATTTCTTCTGTTTCTTTATATTCCATATATGAGTGAGAGCATTCTGTACTTCTCTTTTTCTTGTGAGTTGCCTCCTGTGAATACCCTTGGTGTCAACAATTCCAGCTCGCCTCTTTGTGCTGTTAGTCTAAGACTGATTTTCCTCTAACTTGTTGGGTGTTTGATGCCATTAAGAGTATATTTTCTGTTCTATTTTTATCTTCTTTACTTGCTCTTAGAAAGAGACTCTGTGCCACTGGAACCACCTTATTATAAGCATGTCTTTTTCATTTACCTTATGAATAAATTGAGACAGAGATCAAATCACAGTGGTATTTAAATTCCATTGGGCACATATTCTAAAGTGATCTAATGAATTTGTCTAATATTAAAATACTTACAACCTGCTAACATTATCTCATTTGCAATAATTCAAATGTTAAAGTTTAGGATACTAACATACAAATGGAAAAAAAAAGTATTTTTCTTATTATATTAAGGAGTATATGAGAAAAAAAATTGCAAGTTAGTTTCTGTGTTCTAAGCATTTGATTTCACATAACTTTCCCTTAAGTGGAGTGTGTACTGGAGAAAGGAACTCTGATGATTTATCTTTGTAACTTTACTTCCTGTAACAATAGTCTCTCAATAAATATTTGTTGAATTTTTCGGTTTTCATTTTATCCCAGATTTATTTAATCATACATAATATACTTTAAACAATTGTGTTGTGTACGATGGCAATGAATAACTGGACAACAGGGAACAGAGCATCATTTTCATTAAATCTAGCATTTTCTTTTCTAACCAATACAACAGTTGGTTTCAGTGTTGAAATGACATTAAGACCAAAGGTTCCATCTGTTTTTTCTGAAACATTTATTGATTTACTTTAATTTGCATGCCATGTGATAGAATTTGAAGAACTCTGCACAGACTGAACAAATTAAATATGTTTGTGTAATGTGGCTTTTCATGACATTTTAATGTTAAATTTCATGACATTTCATACAATTTTGTGGCATTTTAAGGTTAAAATTTTCTCAGAGTAATATTTTCAAATGCAAGTCTGAAATTCAAATAAAACATTACTTTGCTTTTAATATATTGTTGATTATTCGAGATGATTTAAAATTTCTGTCAAATCTTTCATAAAAGGAAACTTTAGATTCTAGCTGTGTTCATTTTATTCCTGTGTCTGAAGTCATGCCAGAAAATCACTATGCTTGGTCAATCCATATCCCTAAAATGGGACATTCAAGAATGAGTCAAACACTAGCTATTATAGGGTAGTAGGGAAAGTTGTTTAAAAACTTACCATGCCACACATTGGTGAGAAATTGTATGTCACAGCTACTTTTTCTGTCACCCTAGTGTCAAAGCAGCCATAGACGGTACAGAAAGGAATGGGTGTCTGATTATGTTCCATAACACTATTTACACAAGCAGGCTGGATTTTGCCTGTGAACTGGTGGTTCACCAAGCCCCATTTTAGAGAGTTCAAAGTGTTCTGCCCACTTCCAGGTCCAGAAGAGAGAATATTGAAAATCTTACTTTTCCTGTGGCATTTTTGGCTCTGTTTGCTGCCATACCTTGGTCCTCCAACATGCTAGTTAAGCCACGGCTACTGAGATTCGGGGACTTGGAACCCTGCACAGGCTGCACAGCTTCCCCCTTGGCATCACCCAACTAGAACGCTTTCATTGTCAATCTCATGAGCACCCATCATTCAGCAGAGCACAACGACGTGCTATAATCAAGTCCAAAAGGGCTTCCCATCTCTTATTCCTCCAGAACTAGCTTTTCCTTATCAACTCTTAGGTTCTATTGTTGAGGACTGTAATCACCAAACTCTTTCTTTTTATGAATCTTCATGTCTCCTTCTGCCAGTAGATCTTTTGTAAAGAGACATCCTAGGTCACCTTGAGAGTATCTTTTAACCTTTATCCAGTAAAATAGCATTCAGTGCCTGGGTCTCTTTCTTCCAAAAAGACCCTAGCTTTTTATCAAACTGATTAGTCTCTCAACATACAAAGTAATCAGAAAAATTCTCTGGCCACAAAAATTGTATTTTACATTTTCCCAAGGACAGCAGGCCCTGTTCAAGTTACATTTACCTATGTCAACCATTTCAAAGCAAAAAATCTGCTCCTAGATACCTTCTAACCTTGCCTGTAGAATGAACTTACAGTTTCTTTCATAGAAAATCTAGACATGTTTTATGAAACCTTTATTCAGGTGTGAGATCATTGTAAGAAGCTTTCTGAAATGGTTAAGAAATTCAAAAATTTGCATAGAAGTTAAATTATCCCAAATACAAATTAAACCAACAATGCATATTTTGATTCTTTTAAATTGCTAGTAATACACTTACTTTTATTACAGTATACTTTACAAGTGCTAGCCCATCAAAAATTTACACAGTTCAGCTATCAAAATTTGCCAACCCTACTAGTGAGTTATATATACGAGCAAGTTATAGTATCTGTTAGTAATGAAGTTCCAGAATTGCTACATAAGGGTTCGTGTACACCCTTGTAGCATCCCTTCCTGCAAATTGTGGGCTATGGAAAATTTTGTAGTAGTGAATAACCCATATTGAAACATAATATATAATCTATTTTTATTTTATTTTATTCTGATATAGTTTAGGTGAAGTTGTAGTTTGAAATCACAATACTTTATTCCCAGAGAAAAACTCATATTATTAGATTTTTGGTTATAAATGACAGAAACTCAAAGAAAAAGGAACCTAGACAAAAATGATTGAGGAAAGAGGCAGTCACTAAATCATGCAGCCAAATCTCAGAGCACATATTAAATCTGTCTTGTGAGCCATTGAACTCAAGGACTCAACACTCTCAGAAATCTCTGTATCTTTGATATCTTCTTCTCTCCTAATTCCATCTTTATTCCCTTCTACTACTACAAGAATTTCTTTGTTTGGTAGAGATATATAACTGTAAGCAGCTTGGAACTGACACATATGGTTTTGTCACCAAAAGGGAAAGACCCTCTTCCTTTCTGACTGAAGTAGAAAACTTGCTGAGAGACTACTTAGGTAGGGCCCTAATGATATTATGATCATCCTCTGGACAAATTTGCATGGCCGGAGGGTGGAGTATTACATATGACAGACCTCACTTCCACTCTGTGCTCACCGCTATGTTGACTTCTGCGCCTTAGGACCTCATATTGGTTTGTATTTGAAGATGAGGTACTGTCCAGAAGTAGGGGTGGACACAAACCAAATAACAGATGTTTCCTGTGAAACATGATGAGATGATGTTTCCCTAAATTACAAATCAATGACATATGATGAAAGGTGATCATGCATGCAATGGCTGAGTACATTAATCTGAAAACTCTAGAATTTAACTGATCACTATATACACATTTGCAAAAAATGAACTTGGAGATCCTCTACCATTTGTGTCTTCACACCTGTGTGAAATCAAATTGTATTGGTTTTGTGCATCAAAATAAAATCCAGCATATGGCTATTTTTAAGTATCAATGAGCAAATCTATATGAAAGGAGTAACTAAAGAGGTAAAATTGTTTCACATGCATATTATATATATATATAATATACATATATATTACTGATAAATTTACTCAATTTTATTTTAAAGTTATGCAATACCTTAAGAACTATCTTGCTTTACCTCTTTTCATAAATGCTTCCAGAACATATTTCAAACAAATATTAAGAACCATGCTTTATATTATATTACTGTGTTTTCAGTGTCTAAGAAACTGTTTCCTTCTAATAAGTCCTATAATTCTATAATCATTTGAACTGATGCCTTAATTTCCTTATAATCGGCTATAAAACATATGGTTATTATTACAGACATCAAATTAAGAGAACACAGATAAATTGCATTTTAGTATGACAATAACAAAAGTCACTGCCCAAAAAGGAGTATCAGGATAGGAGTATCTAAGAGAACTATCTAAAGAGAGCAGGATAGGTGGTAAGATTCAAACCACAGTCAAATAAATCCACAGGAGCACAGAGGAAAGAAGAGGACAACTAACATGGGTTATGGAAAGTATTTTTAGCTAATAATAATTTGGACAAGCCTGAAAAACTTCCTAAGGGAAGTAAGTCTTCAGCAGAACTTAGGAGAATTTGAGACATAATCTTTGAGAGGGCATGGTTGATGAAATAATGGGTAGATAACCTACTTTATTTCTTTCTTTCTCAGCAGTTCCTCGGAGCTGTTCGAATTTTTCATGTTGGACTAATTATTATACAAGCCCTCTGCAATCAGTGGATAATTATGGAAGGATTGAGAGAAAAGGAATCACTATTAATTAAAATTGGTTCTCATTTGTGTGTCAGATCTCTTTCACACTTCTTGTGTAAGATGACAGAGTTCTTAAAGTGTTGAGACAGAGAAACAGAGAGTGGTAGAGAGAGTGCTGATATCAACAGAATCATAAATTATAAAACTCTAAATTAAACAATAAGTTCTTATGAAATTCTCTGTGTTGTTCCAGGACTATACTAATTACTCTAGGGGAGAGAAGAAATTATGAAATGTATTTATTTAATATATTTTCACTGAACTCTTGATGTAGACAAGACACTGTGGTAAGGGTTTAAAAAAGGAAAGAAAGAAAAGATGGGTTAGACCTGGCTGATACTTTCTTTGAAGAAAAATAAGGCAATTAAGGCAGAATGTAACATTATCTATAAATGACAGAAAAATTCTAAAGCATCAGAAGTTTCATCAGGTCATTACTTTTTGTTTAAAACTTCAAGAACAAGAAGAGGAAGAATACACAAAATTCTTCAGTGCAGAAGGGTAGGATTTATGTAATTACCATGTAGGCAGATGTACTGTGAGTGCAGGATCATCTGCACAGGGGAGAATGAAAGGTAAGACAGATTGGTGGTCAGACCATGACACCTTAAATACCAGGCTGGAAGCTGATTCCAACTTCTTAAGCAATAGAGAAAATAAGTATATCTGAGATGAGGAATGGCAAGATCAAACTTTTGCTTTAGGAGAAATATCCTGGTGCAAAATAAAAGAACGTCAATAAGAGAAGATTTGAAGCCAGGGAAATTAGTCAGGAGACTATTAAGATGTCGTAGAGATAACAAATATTTGAACAAAATAGTAAGTGAAGAGATGGAAAAGCAAGGATAGCTAGAAGCCATTTCATGAATTCATTCTTACAATTGGGAGTATAAGATTAGAATCTATCAAATAAAGAAAAACTTTTAATAAACAAGTTCTCAATGGTGCAATGCAAAAAAGGACTACTGGTGTTCAGAGAGACAGAGGTGTCTGAAAGCTGGAGTACATGGATAAAATGTGGAAATGTGAGATGCAAATGAATTCCAGGAGAGAGGAACAGCATATGAGAAAGTTCCAATGCAGAATAAACATCATGTGAGTATGGTTCAAAGTCATCAGAGGAGAGGATAAAATCTACAAAAGAAGGAACTAGGTTTTGTAATTGAGATAAGAAATATCTAGTGGGTCACTTATACAAAGGGGTGCTGTATGCAAAATAATTTGAAGCCCACAGTAGACTTCATCAGGAAACCAAGTATTCATTGATAACAGGTTAAAGATTAAAGAGACAAATATGAAAGAACACACTTTCACTGGAAAATTAAGAGGCTTTGGAAGCCAAATACAAGGAATGAAAGGCATAAATAAATCTGACAATGATAAGATTTTTAGACTGAGTCGTTGGAATTATCTTAAATTTTAATTAGTTACTGCTTATTACCAGTAAGATAGTGGAGAGACATTTTCATATTTTGACACAGAAGGAAAGTTAAAATCTAATATACATTGATGTATTTCTCAAATTTTCACATATTAGTGTACTAATATGACATACAAGGGTAAACTAAAAGGAAATTGGAGGCAGCTATATAAATATGGTGGGAAAAATTAATTCCCTTTGTAGAGAACGTATACAAAGAAAGCAGAAAGCATGAAAACAAATTAAAAGTTTTAGGTAAATACATTAAGTATAAAACTTCCAAATAAAATCTATTAGATTATTGAAGATACTTCTATGAGTATATTTTGTACAGGGAATGGTTATATACACTTTCTTCTCAAATTTTAAAATTTCATCTCTTGATAATCATTATGGAAGAGACCCTGTCTACACAAGTAGATGATAAAATTTTAAAATCATTGCTTTATAATTGAAAATGTAACAACCCTCGAAGTTACAAAGAATCCAGTAACTCAGCTTTCATTGCCAAAAGTCGTATTGAAATTTCTTGTGATGACTTGGATATTTTCAATCCAAAATATTTTTATATCAAACGTTTCAAAACAAACATGATGCTTTTCTTTATAAAATGTGAATGCATTTTGAGGGCAGTTGCTAAGCAGATAGCTAGGGTGCCACATAAAAGACTCATTGGTGGCTCATGGACAAAAATGACAACTATAAGACAAAGGTATTAGTCACTGCCTTTATCTATATCCATGAGGAACACTTCTGGGTCTCCCCACTCTCACCATCCAAACAGGCCACACCTTGAGGTTGTTTCCATAACCTTTTGGCAGTAACATGCTCTGCAGCTGACTTTGCAGGTGGTATAGTCAGTGGGTTTCCAGGTAGTTCCTTCTTGGCTATGTTCAGTGTCCTGGGCTGCAGCCCTCTGGTCATGCTGTCAGATACTACTGTCCCAACCAGAATGCTTACAACTGGGAGCAACCTGTGCCTGTTCATCACAGAGCCTGCCAGAGCTCTGAAGAGATAAATATTTTATGGGACACTTGTAACCCATTCCCAACACAGGTCAGTGCACATCTGTATCAAAACTCTGCAGTAGAATTTTTATATTTTGTTTCCTCTGTTACTGCTATGGGATTTCCTGGGATAGCTATGACTCCCAGAGCAGACACGTTCCTGTGGATTAAGATTCACTAGAATTATATAAATCATGTTCTACCATGGCCTGATAGGGAATCACAGGGGGTCTTGGTGAGCAAAGATAGTAGTAGAAGAATGCAAAATTTGATTTAAAAAGTATCTCCTATCAGAAGAATATTCTTAAATGTTGGATCTTTTCTTTAAAATCTTAAAATAATCCTTTAGTGAAAACTCCTATACTGTTGGTAGGAATATGAATTGGTTCGGTCTCTTTGGAAAACAGTATGATGATTCCTCAAGCAAATAAAGATGGGTCCAGCATTCAATCCAGCACTCCCACACTTGGGTATATACCCAGAGAATGCAAAATCTTTAATAAAATATATCTGCGCTCCAAGGTTCATAGCAGCACAGTTCAAAATAGCTAAGACATGGAAATAACCTAAATGCCCAACAACAGATGCCTGGATAAAGAAGTTGTGGTGTATATACTCAATGGAATTCTAGGTAGTTACTTTAAAAAATGAAATTGTGCCCTTTGCAACAATGTGGATGAATTTGGAAGGGATCAAGTTAAGTGAAATAATTCAGAAAAAAAAAAAAAAGATACAGAATGATTTCACTCATATGTGGAACATAA